>SJYO01016970.1:123611223-124024598 GCA_006410555.1 Capra ibex | reverse complement strand
GTCTGAAAACCTGAGTCTCCCTCTCCCTCTCCCACCCTACTAAACCCTCTTACCGTAAGATTGTACATATGATAGTACATTGTCAACTTAGCGGTCAGATACAGACTGCGTCCTATGTCGTACGAACCCCGACCACGTACCCCTACTGGGTCTCTCTACAATACCCTTCCCTCCACCCTCCCCCCAAGTACAAACCCTTGCGTACATTCTTAATTTCTAATTTTTTATTATTATTATTTTTTTATTTATTTTTATCTTTTTTGTGGGTTAAATCAATTTGTCTTATCCATTAGGTCTTTAGTAAGACTCGTATATACACTGTTTACTCCATAAAGTGAAGTGACCCCTTTTCTACGATATACATTATATACTATGAATGAGTTAATCGGTTAGTAGACGGTCCTTATTTGGACCTGGGACTAGAGTGTCGTATATGTTTGAATTTAAGATCTAACCAATTTGTGAATGTTGATTTACATTTTTACAATTTCCATTTTTTAATATGTATTTTGTACAAACTGATTCAATTTTACTACCATTACATACTGGGATATACGCTCTGTCGTTTTCTCTGTGTGTATATTTCTTGTCTGAAAACCTGAGACACCTTCTTCCGCTCCCACCTTACTAAACTCTCTTGTCGTGACTTTGCACACATAATAGCCTCTTCCGTTACCGTGGGGTGAGGACATGAGAACGGACCTTTTAGGGTACCTACCTCCTCGGACCATCCGACGCCAGGTACCCCAGAGTTTCTCAGCCTGTGTTGACTCGTTGAAACGAAAGTGAAAAGTAAAAATACGTAACCTCTTCCTTTACCGTTGGGTGAGGTCACAAGAACGGACCTCTTGGGGTCCCTGCCCCCTCGGACCACCCTACGGCAGATACCCTAGCGTCTCAGTCTGTACTGACTTCGTTGAATCGTCGTCGTCGTCACACATAATAGTATACACTTTGTCTAGTGGTCAAACTACGTACTCTGTCCCACGAGTCCCGACCACGTGACTCTACTGGGTCTCCCTACCCTACCCCTCCCTCTCCTCTCCCCCAAGTCCTACCCCCTGTGTACATGTGAGTACCGAATAAGTACAGTTACATACCTTTTTGGTGATGTTATAAGCATTAATCGGAGGTTAATTTATTTATTGAATTAAAGTTTTTTGTTTGTATATCGTATTCTTTAACATTTGTCTGAATTTTCTATACTGTAAATCCGTTTTTTAAAAAAAGTGACGTCGACTGTACTACCTGACTATAGACTATATCGTTCTTGGGTTTATAACAATTTTGTTCTGTCACGTCTTAGACTTACCTTTTTAACTATACTTATCTTTTAACTCCTTGTTTAGATATACAGATTCTCAAAGGTTTAAGATAGAGTGTGTGTGGGGAATGTAGTTCTTTTCTACCCCAGACAAGAAGGAAGGGAACTTAGATGTGATCGAAACACTAAACGAAGTACTTCAGTACAGTTTACAGTGATAGTGTTGCTACACCCTGTCTTCACTACAAAATCCAGAAGACAAGGGTCCACGACTTTCCTGATCGTAGAAAGAAAGTCGGGAGGATTTTAAGTCGAAAATACGATGTGTTTAAGTTCGAACGTGATTACTCTCTAAACTCCGGTGACCCCTTTCCTCTGGACCTCCTACTCCTACTACCAAGAAGAGTAAAGTCGGTTCTAAATACAACCTACAAGGTCGGAGTCGATGTGAGGATTCATTTACGTCGGAGTATTTACTGTTTATATGATCACTCCTTTCCATTGACTTTTATTTGTTATACTATGGTAGATATTCGAAGTATCACTCGTTTCTAAAAAACAACGAACGTCCAGTTCTATACGTCTTTTATTCTGAACTTCTCTCAACTCACCTTCTACTGTTAACCGGGTGTCTCAGACTTCTTCAATGAGACTGTTGGAACATAAGAATACTTAACAGGAATTTAGTGAGACTTTTGTGATAGTCTAAACTTTTGACTTAAATACAGTCAAAAGTTTACTTACAGTACAGGTATAAATAAATCCCGGTGTTCGTCTCCATACTAAATCTTGTTATTAAAAGTTTTAAAACAAGAGTATAAGGGGTATTCTTAAAACTTTTAGATGTAGATATACAGGGAAATGTTTAAAAATCGACGACGGATTTTGATAAGTAGTCTTCAAATCTGTCAATATTTCCGAAACCTGTATTTATAGCTGTAATTTTTTATTTTAATATTAAAATAAGAAACTTGTATGAGTTTCTTTAGAATTAAACATATGATTATATTTTTTGAGAATTTTATTAAAAAAAGTGTGTCAATATAGATAGGAAACCGGTGTCTCCTTAAGTTGAATTTTAATTGTTTCTTTTTGGAAACTCTAAGACGTTATAAACCTTTCATTTCTGTAAAGTTTTATTAGGTCTTCAGTTTCATTTTTAGTGTTCTATATAATCTTTTATAGTATTTGACTTACTTTTGTTTTTGTGTTGTATAGGTTAATTACATTCTGTCCCGAATATCAATGCTACTGGTCCTTTTCTCTTCTGTGCTCAATGGTCTTAGTTCCCACTCTCCCGTGTAGTTAAGGTTGCCGGGATGTTTTTTTCCGATTTGTTCACTCGTAGTATTTGTTGAAATCTGGTTACTTAATCTGTTGAATATGCTTTACTATTTATGAATCTTACTATGTTTACTGTTTTTAATTCTTCATCTTTTTGAATTTGTCTATATATTGTTTTTTTCTCTGACTCAATGAATATTTAAAAGAGTATTTCTTTTCGAGTCCAGGTCTACCAAAGAGACTACTTTAGATAGTTTGTTTCTTCTGCATTAGTTTAGGATAAAGAAGTTTTTGAGAAAGTCATTTCTTTCTCTTCCCTTCTTTATTAAAAGGTGAATAAGATACTCTAGTTATAATAGGACTAAAGTTTCTATCTGATTCTGTAGTGTTCTTTTCTTTTCTTTCCATCCCTGTTTATAGGGAGTGTTTATTCTGTGTTTGTAGGAATTTTTATAATCGTTTACCTTAGGTTGTATATTTTTCCTAATATTGTGGTCCTGGGTAATTCTAAATAGACTCCTTTGTTCGAACCAAATTGTAAACTCCTATTTAATCATGGTATGTGATATAAACATCTTATTTTCTGTTTTTGGTGTACTAGTAGTGTTAACTACGTGTTTTTTGTAAACTGTTTCAGTTTATAATTACTGTTTTTGTTTTTTGAGATTTGTTGATTCCTTATTCCTTTCATAAGAGATAGAATGTTTCTTATGTACGTTTCTTATGTATCGACTGTAGTGTTCATTGCCACTTTTTGAATATGAAAGTGGGATTTTGATTTTTTTTTTTTTTTTACCGTTTTCCAGATGAAAAAAGTAAATATAGTGGAAACATTATGTCCAGCACTTTCAATCACGGTACTCTTTGTTTTTATTCAATTCCCGGAGGTTTAAGAAATTTTTCTTTTTCCTTTTAACAGAAGAAAAAGTTTAAGAAAAGAAATAAGATCCGGGAGACGTAAAGATATATTTAAAAATCCTAGTCGAACAAGTAAAGATGGTTTTTTTTTTATAGACGATCCTAAAACTATTCTTTATTTAACTTAAACATCTAGTTAAATCTGTCTTCCAGCGGAACTGTTATGGCTCAAAAGGTTAGATACTTATACTTTAGAGAGAGATGATTACGTCTAGAAATTGAAGAGGGTCGTAACAAAACTTAGAAAATCATATGTTCGTAACGGTGAGAAAAGACTTTAAATAGACTCGATGGGACGAGCTAAATAAATCTTCAATATCATTAAAAAACTCTTAAGGAACTCTAAAAAGATATGGGTCTTAGTTCCTCTGTAAGGATCCATTCAAAGTTGTAGAAAATTTTGTTATGGGCATATATGGTACCGAGACAAATGTTCCGACACGACCAAAGACATGTTGAGGCGCTTAGTCGACATTCGTACGTGCATAGCGGAGGAAGGACGTGGACGGAGGGTCGGGTGAGGGGTGGGGTGGGGAAGTCCAGAAGTGCCTCGTGACTCGACTCGAGAGACACGATATGTCGACGAAGAGCGATCGATCGACAAAGTGTGTCCCACTAACTATATGCAGTCCCGATGAAAGAGTTAAGTAGGGGTGGAGAGGAGGGGGGAACGACACAGGTGTTCGGACAAGAGAAGGTGTAGAGATAAGGACGGGACATTTATCCAAGTAGTCGTGGTAAAAAGATTTAAAGTATATATACGTAATTATATACTATAAAAAGAGAAGGGTTGATTGAGTTATAATAAGACTAATATCATTCAGGAGATGTATGTTTGTTCAAGACAAGACTCCCGTGCAAGTATTTAGGTTAAAGCAGACATTCAGGTTGTTTCAATCGGGTCCATGGTTTCATTGTGTTAGTGGATATATCGTGACATGACATTATCCAAATATTAAGAAAAGTGTGTTTGTGTGTTTTTATTTGTAAAAATTAGAATGTCATGTCGTGGAACTTTTCGTATCATCATGTCATATTCTCGACCGTAGCTCACCTGTCCCTTCTTCTCAATGACTGACCTGCTCCCTCTCCTCCACCCTCTACCGTCTCGACTTCCTAGCAGTCGTTATCTTCTGTCTCCCGTTCGACGTTAAAGTGAGTGCGGACTACCAAGACCAAGGAACGACCTAAGTTAAGATAGATGGGAGAACGAGGTCACCACAGACACACCATCGAGAAAAAAAAGGGTAGTACCTACTGTGACGTCGTGACCTGCCGTAAGACTTGTCGTCGACGTTGGAAGGACGTCGGAAGATGTAACCCCAGGACACGGAGTTTTCGATTCTCACGGAAAAGGTTACTTCTTATAGGGGGACGGTAAAGGACGCAGTACCCAGAGAGACCAAGAAATCAATGAAGAAGGAGACCGGAGAGAAACAGGAAAGAGACCCGCAGGTCAAGGTAGTCCAAAGTAATCATTCGAGGAGCACAACGTACCGTTCCTCAAGTCACTTCGGCAAGAGAACGTCTAGAGTGGGGTCGAAGAGCGACTTCCGGTGACTCAACGACTTCTGGAGAAACCTGAGGAGTAGGTTTGTGCGTAAACGTAGAAACTTTCGAACGTTGAACTTGCAAACATACATCCCCTGAATGAGATAACGAAGTATGTCAAAACTATAAGAAGAATGAAAATGGAAAGATATAATACTACTGAAAATTAACTACTTAAATAATCAAGTTATGTAATAAGGTTAATAAATATGAAGACCCGAACAATGATATTAGAATAAAACACGACAAACAAGACGAAAAGAGGAAACGAAGATAATGAAGGAACAGAAAACTCACCCTTCCTCTTAATTCTGAAAATCTGATCTTCAAACCTCTTCCGTTACCGTGGGGTGAGGTCATGAGAACGGACCTTTTAGGGTACCTACCTCCTCGGACCATCCGACGTCAGGTACCCCAGCGTTTCTCAGCCTGTACTGACACACTGAAGTGAAAGTGAAAAGTGAAAGTACGTAACCTCTTCCTTTACCGTTAGGTGAAGTCACAATAACGGACCTCTTAGGGTCCCTGCCCTCTCGGACCACCCGACGGTAGATACCCCAGCGTATCTCAGTCTGTACTGACTTCCCTGAATCGTCGTCGTCGTCGTCTTCTGATCTTCAATATGTAATGTAAAAATAAACACCAATGGGAATTCTAAAACAGTATACACGAATTGTTTAAGATAGACTTCTGTAACAGAATCGAAAGACTTAATTATTCGATGAGTTTCTATGTCTAGGAATTGTTTTTTCGTAAAGAGGTAAACTAGAACTGTACTCGTCAGGTCCAACTTTCGTCAGGTCCTATATACCTCGAGACAAGGTATAGTGAGTCCCGAGACCGGACGAAGGTACAGTAACGCGGTAGTAGACGACCCTACGACAGGGTCGACCAGTTGCAGACGTACCAGTTGTGACCTGACGACGGTGTGGATACGATGTGTCCTTCCTCTTTGTTCTTTTTAGGTCACGTTCGTTAAAAGAAAGTTCGGTCACTCCGTCGTCAATGGGTCGTAAGGACAGATTTTCGTTTATCAGTCAGTGTACCGTTATAGGTAGACGGTCAGTCTGACCCTTTACATCAGACAACGACGATTCTGGTTCATGGATCCTTCTTTCCCTCCGATCTGGAAAACCTCTGTTGGTCTTCAGACCGGTAAATTTATGGATACGGATGAAAAGAAGGTGTGTATCTTTTCCAGAAGACGGAGAAATACTTTGTGTTAGGTTCTAGGGTGGATTAGGTTTTAGGTTTGTAGGTCCACGACGTTTTAAGAGAGGTAAGTCGAGTATACTCCACGTAAAATCAGGATACTTGTTATACGATTATCTTTAATATGTTTGGCATTGGGATGATGTGATACTACCTTCTGGGAAACCTATTTCCTTTTTGATCTTGATGTCTCGTGAGTGGACGGGTTTCCTCCCTCTTTTTAGTACGACTCGTCCTTAATGTTTCTTGGGGAACCGGACCATCGTTTCTTCCAAAGAACCCATGTATAGCCAAGATTAGATAATCTTTTTAAGGGGATAATTGCTACCCGAGACGGAAACGCAAGATCTGTACGAAGTAACAAGCATTAGACACCAGGATACACTAAAACCTCTCTTACAACATCCCACCTAATCCTTACGTCCTCACATGACAAAAATATCGGGTGAAGTAACGATCTCGTCCAAACCTTCGGACTCCCAACGTGGTTCCTAACTTGTTCGTGTCAGAAAGTGTTCTAGAATGAATATCTGAACAACCTTTACATTAAGTGTTTTGCGGAATAAACCGAAACCAAGATAAATAAAGGATAAACAAATATTCGGTCTTTAGGGTAGTTTTAAACCCAAAACAAGAAAAAGATCCGTTTCAAAGATTCGGTCGAGAACGAACAGAACGACGGGAGAGAGGGAGAAAGAGTAAAGCCACTACCGATGAAACTTCGATAGAGTTGTTATCCAAATCCAACCTTCCGTTGTGGGCGTCAGACTAGAGACAGTTTTCTAACAGAAAGAAACTACTTCTAAATCCCTTTTCCACGTTCAGTGTCAAAATAGAGTACGATAAAGAATATTATGTAAGGATTTTCGTTTTTCCTTATACACCAGTGATGAGAACAAGCAAAATCGTTCCACAATATTCTTTTTCTACTCGATTCCGTTCTTATACGGTTAAACGTTCGTCTCTTCCTTCCCCTATGTCTTAGGTCTTTAAACTCGGAATGTTCGACCTTTTCGGTTGACGAAGACATGGGGTGTGTTGTATTCTAGATGACGGAGTGACGATTCGGGATTTAAAACGATTCGGTTTACGGGGTATAAAATCCAAGGATACTAACAACGTGAGGTCGACGTCCCTGGTTAAATCAATTACAATTCCAATTCGACGAGATTCTTTATTTAGATTTTTATACTTCTCAATTCATTACATTTAGAGATAGAGTACACTACCAGTGTTCAATCTCAGTCCAATCGACATACTGAGACGAGATGAATCAGTAAGTCCCTGGGTCTACTAAGGTAAGACAACAAGGTGACAGGGGATACAGACATAAACATACAAGTTTCGATGTAGAGATATAAAAGGTACAGGTTTTTAGTCTTTCCTCCTTCTCTTAAGTTCCTATTTGTTAAAGAAAAGTCTTTTGTTCTACTTTCCCCTTATGTACTGAGGTGAAGTGTATTCTAACCACTCTTGTGTTGTATGCTGGTGGAGCGACATACCCCCAGTCCCTTCATACCAGAGACTAATTTACCGGTACACGGTTTCTTCCTCTCCTCTCTTCTCAATCTTAGACTAAGGGAAAATCCTCCCTATGGTGTGGATGTTTAGAGACGAAGAGTTTATGTCGAGACTTTTATAAAATTGATGTCGGTCGAGAGAAAGTCAACTATACGAAATCGAATTCTCAAAACAAAAACAGTAGGAACTTCTGGGAGGGTTTCTCTATTCTGACAATAAAAAGAGTACATATACAAATCTAAATGAATCTTCAATTGGTTAAATAAACGTGAAAAAAAACCATAACATAGTCGAAAGGACAATAACATTTTACTTAATGGTCTTCGAATCGTCGAATTTTGTTGTAAGTGAGCAATCGAGTGTCAAGACATTCAGTCGACAGACTGTTCCGTTCCTCCCCAAGAAACGATACTCATAGTGTTCCGACTATGCTCCAACAGTCTATCTGAATACAACCTCGGGTTCCGAAGGTTCAAGTGAAAAAATTTTAACCTCCTATTGACGAAATGTTACAAGACAACCAAAGACGGTATGGTGTTACACTTAGTCGAGATTCATATGTGTACAGGAGAGGAAGAACTCGAAGGGAGGGTGGGGGTGGGGTGGGGAGACCCGACAGTGTCTCGTGACCCAACGGTTCTAGTGCGAAAACAACGATCTTAAGTCAAAGAACCCCGACCTGTTGACTCCAGGGGTAAAAGAACGACCGATGGTATGTATCCGTTGACAGTCGAGAAAAGGTGTACCGGGGGTGTCCGCCAAGAGTCTTGCCTACATACGAAAACTCCAGTGTGTCTATCACAGTGAAACTGAAGGGGAAAACGTTATGCGATTTCTATACGGACACACACATATGTATATATTATGGACGTACGCACAAATATGATCTGAGAGTTGACGAGAAACTTAGTCAGTATTATCGAATGACTTATTTTATTTAAGAAACCATGAACAGTAAAATTCCATATACTGAACACAAAAAATTAGAAAAACTTTCAACATGAAATTCTCACCGTAGGTCATTTTTTCGGTCGAACGATGTCTAACGGAATTATTATTGTTAACGACCAGTAGATCGGGGTGTCTATTTATTCTCGGACTTTAGACTAAAAGCCACGGAGTGATAATTTATACTTTTTACTTAAATGTAAATCGGAGGTCATACTTTTATCTCGTTTTTCTTCGTTAGTTTAGTTCTTATCTGACTCTCTTACAATCCTCGTCTTCTTTTGAATTTACTATAAATTTAAGAGTCTCTTTGAAGGTGAAGACCTGTTCTACCTTAGTCGTGCAAGTTGGGACAGGGAAAACGACTAATGTCACTTTTTGGATGCCTACTTTATGCGTTTCGTTAATAGTCTTCTACCACTTTCTCTCTCTTTTCTTCCATCTGATCCACGGTTCCTTAGACTCTTTAGCGGACACACTCTACTAAAAAAAAAAGGACAAACAACGAATAGAGGATATACACGTTACCCGTGTCTGGTTCTGTTTTTGTTTTTGGCGTTCCTTTTGAGTAAAAAAAAGATCACAGTTTCCTGATCCTTTTCTTACCGAAACATCTTACGTTGGGTAGATTAATGTAGGAGAGTTGAGGTCTGTTCGTAGTACTTTCCTTGTCACGGGGAGAAGGAGGTGTGGTCCGTGACACCCTTACCTCGAGGCGACTGGTAAAGGTAGAACGTGATTCGTATTCTCGTTTCTCGTCGTAGGGTAGAGGAGGGTTTGATCTGCACCCCGTCTCCCTCCTAGTTTCTCTCTTCTCCATCTCTTTCCCCAAGGGCTTATACAGATGTTTCGGGACCCGTGTTGGAGTTCACCGGGACCGTACTTTGTCCTTTCTCGGTTGTGACATTTTCGACATTTTTGCCTTGATATTACGTCTGACAACGGTCCGAAGTTTGGTCGGAGGCCTATCGTCTCTGTCCGGCCTAGACGTGATGTTAACGAAACCTTTGATTTGACAGTAAGTTCGGAGTCAGTTGCTTTTTTGCCCAGTCCTACACACAAGACTTGGGTTTTCCCTACTGACAGACGATCTTCTCTCCTGAATTTATCCTTGATATAAGAATATTGTATTATGAGTTTTATAGGTTCTATATTAAGTTTTCATATGTAGTGTAGTTCTTCGTCCCTTTAGATTTGAACTTACTCTTTCCCATTAGTTATATATAGTACTGACTCTATTATGTCGACAACCTTAATAGTTTGTTACTGAAAAAAAAGTCAACGTAACACGTCGAACACCTTAGAATTAAGGGACTGATTTCTTCACTTGGACCCGGGAACCGTCACTTTTACATTTCAAGATTAGTGACCTGGTCGTCCCTTAAGTGGGAGTTTGTAACTAAAATTTCTCGATAGTATGTTTACTAGGTTCTTCATTAATATTTGTGAGGACTCTGTTCACTCTTTTGACTTTTAAAGTCTTTTCTTTATCTTCTATATTTCTTCTTGGTTTCCTTTTAAAATCTTGACTTTTTGTGTTATTGGTTCGACTTTATTTAGTGATCTACCTGAGTCGCTTTCTTACCTCTACTATCCTTTTCTCAGTCATTTGATCTTCTATTCAGTTATCATTGATTGTTTATATTCGTTCACTCTTTTATCTAAAAAATTTTACTAGACGTGGAGTCCCTGATCAGTCCTGTTATTGTTTTCGAGAGTATAGGTACAATGACGTCAAAATGTTCTTCCTTTTCCTACGACCCCACTTTTTGAAAAACTTCTTCGTTACCAACTTTTAAAGGGTTAGACTACTTTCTGTCTTCTGTATTTGGATGTCCAAGTTCTTCGAATCGCTTAAGTGATTTCACTTTCACTTCTCACTTCAACGAGTAAGCACAGGTTGAGAAACACTGGGGCACCTGACATTGGATGGTCCGAGGAGTTAGGTACCGTAAAAGGTCCGTTCTTATGACCTCACCCGACGGTAGAGGAAGAGGTCCTTGAGTGATTTCTTTAGTCTTTTATCCTATTCGGATTTCTTTGACTACGAGTCTATGGTATTGGTTTAAAGACTTTTTCATCTTTGTTTCTTTTTGAGAACTTTCGTCGGTAACTATTTGTTATGTCCTGGACTTCCCCGGGTCATTGTCACCTAAGAGGTATTATTTAGTTCTCCGATCTTCCTCCACCGTACATCCCCATTCCGAAGCACCGTAACCAGAACTGTTATAGTGGAACTGTTACTAATGGTGTTCGTGTCCGTTTTTTTTTTTTTCGTTTTATTTTTTATTCTGATATACTTTGATTTTTCGAGAACATGTCGTTTCCTTTCTTTAGTTGTCTCACTTTTCTGTTGGATACCTTACTCTCTTTTATAGACGTTTCGTATATTGACTATTTCCCGTTTAAAACTTTTATATGTTCCTTGAAGATATTGAGTTGTCGTCCTTTTTAATTATTGGTATAATTTTTTACCTGAAGGTTCCTCAATATATGTTTACTGATTGTCCGTATCCTTTTCTACGAGTTTCAGTGATTAGTAGTCTCTTTACCTTTAGTTTTGGTGTTACTCTAATGAAGTATGGACACTCCTGTCGGTGATTTTTTTTGTGTGTGTGTGTCTTTTATTACTAACCACTCCTACACTTCTTTGACCTTAAGAAAACTTGTCAACCGCCCTTATATTGCACGTTGACGATACCTCTTACTACGCCTTCACGGTGTTTTATTTTGTTTTGTATTCTGTGTCTTGATGGTATACTGGGTCATCGAATGAAGGTCCATAATAATCTCTTTGACTTTGGTCGTATAGTTCCTCTATAGACATGAGGGTATAAATACCGTCGTAACGAGTGTTATCGGTTCTTCGTCTTTGTCCGATTTACAGGTATTGTCTACTTACTATTTCTGTTCTGCCGTATATGTATATTGCCTTACAGTAAATCAGTACTTTTTCTTTCTTTAAGACATTATACAATGTTGTACCTACTTTAGACTCCTATAATACAATTTACCTCATTCGGTCAGTGTCCTTCTGTTTATGATTTGTTAAGGTGAATGTACTCAATAGATTTCATCGGTTTAAGTAGTTTCATGTTTCGTCTTACCCCATCAACCGGCTTTGACCTTGCATCCCCTTTACTCTTCAACGACAAGTCACACACATTTCAAAGACTATACATTCTACTTTTTGAAGATCTCTAAAGACGTGTTGTGACACGATTAACATTTGTTATGACATCAGAATTTTTAAAGTCTCCTATTTAGAGTGGAGTATACAAAAAAAGTGTTGACTTTTGTTTTTCGTTGTGTTATAAAAATTTCACGACTTTCCTTTTTTTGACAGTATGTCTTAGCTTGTACAGTTTTTTCCACGTTTTCACTAAGTCACCCCTTTTCTATTATACCCTTGTTAAACTGGTGATGGACACCCTGTCTGTTTCGTCTCTCTCCGTCTCTCCATAAGAACTTGAGTCGGATTCAGAGTGTGGAATATGTTTTTCGTTATGTTATACCTAATACCTGTATTTACAGTTTACACATTGTTATTTTGAAAGTTTTCTTTTGTATTCTCTTTTAGAATTGATTAGTACTGAATTGTAATTCGTTTCTCAAGAATTTGTACTATGGTTTTCGTGTTAGGTCTTTTTTTATTCAATTAATCTAAAACAGTTTTAATTTTCGACGGGTCACTTTTTATAAACAGTCCCTTACTATTTTGTTCTGTCTCTGACAATCTTTTATGTACGTTTAGTGTATATTTGGTATTCTCTCCCCTTTTTTTCTGTATTCTCTTAGAAAAGTAGTAAATCTTCTCCAAGGTTTTTCTCTTCTCCTTAATTTAACTCCCCTTTCATAGTTTCTTTATCGAAAGTTTTGAAGGTTTGTGACTTCTTGTATCCACAATTCGGACTTTCATGTGTTACTTACAGGTACTTTTAATTTCTGTCCTCTAGATCTCTTTCCTTGTGGTATTTTAAAATCTTTTGACCCTTGTGTTTCTGTCTGAGTCTTCGAGGGACTCTCTTTGTTCGTTGTATGCCTCCTGGTTGTTATTTTTACAGTAGTCAACAAAAACAACAAGTCAACGGATCAGCACAGGTTGAGACATTGGGGTTCCCGACGTCGTGCGGTCCGGAGGGACAGGGAGTGGTGAAGGGTTTCAGGCGGGTTCAAGTACAGGTAACGTAACCACTACGTAGAGTACGAGACTGCGGGAGAAAAGGAAGACGGACGTTAACAAGGGTCGTAGTCCCTTAAAAGGTCACTCAGCAGACAAACGTAGTCTACTGGTTTTATGACCTCGAAGTCAAAGTCGTAGTCAGGTAGGTTACTCATAAGTCCCAACTAAAGGAAGTTTGAACTGTCCAAACTAGAAGGACGACAGACTCCTTGAGGGTCCTCAGAAGAGGTCGTGGCGTCAAACTTCCGTTGTTTAAGAAGCCGTGAGACGGAAGAAATACCAAGTCGAGAGTGTGGGTATTCACTGGTTGCTCTTCTAGTATCGGAACTGATATGTCTGGAGACAGTCGTCTCATTACAGAGATGAACAATTGTGTGACAAATCCAAACAGTATCGAAAGGACGGTTTGCCGTTGACAGAAGTACCGACGCCAGTGGTAGGTGTCACTATTATAGTAGCTTGAGTAGTTTTTGTAACCAAACGGTAATTGTGATCCCATTGAAGTCTTGTTTTCGGGTAATGTACTGGGTATCCGACACATATAGATCGAGGGTATGTGGAGAGTCCGGAGAGTGAAAAAGAGGAAAGTAAAGGAAAATTAAGTCGGTGTGACCAGGAAAAGGAGCAGGAGTTCACCTTCTAAGAAAAGAAGAGTATAGTCGATCAAATAAGGTAGATGAAAAGTGTAGAGTCAAGTTAATAGGAACAAAGTGAAAAGTCATGTTAATAGTGAAAATCCCCTTCAGAAATTGAGTTTAGAAAGGTGATGGACCGATATATCATGACTCACGATGGGGAAGTATTATGAATAGAGTCTGTACTAAAAAAATCATATTAAAATAATTAAGAGTTTGTCGTTGAATAAACTTTATTGTCGTCATTAACTACCGAATAGTGAGGGAGGAACTTTGTAACGGAAACAGTCCGAAGGTCCTGGGGCATACGAGGAAAAAAAGGAATTGACTTATGATGAGTAAAGGGAGACTCTAAGAAAGTGTAGAGGTTGTTGAAGTTTTACGATGTTACAGGGTTCCAAGGTAGGTTTCGGAGAAATTAAATGGTAGCTGTGGGTATAGTTAAATTGACGAATAGATTGAATATATTTCTCATGTAGTTAGTTTTACGACCCGACCTACTTCGTGTTCAACCTTAGATCTAGCGATCCTCTTTATAGTTGTTAGAGTCTATACGTCTACTGTGGTGGGAATACCGTCTTTCACTTCTCCTTGATTTTTCGGAGAACTACTTTCACTTTCTCCTCTCACTTTTTCAACCGAAGTTTGAGTTGTGAACCTTTTACTTCTTGTACCGTCGGTAAGGGTAGTGAAGTACTGTTTATCTACTTCTTTTTCACCTTTGTCACTGTCTGAAATAAGAGAATCTGAGGTTTTAGTCACGTCTACCACTGACGTCAGTCCTTTAATTTTCTACGAACGAGGAACCTTCTTCTCGATACTGGTTGGATCTGTCGTATAATTATTCGTCTCTGTAATAAAGTAACTGTTTCCAGGCAGAGGAGTTTCGATACCAAAAAGGTCATACATACCTACACTCTCAACCTGGCATTTCTTCCGACTCACGACTTATTAACTACGAAAACTTGACATCATAATCTCTTCTGAGAACTCTCAGGGAACCTACCGTTCCCCTAGGTTGGTCAAGTAGGATTTCCTATCGTTGGGACTTATAAGTAACCTCCCTGACTACGACTTCGACTTCGAGGTCATGAAACCAGTGGACTACGTGTCTCGACTGATTAACCTTTTCTGGGACTACGACCCTTTCTGACTCCGGTTCTCCTCGTCCCACGTTCTCCTCTTCCCCCACTAATATACGATTAGTAAGACCGTACTAACGTACCGTAGTGACTGAGTTACCTGTACTCAAACTCGTTTGAGACCCTCTATCACTTCCTGTCCCTTCGGACCACACGACGTCAGGTACCCAAACGTTTCACAGTCTGTGTTGACTTGCTGACTTGTTACTGTTGTTGTTGTGTTGTCGTGTAAAGTTATTAAAGTAGGAAAGAGTACAGAAATTTATGGTAACTATTCACCGATGTTTTCAATTTAAATATCGAACCTAAAGAGAAACCTCGAGGTCTGAACTTACAGAATTACGAATAGATAAATCTACGGATTGTCCGTATTGTGTATAAAGATCTATTTGTAGTAAAAGTTATTGTCGTAAGTTATAAACTTTAATATTGTAGGAAGACTCTATTGAAATCAGTACTTAATAGAGACCTAAAGAAGTCAAGTTTCATCTATAAATGTACTCTCAATAGTTTGACCTAGGTTTCCTTTCGTAAGTTAATATACAGTTGTGATATTCGTCTTTTTCCCCTTTTTTAGTGAAACATTCGAGGTAATCCCGTTCCTATCACCAAATGGAATAAATGATAATATGTAAGTCGTCGTTCGTGTTACTATCTTCTGAGAGTTATTTATAAGTTATTTGTTTGAACATGATCTCTCAAGGTCTTTTTGTAGATAAAGACGAAATAACTCATACAATTTCGGAAACTGACACACCTAGTGTTATTTGACACCTTTTCAGACTTTCTCTACCCTTATGGTCTGGTAGACTAGACGGAGAACTTTTTGGACATACGTCCAGTCCTTCGTTGTCAATCTTGACCTGTACCTTGTTATCTGACCAAGGTTTATCCTTTTCCTCATACAGTTCCGACGTATAACAGTGGGACGAATAAATTGAATATACGTCCCATGTAGTACTCTTTACGACCTGACCTTCTTCGTGTTCGACCTTAGTTCTAACGACCCTCTTTATAGTTATTGGAGTCTATACGTCTACTGTGGTGGGAACACCGTCTTTTACTTCTGCTAGACTTCTCGGAGAACTACTTTCACTTTCTCCTCTCACTTTTTCAACCGAATTTCGAGTTGTAAGTCTTTTGCTTCTAGTACCGTAGACCAGGGTAGTGAAGTACCGTTTATCTACCCCTTTGTCACCTTTGTCACCGTCTGAAATAAAAAGACCCGAGGTTTTAGTCTACCACTAACGTCGGTACTTTAATTTTCTGTGAATGAGGAACCTTCCTTTCAATACTGGTTGGATATATCGTATAATTTGTCGTCTCTGTAATGAAACGGTTGTTTCCAGGCAGATCAGTTCCGATACCAAAAAGGTGACCAGTACATACCTACACTCTCAACCTGACACTTCTTTCGACTCGCAACATCTTAATTACGAAAACTTGACACCAAAACCTCTTCTGAGAACTCTCAGGGAACCTGACGTTCCTCAAGGTTGGTCAGGTAGGATTTCCTCTAGTCAGGACCCACAAGTAACCATCCTGACTACGACTTCGACTTTGAGGTCATGAAACCGGTGGAGTACACTTCTCAACTAAGTAACCTTTTCTGAGACTACGACCCTCCCTAACCCCCGTCCTCCTCTTCCCCTACTGTCTCCTACTCTACCGACCTACTGTGATGGCTGAGCTACCTGCACTCAGACTCACTTGAGGTCCTCTACCACTACCTGTCCCTCCGGACCGTACGACGCGAAGTACCCCAGCGTTTCTCAGCCTGTGTTGACTCACTGACTTGACTTCGTGATTACCTCTTACTTTCCGTCAAGTACTTCCCTCTTTTGATTTACCGGTTATTTATATACTTTTCAACTAGTTGGAGTAATTCTTTTACGTTGAATCTCGGTATCCGTCTATATTAAGGTAAAAATAATAATGTTTAAAAATTTATAGACTGTTATGACTCCTACACATCTTTGTTTGAAAATATACCATTACTCATATTTAACCATATTTATAAAACCACTCGTTGAACTGTCATAGGATACTTTTACACGTCTAAGATACTGGTCATAAAGATGAGTATTCGTGTTTTGAGTTTCTTTGAGAGTGTATTCTCTATACATCTTTTTATAAGTATCGTGATAACAAACTTATCGTTGTAGACCTATTGGATTTACTGGTAGTTGTTTTCTTATCTAATTATTTAACTTCGTCATATAGTTACGTTACCTTATAATGAGTCGTCACTTTTACTTACTTTGTCAACAAAGTTGAGTTTATATAACTATTTTGTGTTGTAACTCGTTTTTTACGTTCGACGTCTTTTTAAGTATCACTATGACAAATACACGATTTCAGTGAAGTCAACACAGGCTGAGAAACGCTGGGGTACCTGACCTCGGGTGGACCGGGGTGACAGGTGCCTAAAGAGGTCCGTTCTTGTGACGTCACCCAACGGTAAAGGAAGAGGTAACAATTTTTGTTCGTTGTACTATGGTATAACGATTCCTATGTATAAATTATTTTCATAAGTCTCTTTATACCCCTACTATTTATATTGTAAGTTATATCACCATTGAAACCTCCTTTCAACCACAGACAACTCTTGTCATCGAGGAAATCTTTTCACGAACAGAAAAGAAAAACCACAAGACGTCGAGGGGACACTATTGCAGACTCACACGATCGTCAAATCCCTTCGTGGTCTACACATTACTCCTTTTGATTTTTGTTTTATCGAGCTTTACTGTCCCTGATAGATCCGACGGATGGGGTCCAACTAGACACCCGAGAGTAGGTGTCACAGCGAGTCCTTGGGTCGAAGGAAGGTGGAACAAAGTTACTGTAAGGTTGTCAGTTTTGGTCCAGAATCCGTATAAGAACGAAACCAAATGTCCTTTCCGTTTCTTTTGCCGGGTAAATAAGGAATTCCAGGGGTCGACTTTTGTAATATGTGCGTTCTTTAATCCGTAATTCAGTGTGATCTGGTATGTCCTACCTCTTCCGTTACCGTGGGGTGAGGTCATGAGAACGGACCTTTTAGGGTACCTGCCTTCTCGGACCACCCGACGTCAGGTACTCCAGCGATTCTCAACCTGTGCTGACTCGCTGAAGTGAAAGTGAAAAGTGAAACTACGTAACCTCTTTCTTTACCGTTGGGTGAGGTCACAAGAACGGACCTCTTAGGGTCCCTGCCCCCTCGGACCACCCGACGGCAGATGCCCCAGCGTGTCTCAGCCTGTGCTGACTTCACTGAATCGTCGTCGTCTGGTACGTCCTCTGACCTTTTACATGTCATCAACCTTTCAGTACAGAAACCATGAACTGATGGTTCGTTCTCTCTCTTTAACGTTTAATTACTTGGACGTTCAAACATTTCAACAGGAAATGGTGAGATGAATGTCTAAAGGAAATGAATGAAACGAACCCGAATAGACTCGATCAACTTGACACCATAAAAAGTATTAAAGACCCCTTAAAAATCGATAGGAAGTAAAATACATTTTAAAAAATCTAGTTAAGTGTACTGTTACATTCTTTATTGTGTCGGTCTAGGGGATACAGATGGGTCAAAGGTGATTACCATTGTAGAATGTTTTGGTATTAAGTTATAACTTTTGTTTTATATCTGTATATTGGTGATTAGATATGTCTAAAGGGGTCAAATAGTGAACACAACCAGACACATATGTGGTGGTGTCAGTTCGATGTGTTGACAAGGAAATAGTGTTCTTAAGAATCACGACGGGGAAATATTGATGAGAGTAGAAGGAGGAGGAAGGGGGAGGGTAGGGATTGAGGACCGTTGGTGATTAAACAAGGGATGAAGATTTTACAACAGTAAAATTTTACAATATACGAACACGAGTCAACGAAGTCAACACGGACAGAGAAACGCTGGGATACCTGATATCAAACGGTCCGAGGAGACAAATACCCTAAGAGGTCCGCTCTATGATCTCACCCGACGGTACGCGAGGAGGACCCCTGGAAGGGTTGGGTCCCTAGTTTGGGCGCAGAGGACATAACGTCCGTCTAAGAAATGAGAACTCGGTGGACCCCTCGGGTTTTGCAATATATTTACGTTAATATGTCATAAATTGAAAACCCTCGATAAAGAAAACGGTGTGTCATATTAAAGGACCTATAAATAGGTTCAACGACGTACATAGTTGTCAAGGAAAAATAGCGACTCATCATAACATACCATACCTAGACGATTCAAACAAATTGGTAAGTGAGTGACTTCGTATAGACCCAATAAAGGTTTCGTTACATTTTACACCAACGATGGTGATATAATATTATTAGGTTGAATATGTGACATTTTTTATAGGTCATAAATGTCACTTCGTAGAATGTACTATGTCAAAATTTTAAAAAATTTATCCGAAAGTACATTTCTTGACAAATCAAAATTTTAACGTAATGTAGGAATGACATTTTCAAGTTTTTCATAGTTTCATGTATTGTTTCATGTCAAGTCAAGTCAAGTCAGTGAGTGAGTACAGGCTGAGAAACGCTAGGGTACTTAGCGTCGTTCGGTCCGGAGGGACAGGTAGTGGTTGTGGGCCTCAAGTGAGTCTGAGTGCAGGTAGCTCAGTCACTACGGTAGGTCGGTAGAGTAGGAGACAGCAGGGGAAGATGAGGACGGGGGTTAGGGAGGGTGGTAGTCTCAGAAAGGGTTACTCAGTTGAGAAGCGCACTCCACCGGTTTCATGACCTCAAAGTCGAAGTCGTAGTCAGGAAGGTTTCTTTAATGTCCCGACTAGAGGAAGTCTTACCTGACCAACCTAGAGGAACGTCAGGTTCCCTGAGAGTTCTCAGAAGAGGTTGTGGTGTCAAGTTTTCGTAGTTAAGAAACCACGAGCCGAAAGAAGTGTCAGGTTGAGAGTGTAGGTATGTATTGGTGACCTTTTTGACATCGGAACTGATCTACCTGAAACAGCCGTTTCATTAAGAGACGAAAACTTATACGAAAGATCCAACCAGTATTGAAAAGAAGGTTCCTCATTCGCAGAAAATTAAAGTACCGATGTTAGTGGTAGACGTCACTAAAACCTCGGGTCTTTTTATTTCAGACGGTGACAAAGGTGACAAAGGGGTAGATAAACGGTACTTCACTACCCTGGTCTACGGTACTAGAAGCAAAGGACTTACAACTCGAAATTCGGTTGAAAAAGTGAGAGGAGAAAGTGAAAGTAGTTCTCCGAAAAATCAAGGAGGAGTGAAAGACGGTATTCTCACCACAGTAGACGTATAGACTCCAATAACTATAAAGAGGGTCGTTAGAACTAAGGTCGAACACAAAAAAGGTCTGGTCGTAAAGAGTACTACATGAGACGTACATTCAATTTATTCGTCCCACTGTTATATGTCGGAACTGTATGAGGAAAAGGATAAACCTTGGTCAGACAACAAGGTACAGGTCAAGATTGACAATGAAGGACTGGACGTATGTCTAAAGAGTTCTCCGTCCAGTCCACCAGACCATAAGGTTAGAGAGAGTCTTAAAAGGTGTCAAATAACACTAGGTGTGTCAGTTTCCGAAACCGTATCAGTTATTTCGTCTTTATCTACAAAAAGACCTTGAGAGAACGAAAAAGGTACTAGGTCGTCTATAACCGTTAAACTAGAGACCAAGGAGACGGAAACATTTTGGTCAAACTTAGAGTCCTTCAAGTACCAAGTGTATAACGACTTCGGACCGAACCTCTTAAAACTCGTAATGAAATGATCGTATACTCTACTCACGTTAACACACCATCAAACTCGTAAGAAACCGTAACCGAAAGAAACCCTAACCTTACTTTTGACTGGAAAAGGTCAGAACACCGGTGACGACTCAAAAGGTTTAAACGACCGTATAACTCACGTCGTGAAAGTATCGTAGTAGAAAGTCCTAAACTTTATCGAGTTGACCTTAAGGTAGTGGAGGTGATCGAAACAAGCATCACTACGAAGGATTACGGGTGAACTGAAGTGTAAGGTCCTATAGACGAGATCCACTCACTAGTGTGGTAGTACTAATAGGCCCAGTACTTCTAGGAAAACATGTCAAGAAGACACATAAGAACGGTGGAGAAGAATTATAGAAGACGAAGATAATCCAGGTATGGTAAAGACAGGAAATAGCTCGGGTAGAAACGTACTTTACAAGGGAACCATAGAGATAAAAAGAACTTCTCTAGAGATCAGAAAGGGTAAGACAAGAGAAGGAGATAAAGAAACGTAACTAGCGACTTCTTCCGAAAGAAAAGAGAAGAACGATAAGAAACCTTGAGACGTAAGTCTACGAATATAGAAAGGAAAAGAGGAAACGAAAACCGAAGAGAAGAAAAGTGTCGATAAACATTCCGGAGGGGTCTGTCGGTAAAACGAAAAAACGTAAAGAAAAGATACCCCTACCAGAACTAGGGACAGAGGACATGTTACAGTGCTTGGAGTAAGGTATCAAGTAGTCCGTGAGATAGATAGTCTAGATCCGGGAATTTAGATAAAGAGTGAAGGTGACATATTAGTATTCCCTAAGCTAAATCCAGTATGGACTTACCAGATCACCAAAAGGGACGAAGGAAGGTAAAGTCAGACTTAAACCATTATTCCTAAGTACTAGACTCGGTGTCAGTCGAGGACCAGAACAAAAACAACTGACATATCTCGAAGAGGTAGAAACCGACGTTTCTTATATTAGTTAGACTAAAGTCACAACTGGTAGACCACTACAGGTACACATCTCAGAAAAGAACACAACAACCTTCTCCCACAAAGGATACTGGTCACGATTGTTTCATGTCATGTAATATTTTTCATTTACAGGTGGAAATAAGGAGTTATGATTGTAGAAAAAAGAGAAGGTTCTTCACTGATGATAATTATCAAATTTCATATACACAGAACCTAGACCAGTCTAGATTTTCAAAAAGTCAATTAATGAAAAGTAAACACTCTTTAGTATAATGGACGAACATCATCAGACAAAGAAGGGGTTATAATTAGGACGAATGTAAAGGCGCAAATATTTTTACAACTTTCACTTTTTTTATCCATGACAGAAATTAAAAATGTGAATTTTAAACATTGTAAATGTATAAGTACATAAGATTATACAAAAAGTCGTTAAAAATAACAAATCTAACTGTTGTAATAGATACTTTTATAATTACAAGTTTGGTAAACATACTCTTAAGTAACATATACATAGTTTTATCAAAATTTATACCGGATGAACTCGCACTATGAAACAACGTTTTGTAAAATTTTACATTCTTGAAACTGTTCTACATTACTATGACAGGGGATCCTCCATCCACTTTAGTCCTAAAACTGGATAACTTATATACTCCACACCTCCCGGTCCTATTCTTCTCCCTCGACCACATACAAAGGATCGGTCCCTTATTGACAATTGGACTAATCAGTATAAGGTCTTGTTTAGGACCCCATACACACACACATTTCTAGTACCCATACCGGGAGGAAGGGACAGCAGAAGAAATATTACGACGTTAACCATACTTCTGTACTAATCTTCCTCTTCCTTAGGTATAAATAAGGGACCGAACAAATAAGGGAGACTTAGGGTACTCCATCTTAAACCCGTAAAGTTTCGTGACCGGTTTGTTATTACCAGTTTCTGACCCGTTGTGTGGTCCCAGTATAAGATTTTGGAATGTATCCGACTTCACGTTTGGACCCGTAATAAACCTTGTCTTTTATCTTTTCCGTATGTAAAAAATAGATCAGTCCTCAATCTCAATCATTGAAGAATACCGACTACAGTTTTTTCCGTAGAGACATCCGGACGATATGAAGATAATTTTCATCATATTTGTAGTTTCCTAGTCGGTGTCTCCACTCCAGTCCTCGGAGTGATAGGACTGGAACTATAAGAGACCGATCGGTATACTGTCCAGAGTGACTTCTTTTAAGTTTTCGATAGACGTAGTCGTATAAAGAAAAATTTTGTATCACTTTCAGACGGTCTCCAATTCCGAATTAATCGTAGGTCCTTAGACTGGTTAATACAATTAAATATGAGGAGAGGTCTTCTTTCGTTCCTTCTAAGAAGGGAAGGTTCCTCATCTCAGGGAGAAAACGAAATAGAATTCTGACTTTTGATCATACTGACCCAATTGTCTGACCTTTATTTTCACGCACACGACCCTCCCTCCGTCCCCATGTCCTCGAGATAGTCGAGAAAGACGAATAACGAGTGGGGTGGAGAAACAAGAAGGACTAAAACAAATAAAGGAACTCCACCTCTCCGGCATATAAGATGAGGTCAAATAGACTCATGGGATCGGAGTCCAAACGTCATAGTCTATCTTCCATTAGATTATTATATGTCTATGTTCTATTAGATTATTATCTACCTAAACCTCAAAAGGTGAAACGTCAACTACGAGCACACAGTTGACGTTTCACCATAGAAACGTCTTATAAAAGGGAGCCCTTGGAATACTTTTACCCATCAAAATCAGTTCTTTCTAAATCCGTACACTCAGAGAACTCGATTGTAGATTGTCGTCCATAAGTTATTTCTCATCAATAATAGTCCATTACTAGTTTGTATACTATACATGGTTTCTATTTTTAATTATACTCTGATTGAACTTGACCCAGGACGGTTCCGTTCACTTGAGACTGACTTATGTTTTTGTATGAAAGAAAGTAAAATTTTTTAAGAAATACTACGGATATCCGTCTTCACCGAGTCATCACAGAAGGACACTTTTCTTACACTTTTTTTTTGATGTGTTTACAATGTAATTCTAAGAAAAGTGAAATACTTCTCTTGTAACTCATATATTCATTACTATGGTGTTTATAAAGACCTCTACATAAAAGAGTAAACTTTACTTATATTGTAATAGATGAGGGAGGTTATTTTTTTAATATTTACCTAAAAATTCAATTACTTAGTACTTTATAAAAACAACTCAATGTTCCCTTGGTTTACCAGGATAAATAAAATTGTGGACCTTCTTCAGTCCTATACGTGTCGACCGACACTCGAGCAGTGTGTAAGGATTCGAATGTTAATGATGATCACAAGAGTTTCAGGTGACTGTTCGTCAACGTCCACCGGTTCTACAAACACACGTCCTTGTCGAAATGAGTCGTTTTAGGTTATTACATAGTTATTGTCATAAATGAAAACTTTGATAGTCAAAGATTCTTACCGTCAAAGATAAAAGAAATTTAATAAACTTCGTACGAACCCAGACGATTATTCTTTAAACGTTTTAGGGAGAGTAAAGTTTGTTTAAAGTCGTTTATTTTCTCGTAAATTCTTATGACAGTTTCTTTTTCAACTAGACGATTTCAGATTGATAAATCTTATAAGAATGCCACCTTTATCGGTGTGGGAGTTTCATATTACTTCCAATGGACATTTTAAGTAAGAGATCTTAAGTAAAGATCTACTTTACGTCGATCATAAAGTCTCCTCCCTTTTATTAATAAAATAATTTTATCAGTAAGAGTCTAAAAATCTACTATATTTTTAAATTCAAAGATCTCATTAAATTTAACAAAATATATTACGTGAAATTAGTTGTGAGACTGTTACAAAAGTATTACCGTTACGTGTATACCCAAAGTAAGTAAGTTGTAGTATCTGTTATTCGTTTACCACATCGATTCATCAATTCTCAATCCAAGACTTAGGTCTACGGAACATATATAGAATCAAGACGGTCAATAAATAATCAGTAATCTGGGACCCTTTCAGTAAGTCGAAGACCCGTAGTTAAAGGAGTTGACATTTTTACTCTTATAATTGTTTGGATAGGGTATTTAACAACACTTCTTACTTACTGAGTTATATATATATATACTTTCAGAATATTTTACTGATTTTACATATTCTTAGTATATTTACAGTCGACGGAAATTAATAATGATAATAACAGTAACGGTCACTCCATAGTGGAATATGGACAGTTTTACCGACAGTAGTCTTTCTGATGTTTTTTTTACGACCATTTATACACCTCTTTTCCCTTGGTGCATAATAACCCTTATATTTAACTAAGTCGGTGATACATTTTGTCATACGTCCAAGGAGTTTTGGATTTTTATAATGTCTGCACGGTAAACTAGGTCGTTAAGGTTAGGACCCATATATAGACTTTTTTTACTTTTGTGATTAAGTTTTTCTGGGTACGTGGAGTTACGATTATCGTCGCAATAAATGTTGTCTGTTCTGCACTTGCGTTAAATTCGCAGGGAGTTGTCTACTTACTTATTTCTTCTACACCACATGTGTGTGTGTGTGGCACCTTATAATGGGTCGGTATTTTTCCTTATTTTAAAGCGACAGACGTCACTACACCTACCCTCAACGTCCCATAACACGAAGAGACCACCGAGTCTACCATTTCTTATACGGGTGTTACACACTCCGGACCCAAGTCAGAGACTCAACCCTTCTGGGGGACCTCCTCCCGTACCGTTGGGTGAGATCATAAGAATGGACCTCTTAGGGGTACCTGTCTCCTCGGATCGTCCGATGTTAGGTACCCCAGCGTGTCCCAGTCTGTGCTGACTCACTGATTCGTGTCGTGCCTCCCATAACACGAATCACTTTATTCAGTCTGTCTCTTTCTGTTATGACGTACAATAGTAAATATACACTTTAGATTTTTTATTTTGTTTGATCTTTTATGCCGTTCTTTGGGTGAGTGTCTACGTCTCTTGTCTGCATACCAAGGGTACTCCTCTCCATTTCACCTCTCCCCGTTATATCCCCCTCCCCTATTTCTCCATCATGTATCCTGACAAAATGATACAGAATTTCTTTATTTAATGTTACTATATAACTTGTCGCATCCCTTATATCGGTGATAAACATAATGATATTTATTCTCATATTAGGTATTTTAAAAACTCACTGATAACATATGGACTAAGATTATTACATTTGGTTGATATATAGAGTTAATTTATATAACAACGACGATAGACTCGTGGACTCAACGGTACAGGAGGAGGTCCCATAGAAGGACTGGATCCCTACCTTGGACCCAGAGAATACAGAGGATGTGACCGTCCACCCAAGAAATGGTGATCACGGTGGACCCTTCGGGTCCTTACGATAATGGGAATTTTTATCCGTGGTTCCGTACTCCCGAAGGGAACATCGAGTCAAGTCAAGTCAAGCCAGTGAGTCAGCACAGACTGAGAAACACTGGAGTACTTAGCGTCGTGCGGTCCGGAGGGACAAGTAGTGGTTGAGGAACATCGAGTCAGCCACTTTTTAGACGGACATTACGTCCTCTAGACCCAACCTAAGGACTCAGCCCTTCTAGGGGACCTCTCCTTTACGTCGGGTGAGGTCATTAGAACGAACCCTTTAGGGTACCTGTTTCCTCGGACCGTCCGATGTCTGTCGCGTACCCCGACGTGTTCCACCTGTACTGAATCGTTGATTTGGTGGTGGTGGTGATGGTTACGTACTTCTTCTCTTCGTTAGGGGACCTGACTATGTCTACTGTTTCAGTCGACTGGTAGATAATGAACAAAGACAACGGTAATGGTGTGTGACCAGGAGATAAAAGTAAGTAAGTAATGATGTCGGATATTAAAAGTTCAGGATTTGACTACCTTGCTTTTTCATTGAATAAATATCATTTCTGACTACCTATAATGTCGATACATTCTTAGTTAAACAATTTATCGGTCTTCATTTCGACTTTATGGCAGACTGATATATAAGGTATTCAATATCTTCTACTCTGAGTTTTTTCCACCCTTCCGTTTTCAACAATTTTGCTATATACGAACATTAATAAGATGTCAACGTACAGAAGCCATGTCACTTTCATAGGACAAAGTTTGTGTTTACATTACTCTACAAAAATCTATGAACTTTCCAACAAGAAAGGTGAGACATAACAAGAAGAAAATGGGTAAAGAGAAATAAGTATTTATATATATATTTAAAATGAGAGTCCTTTTTCTCGTTTATTTCGGATTTTATTCTCTCGATTTACGAACCGAATCTTGAGGTTCTGTCCTAGAGACACATACCGAAAATAAAGATTCTAGATCTAAGTGTAAATTTCTCTTTTGACCAAAACAAAATTAAGGATTTCCGGGACTAAACATTCTAGTCTTGGAGTTCGAGACTCCTACATAGATAATTACTGGTGGAATACCGTTCCATCCTTTATCACCGATTGGATTCGGAAAAGAACGAAACTCTTTTGCAATCTGATTTCTGATTCTATTCTATTAAAAGATTGAAATCTGAAAATCCAGAACCTTCCTACCTTCCTCTTTTTTAAGTTACTTTACATCATATTTACATCATTATCATCACAAAATGATACGTAGAGAGAGGGCTGAGGAATCTAGACTGAAAGTTTCAGGAATTTCGTGAATGGTTTCCTAATTTCTCCTCCTTATTCACTTAGTTCCAATGATTTACTCCTTCTACGTCTCTTACTTTGATTTCAAAGGAGGCTACGGTTGTGGACTCCTTCGAACCAGTTTGTCAGTACTTTCTTACCGTCTTCCCCGGACTTTATTGTGGGGGTTTGAGTGAGGTCCAAGGAGAATGGAGGTAGTTTCACGTCTTTCCAGGTCTTTTCAAGGAATCACAAGACGATGAGGATAGGGACCCCGTACTTTCTGTCAACTCCAACTTCAGTCATATGAACGGTCCTCATTATGTCTTCGTTTCTCGGTTTACTGTGAATGGATGTCGAGTCTGTCATTTCTTAGACGGACGTCACGTCCTCTGGACCCAAACTAGGGACCCAGTCCTTCTAGGGGACCTCTTCCCTTACCGATGAGTAACGTCACAAAAACGGACTTCTTAAGGTACCTGTCTCCTCGGACCACCCGCTGACAGGTACCTCAACGTTTCTCAGTAAGTACTGACTTCGTTGATTATGAAAAACCTGAAGGATCAACTGCAATCGCCATTTCTTAGACGGACGGTCACGTCCTCTACATTCTCTGAGTCCAAGTAAAGGACCCAGTCCTTCTAAGGGACCTCTTCCTGTACCGTTGGGTAAGGTCATAAGAACGGACCTCTTAGGGCACCTCTCTCCTCGGACCACCCAATATCAGGTGTGCCAGCGTTTCTCATCCTGTACTGACTTCACTGAATCGTGTTGAATCGTCCGTCCGTTTCTCGGTTTTCCGTATCTAGTTATTACCGTCGGGGTTTGACTCTTCATGTCTTCCCCGAATTAATCGTCCCTTATCGGCTCGAGAGATTAGTGATATGAGACGGGAACTATTGTACTACTACTACTGATATTTCACTTCAGAGAGTCAACACAGGTTTAGAAACACTAGGGTACCTGACATCGGATGGTCCGAAGAGACAGGTACATTAAAAGGTCGTTCTCATGACCTCACCCAACGGTAAAGGAAGAGGTCCCCTAGAAGGGTTGGGTCCCTAACTTGGACCCAGAGGATGTAACGTCCGTCTACAAAATAGCAGACTCGATGGTCCTTCTGAATACTACTGATATTATTTCGTCTATAATCCATGATTTACGACAAATTCATTGAATGTCCCTTACTTGAACTAGGAGTGTTAGGATATTCTATCTATCTAAATATAAGAGGATAAAATTTTTACTCTCTTGACTGTCTGTCTCTTCTTTCTTCTAAACGTGTCGGTTATTCGTTGTCTGAACCTGTTACTTATTCTCTTATTTAGTTCTTAATATAACCAGTACTTGTTAAATATCATCCATTATATCTGTCTTCTCCGAATAATACGGGTCTCTGGTCGACCCTATTCTGTGGAGTTGGTCTCCGCCACTCCTAGTCTAAGGGGAAGGGGTTACGGTCCTGTTATACATTTGAGGAACCCCTGAAATCTAGTAATTACTCTTCTTTTTATCACGTTTTTTCTCCTCCCTCTTTGGACATACGAATATTACCTTCTATATAAGTATAAAGTATAGATACAGAAACTTGCAAATAAATGACACTACAGAGATCTTTTGTACATTCATTCCGACAGTCGATCCAAAAATTTTCGTTACGACCCTTCATTTGACAAAGTAAAACCACCAGAAGGAATTAAAGAAAATCTAAGTCCCAAAGATAAGATTCGGACAAAGAATGAAAGTCGTTTACGATATGATTTCTGATTCTATTCTACTGAGACATTGGAAACTAAAAATCCGAAACCTTCTCATGAATCCCTTTATGAAGGGTTGTCACTTTACATCCATTATCAGTAAACCAAATGGATGTCTATATGAAAGGACGAGACCCGAAGGGGTCACCAAGTCACCCATTTCTTAGGTGGACGTTACGTCCTCTGTGGTTTTTCCACCCAAACTAGGGACTCAGTCCTTTTAGGAGGTCCCCTCCTTTACCGTCGGGCGAGGTCACAAGAGCAGACTTTTTAGGGTACCCGTTTCTTCGGATCGCCCGATGTCAGGTACCCCAGCGTTTCTCAGTCTGTGTTGACTCGTGTATATATATAAATACACACACACACAGATACATATACATATATTTATACGTACAGACATTTATGTAATTTTTTTTTATCTCGGGTATTCTCATGTTTATAAGTGTGACTCATAACGACCCCTCATCTTAATACCCATGAAAATTAAAAAAAGAGACATAATGGACTTCCAAAAAAAGAACCACCATACCCCCACTACATACAATAACGTCATTATTCTTTTTTTAAGTAAAATTTCTCAATTTACTCATTTTTCTTATTTTTTACTTTGACGTTTTCTTTTATCTCTACATGTCTTTAGGGATACGGGAGACTCGACTCCGTCTCTGTTCCATTATCAAGAAGACCATACTTAGGGTAAAAGTCTTACACATTGTCAATTCTATACTACTTTTTCCTAAAAATTATTAACACTTAATTAAAGAAGGAGACAATTGAAAGTCCCAAGTTAAACATATAATTCAATTCTTACGATATGTAAAATTTAAGAGGGTTGAATGATTGAATTAACGATTATAATTGTTTAATTATAAACGTATGACGGATGTTACACGAATGACGACACCATTCAAGACATCTTCCATTTCTTTACATGAAAATTATACAATTTGAAAGGTGGTTCTGTTAGACATACACACAATCAACGAGTCAGTACAGGCTGAGGGACGTTGAGGTACCCGATATCGGGCGGTCCGAGGAGACAGGTACCCCTAAGAGGTCCGTTCTTATGACCTCACCCAACGGTACGGGAGGAGGTCCCTAGAAGGACTGGATCCTTCCAAGTCAGAAGAGTTCCCTAGCTTAAGCCTAGAGGACGTAACGTCCACCCAAGAAATGGTAGATTCGGTGGTCCCTTTGGGCACCCTCGGTCAGACCGTACTGTGTTGTTATTACTATTGAACCATTTAAACGACCAGTTTTTAGAGTCGTTTTCTTTGTAACGAAGTTTAAAGGTACATTGTACCGTAGAAGTCATTTCTATAATGGTAACCAGGTAGTTGTTTCACACAGGAAAACTTATTACCATTATTCAAGTAATAAGTGTGTTTAAACTTTAAGACCAATCTTAGTCTTTAGTGATTATCAGTCGATTGAATTATTGGGTATATCCTCAGTTGGGTATATGTTTAATTTAACAGCAGATTTTTACTACTACTTTCACTTTCAGAGAGACAATACAGGCTGAGAAACGTTGGGGTTCTGATATGTCAGGTACCTTGACTACCGAATATTGATCATACAAAACTCACAATTTATACAAGGTCCATGTTTCGATTCGTGAAGTAGTAGTAGTGGTAAATTACAGAATCTTTTAAAGTCGAGTGTCCAATTTGTTCATCAGGTCCAACTGCAAATGATCACTCCTAAGTTTGGGTGATAACAGACCGGTACTTCGTGGCGTAGTGTAGAAGTAATTTATAATATATATAAATCAGTGATACATTACGATTTCATTTAGCTTTACCAAACACTTGATCACTTTCAAATTTTAAAATATGAATATTTTTATAGGCTTATGAATTTTAGGTACAAACTTTTGAAGTCTCGGTCGTTTCATGTTTTTACTTTTTTTATCAGCGAATAGTTCGGTTTCGTATACGTCTACCTCTTCTACCTTGAATTCCCTTTTTTAATTAGAAAAAAAGGACAGTGATTAAGTAGTACACCGGTGTTTATTATTATTATTATTATTAAGTTGACAATCCAGTTGAAATCCCTTGTTTTCTTTTATTCAAGGATACTGGTCCATGAAAACGATGCGAAGGATTTAGGAATTGATTAGTTGTTAAACTACTCTGTCCATAATAATGAGGTAAATTTTTGTTTTCTTTGGTCTAATTCTTTCAAACTTATTGAATATAGGTCAACCATTCACTGTTTCAACTCTAATTTGTTTTCTTTCGTGTTAATCTTTTAATTACTCGACATGAAATTTTAATGTAAATACACATAACTAGTGACTGATGATGTGAATACATTGATTAAATGTCTCGTTTGATCAAAAGACTATACTATACGTTCTGGATTCTTATTTTTGTAGACGTTTTCAAATTTTTGTGAATAAAATTTAAGAGATAAACTTCTGACTACTTTACTGAAGGATTGGTACCATGTGCATAGGTAAAAGGTACTGATTTTTAGATCATTTTTTTCCCTTTTTAAGTCTAATAAAGACTTAAAACCTTGACTTTTCTAAAATTATTGACTCTTCCCTTTGTTCTACAAATTCTGTTTACATATTTTTGTCTGTAAAAGAAAAAAACGTTGTGTTACGAGGTTCGGATGTGAGAGTCCAACGATTTAGCTTTAGAAGAGAAAATTTATGAAAAGTTTTTGGTACTTAAATCTTTTCATAGTGAGACTTGATAGAAACTTCTAGGTACCGTAGGTTGTAGTAGTATACTTTATTCTTTATCTTCGTAGAAAAATTACGATTTATGAGATAAGAGTAGACCTCTTCCTCCACCGTCGGGTGAGGTCATAAGAACGGACCTCTTAGGGTCGCTGGCCCCCTCGGACCACCCGACGGCAGACACCCCAGCGATTCTCGGTCTGTACTGACTCGCTGAAGTGAAAGGGAAAAGTGAAAGTACGTGACCCCTTCCTTTACCGTTGGGTGAGGTCACAAGAACGGACCTCTTAGGGTCCCTGCCCCCTCGGACCACCCGACGGTAGAGACCCCAGCGTGTCTCAGTCTGTGCTGACTTCACTGAATCGTGAGATAAGAGTAGTAGAAAATTACAAAGGATTAAATATCTTAGTCTAAAGATTCGTACCATTCTAGTAGATCAGGTTGTTGAATTACAACTCTTTCCTCTTTTAACCCTAGGTCCCTTCAGACTTTTCAAAGAGGTACTGACAAACACTTAATCACGGACTCACCTCTGATTTAGGATCCGAAGGACTATAATTCAGATTTTGAATAATAAGTTATATAATATTACGGTATGATGGAGGTAAAGATAAAATTTTTTACAGTCATCATTGATATCGTATAAATTTAGGACCCAGGGATTCGCTTCCCAAGTCTTCAGGGGTGGGAAGATAACTCTTTCAATAAATCTGTATAAGAATCTCACCAATAGATGAATTATAAATGGGATTTACATATGACCAGTCCATTTAAGTCTTATTTATCAGAGGACTACTTTCCCCCACGTCTAATGATCACCGGGATGGATATTACATTTCCGGAGAGACCATCATGAATTTTCTCGTTATTGTTGTATAAACCTATGTTTAAATATTAAATGTTACAGTAAAGTGTATAATAGAATCGACTTCTGGGAGTTCGTTCGAAGAAAATTTCTACATGAAATGGTTCCATATTAAATTTATGTTTTTTTTTGTTTCATGTGGGTGAATTTCGTATACACACGACCCACAATTCGTGTGTCAGACAGACTGAGAGACACTGTGATAACTGACATCGGAGGGTCCGAGGAGACAGGTACCCTAAGAGGTCCGTTCTTGTGATCTCATCCATCGGTAAAGGAAGAGGTCCCCTGGGTCCTTAGTTTGGGTGTAGAGAATACGGAGGACGTGACCGTCCGTCCAAGGAATGGTGGTCGCGATGGACCCTTCGACAATCAACGAGTCAACAGAGGCTGAGACACTGAGGTACCTGACATCGAACGGTTCTAAGAGAGAGGTACCTTAAGAGGTCCGTTCTTAGGAAAGAGGTCTCATAGAAAGACTAGGTCCCTAGACTGGGTCCAGAGGACGTAACGTCCGTCTAAGAAATGGTAGACTCGGTGGTCTCTTCGGGAATCTCGAATACCAAACTCAAAAAACCAAACAAAAACCGAATTCTCTTTTTTCTAAATAATAGTTACAGAGTCTTGAACCCTTACCGAATCAACCCACGAAACCAAGGTTACGAGAATGTCGAGTCAAGTCAGTGAGTCAGTACAGACTGAGACACTGGGGTGTCCCATGTCGTGTGGTCCGTAGGGACAAGTAGTGGTTGAAGTCCTCAAATCAGTTTTAGTTCAAGTAGCTCACGCCCTACGGTAGGTTGGTAGAGTGGGAGACAACAGGGAAAGAGGAGGACACAGGGAGGAGGAGGTCGTAGTCCCAGAAAAGCTTACTCAGTCAAGAAGTGTAGTCCACCGGTTTCATGACCTCGAAGTCGAAGTCGTAGTCAAGAAGGTTCGTGATAAGTCTCGATTAAAGGAAATCCTACCTGACCAACCTAGAGGAACGTCAGGTTCCCTGAGAGTTCCCAGAAGAAATTGTGGTGTCAAGTTCTCAAAGTCAAGAAGTTACGAGTCGAAAGAAATATCAGGTTGAGAGTGTAGGTATGTACTGATGACCTTTTTGGTATCGAAACTGATCTACCTGGAAACAGTTACTTCATTATTGAGACGAAAAATTATACGACAGATCCAACTAGTATTGAAAGGAAGGTTCCTCGTTCGCAGAAAATTAAAGTACCGACATCAGTGGTAGACGTCACTAAAACATGGGGGGAGCGGGGGGTTTTTATTGTATATAATGACAAAGGTAACAAAGGGGTAGATAAACGGTGCTTCACTACCCTGGTCTACGGTACTAGAATCAAAAGACTCACAACTCAAATTTCGGTCAAAAAAGTGTGAAGAGAAAGTGAAAGAAGTTCTCCGAGAAATCAAGAAGAAGCGAAAGACGGTATTCCCACCACAGTAGACGTATAGGTGCCTCTTCCGTTACCGTGGGGTGAGGTCATGAGAACGGACCTTTTAGGGTACCTGCCTCCTCGGATCTTCCGACGTCAGGTACCCCAGCGACTCCCAGCCTGTGCTGACTCGCTGAAGTGAAAGTGAAAAGTGAAAGTGCGTAACCTCTTCCTTTACCGTTGGGTGAGGTCACAAGAACGGACCTCTTAGGGTCCCTCGCCCCTCGAACCACCCGACGACAGATACACCAGCGTGTCTCAACCTGTGCTGACTTCGATGAATCGTCGTCGTCGTCGTCGTCGTCGTAGACGTATAGATTCCGATAACTATCAAGAGGGTCGTTAGAACTAAGGTCGAACACAAAGAAGGTCGGGTCGCAAAGAGTACTACATGAGACGTATATTCAATTTATTCGTCCCACTGTTATATGTCGGAACTTCATGAGGAAAGGGTTAAATCTTGTCAGACAACGAGGTACAGGTCAAGATTGACAAGGAAGAACTGGACGTATGTCTAAAGAGTCTTCCGTCCAGTCCACCAGACCATAAGGGTAGAGAAATTCTTTACAGGTGTCAAATAACACTAGGTGTGTCAGTTTCGGAAACCGTATCAGTTATTTCGTCTTTATCTACAAAAAGACCTTGAGAGAACGAAAAAGTTACTAGGTCACCTACGACCGTTAAACTAGAGACCGAGTAGACGGAAAAGATTTAGGTCAAACTTGTAGACGTTCAAGTGTCAAGTGCATGACAACTTCGGACCGAACTTCCTGAGACTCGTAATGAAACGATCGTACACTCTACTCACGTTGACACACCATCAAACTCGTAAGAAACCGTAACGGAAAGAAACCCTAACCTTGTTTTGACTGGAAAAGGTCAGGACACCGGTGACGACTCAAAAGGTTTAAACGACCGTATAACTCACGTCGTGAAAGTGTCGTAGTAGAAAGTCCTAAACTTTATTGATTTGACCTTAACGTAGTAGAGGTGAGCGAAACAAACATCACTACGAAGGATTCCAGGTGAACTGAAGTGTAAGGTCATACATACCGACATCCACTCACTAGTGTGGTAGTACCAATAGACCCAATATTTGTAGGAAAAACATATCAAGAAGAAACATCAGAACGGTGGAGAAGATAAAACGAAGAAAATCCAGGTATGGTAAAGACAGGAAATAACACGGGTAGAAACGTACTTTACAAGGGAACCACAGAGATTAAAAGAACTTCTCTAGAGATCAGAAAGTGTAAGAGAACAAAAGGAGATAAAGAAACGTAACTAGTAACTCCTTCCGAAGAATAGAGAGGAACGATAAAAAACCTTGAGACGTAAGTTTACCCATATGAAAGGAAAAGAGGAAACGGAAAACGAAGAGAAGAAAAGAGTCCATAAACATTCCAGAGGAGTCTGTTGGTAAAACAGAAAAACGTAAAGAAGAAAAACTCCTACCAGAATTAGTGACGGAGGACATGTCAGTACTTGAAAGTAGGTATTAATAAGTGAGACAGATAGTCTAGATTAGGGAACTTAGATAAACAGTAAAAGTGACATATTAGTATTCCCTAAACTAAATCCAGTATGGACTTACCAGATCACCAAAAGGGATGAAAGAAGTTAAAGTAAGACTTTACCATTATTCTTCAAGTACTAGACTCGGTGTCAGTCGAGGACCAGAATAAAAACGACTGACATATCTCGAAGAGGTAAAAACCGACGTTTCTTATATTAGTTAGACTAAAACCATAACTGGTAGACCACTACAGGTACACATCTCTGAGGAGAACAGAACAACCTTCTCCTTAACAAACGATACTGACACACAAGAGAACCGTTTAGACACAATCGGAAACTGGACGAAGTAAAACATGAGGTTCCGGTTTAAACGGACAATAAGGTCCATAGAGAACTGAAGGATGAAAACGTAAGGTCAGGGGATATTACTTTTCCTGTAGAAAAATAACCTAAAATCAAGATCTTCCAGAACATCCATAAGTATCTTGACAAATTAAAGTCGAAGAAGTCGTAATGACCAACCCCGTATCTGAACCTAATGACTCTGACACTTACCAAACGGAAACTTTACTTCTCTCCAGTAAGAAAGCAAAACCTCTGACGTAGGTTCATGACGTAAAGTCTGAAAAACAACTGATACTACCGATGAGGTAAAGAAGATTCCCTAAGAACGGGTGTCACCATCTATATTACCAGTAGACTCAATTCGAGTGGGTAAGGTCAGGTAAAATCAAGTGACTAAGGATTTTACAGTTGCAGGTGAGAACGGTAGAGGACAAACTGGTGAAGGTTGAATGGAACTAAGTACCTGGATTGTAAGGTCTAATGATACGTTATAACAATAAATGTTACAACTCGAAACGAAGATAGTGGTCAGTGTAGGTGTAGGTGTCGACCAAAAAGAAACCGAGGTAGAGAAGTAAGAAAGACCACAATAAAGAGGTGACAAGAGGTCATCGTATAACCAGTGGATGGCTGAACCCCTCAAGTAGAAAGTCACAGGATAGAAAAACGGAAAAGTATAGTAAATACCCCAAGAGTTCCGTTCTTATGAGTTCACCAAACGGTAAGGAAAGAGGTCACCTGCTGCAAAATAATCTTGAGAGGTGGTACTGAGTAGACTTATCCCACCGGAATGTGCCGCACCGAGTACTAAAGAAACTCAATCTGTTCCGACACCAGGTACACTAGTCAAACTAATCAAGAGACACTGATACCACAAGTAAGACTACCTATTCCTATTCTCCGAATACCTTTGAAGGACTACCTTGTCTGACTGACTCACCCCTTGACCTAGAAAAAGACCACCCGTCCCCGGAACGAGTCATTTAGAAATTAGGTTAAACGACAACTACCCACCTCGACACAAGGGAGGGACAACAAACTGGACTCCCGTTTGATATCACCTCCATTGCTTCTATTACCACTGGAGGAAGTTTTGACGGTGTGCGTCGTGGGGGTTTGGGACATGATCCAGTGGTGACTGGGTGCGGAGACGGCGTCCGAGGACCTGCGAGTGTCCGTTCAGACCCAGTCAGAGAACATCCCAGTGACAAGGAAAGAGGACCCAGGAACATGTATGGACCAAGACAAACATGAGAGGTTCTCAGACAAAGGGGTCAGGACACATTCAAGACCACCGAGATACCACCCCAATTACCACTGGAGGAGGTTCTCCGGAGTGGTATCGGTCCAGACGACGCTCGGGGACGGGGACGTCGTCCGGTGACGACTGGGTACGGAGGTGTTCTCTATGAGTTTGTGTTAAGACCGAGTCAGAGACACCCCAAAGACGTAGGACCACGTGTGTTCCAAAACAAGCATGGGAGGTTCTCAGACTAAGGGGACAGGACACATTCAAGACCACCGAGATACCACCCCAATTACCGTCGGAGAGGTTCTCCCGAATACGGTAAGGGTCCAGACGACGTGGTCTCGGGGACGGGGACGCCGTCCGGTGACGACTGGACATGGAGGTGTCCTTTGTGAGTTTGTGAGTTTCCGTCCAGACCGAGTCAGAGACACCTCAGAGGACCACGTGTGTTCCAAAACAAACTCGGGAGGCTTATAGAGACCACACATACCCACACTAAAATTTACGTTAAAGTGGGGAGGATAGTAGAACGACTCCGAAGAAGAAACGGAAACCTGTACCCCATATAAAAAAACCACCCTAGGTTGGAAGACAACAGTTACCAAGAAGTCGTGACTCAACATTAAAACCTCAAGAGTGTCCTCTTCTACTCGAGTGCAGGAAGATGAGGTGGTAGAATTAATTGAGAACGTTACAAGAATGTTCAACATTAATTTAACAGTCGGACCTAGATCTCATTAGACTTCTGATGTCACCCCGTTCTCCCTACCGAAGATTTTACCGAGTGAGTGAACCGAGAGACCTCTTTCGGAGTCAATGAACGACCGACAACCGACAATCCTTGACCGGAGTCAAGGATTGGTACATCTGGAGGAGTGACCCAACGAATTCCCAGGAGTGTTTTACATCCGACCTTAGGGGTTCAAATTACTCAAAACTTTTTGTATATGATCATGTATTGGTGATGGTGTTACTTCTGTGTCTTGTTGTGAGGATAGTAGGTTTCTTAAGGGAGTCCATGGAGGAGGAGAGTCAAGACCGAGACCTCACACACACACAAAGAAAAAACTTTCGAGTCAAAGTGTTTTAGACAAAGTCAGTACATATCAATGTTTTTGTAATCACATAGTCCAGTGGTAAGTTTAAACAAAGAACAACAGTTCAGGTATGAACTTGTTGAGACGTAGTCTCCCTACTGTCTTGAAATTATACGTACCTCATTCTCCTGTCTAATTAGGAGAGTTGTTAGAATGAGATTACATTCGACGAATCTTTACCATAACAAGAGGTCAAAAAGTCAAAAGAAGTAGTCAAACAACTGGACCTTAAGAACACGGAGAATTTCTACAATAAGATCTACCCGAAAGAGTACGACACTTATATAGACAAAAAAACCTTTCGAGTAATCACCCCTAAGAAGAGGGAAAAGTATTAAATGTGGGTCCCAAATAAAGAGAAAGGTATTTCCTTTTTGAACCGAAAGACGACGGTAACTAATCTCACGTAAAAGATCTTGAAACATAGTCACCTCAGTGTATCATACATTCATTGAAAACACATCCCGGAGAAAGTGATTCGTCTTACAAAAACTCTAGGTGAGGACAACACGGATAGTCATCTAGTAAGGAAAAATGACGACTTATATTATATCGAAATATTGATAATATATCAATATTTCATGACTTATTAATAATATAAAATTTAAAGTAGTTATTTTTTAAAACACCTGTAAAAGGATAACAATATATTTGTGGATATTTATAGGAGTGAAACGAAGAACGGGATGTTTCAGATTTTATAAATGATGGATCGGGAATTTTCTTTTTCAGACAATTGGACTCTGTCTGATCGTCTAATCAATACTCGACCCTCGAACGATCTTTACGTCTGAGAGTGTGGGGTGGTGTCTTGATATCTTAGACTTAGACCTAATATTGTTCTAGGGTCCATTGAGTATCCGGATAATTTTAAACTCTTTGTGACCACGAAAGGAAAACAAAATGTTAAGATTGTTCTTTGTTGTGTATGATATAATACATTTTCACACACTTGGGGACGTACACACATAATTATTCGGATTTTCTCCATGATTATAGGTACTGAAGGTCTTTTAATAATGACCATAAATTTTATTTGTATTTTTTATACCCCGATATATGTCCAACTTTTAAGATTAAGAGAACGAATTTTAGAAAGAATCTATATTTTATTAATACTAAAATATTAGGACTCATATTTTAATAAAATTTTTTAAGGGACACTTTCGTAAAAGGTTTTCTCGTTTACTTCGTGTTTATTTTTGACGAGACAGAAGAGATGTTCCTACACGGTCACTAATCATCTCTAATTGTCTACTAGTAGAAGTACGTACACTAGTTGTTCTGGGTTTCCAGTGGTCCCAAAATCAAATGGTATACGACGTTTTAAGTACGCCGTTTTGATGAACCGTACGCGAAGGTAATACGTGTGGAAAATTAGTTCTTTAATCTACCTTTTTTTAGTAAATGAACGTAAGGATAGTTGTAAACGAGATATTCATAGACCCTGTATTTCTACAAAGAGAAGAAATACATTTTAAATCATACTATTTCTGTAAAAGTTTTGACCTCTTTTGATCAAATACATATACGAATAAAATTTAAATGTCATTCATCATTGTTTATCAAATCAAATAATGATTTGAGTCTGTCTGTAAGATAAACATTAGTAGAGTTTATTGATTGTCGACATTGTAAAAACTCAAAGGATCTATTGTAAACTTTAATTTAATATAAATGATAAAATCTATTTCTCAAAATGTGAAAGTAACTAAATTAATATAGTTAAGATTCAATATAAATTCCGAGAATTCTGTACAGAAGTTTTATTTATTTTGTAAATTTAGAGAAATTTATAGATAAAGTAGTTACGATCGGTCTTTTATCGTTAAAAAGGAAAAGTTTGTTAGAAAAGGTCTTAAAGAACTAAGTGAAACATAGAAAAACGTGTGTACGATCAAGATTTATATATGGACTTGAGATTTACTGAAGACAAGTATAATTATCAGGTATTGTTCGATAATTTAGAAGGAATGTTCTTCGTTGTTATACGGTTTTGTGAACGAGACATAAAGTCATGAAATTACTTTTCTTGAATATTTGTGACTTTTTTTATTAATATTTTGTTATTAAGGAAGTAATTATTTATGACACAAGAGGAAAGTATATTGTTTTAAGTCATTGTCAGTCTTTGATAGTTTTATTAACAAGTTTCTAGTCCTATTCCCCCAAATTAAGGTAAAATATACTTTTATATGTACATAATACGAATCTTGTTCTAATCAACCATAGAAACTCGGGAAGTCGATAAGTGGATTTAATCGGGGTGAAACCGTTCACTTTTGACAAAGGTACAGTAACAGTTTTAGAATAGTCTTTTTTTCAAAGTACTGTCGTGTAGAAAAATAAAAGGAAACCCCAAGATGATTATGATTAATAAGTAAGAAGTCTATCTCAGATTAAACACTTTATCGTTTTTTAAATATAATGTAATATTGTAGATCAAATTTTTAATCTTTTTAAATTATCATCCTTTTTACATTATTTTTCTTTCCACAATAAATTTAGACTGTACGAAGGGACCCTTTATGTTGGTCCTTTACTTTTTCTAATATACTTCAGTTTATTGGTTGTCTTTACATTTTTTCTTATACCGTTTTATTTTAATGTCCAAATTTATGTCCACTAACCTCTTAGATATTAAGTATTCGTTATTCGGGACTAAAATTTTTAATTCCCTTCCAAAAGTGAGACTTTCTATGGGAAAGTTTAAACATTCCATTATTATCTCTGTTTGTCTTTAGTAATTACTACGTACTCAGTCTTGTAATCAAATCTCATTTTCGGTTAATGTTAATACCTTAGACGTAGACAAGTAATGTTGAAACAGTCAAAAGGTCTTATACTCAGATCCGTCAAAAATGTTTACTGCATTTACCTTTACACAAATCTTTGCCGGTTTGTTACACACGTTGCACGTTTTTTACACTACAATGTCGATTTTTCCTTAAGTGAGAAGAAGTGTAATGATAAATATATCCGAGAGGAACCAAGATAAAGATACCTGAAAAAAGAATGACACATATTAAGACGGAAATTCTCTGACTGAGTTGTAAGGAACTTACAAATTTTAAAGATGATGAAACGGATAATCTTATCCTTTATAGAGGATGGTTCCACATGTCTTACCGAATGTTTTTTTAGATTTACTAAAACTTTTTAACGTAATTTTAACAGACTACTCACACACTATTTACAAGTCTACCCATTAGAAGAATTCCAGTAAATGTTAAGTACCAGAGTCGAAAAACCCTTTAGTTACCGGAAGGATCCTGTTCAGTATAAATAGGTTTTTCTCCGACAGGTCTAATCGTTCTTTCTTTTAAGTCACCTCAGTATTGTTCATCTGAATTTTACCGTTTTACTATGTTTCATTATTTCCTTAGTCGGATTTCTTTCACTTCGTCTCAAAATTTATAGTCTATTCATAAAGGGTTGTATATAAGGAACTATAGTGTCAGGGAATGTTTGACTCTCTTTTTACCCAAAACAGAATTTATTTGAATTTTTTACGACTCCTAAGAGGAAGAAAATTCTCTAAACGTCACATGTAATTGTATATTTTCCGAGATACTCGTTTTATGTCCTTTCCTTTAGTTGGGCGGAAAACATGTACTTTAAGGGTTGGGAAAAAACTTTTAAAGTTTTGTGTATATAAAGGTGTCGTTCGTTAAACCATTACGAAATCAACTATTAACATAAATTCGTCGTTTTGCGATACACATTTTTACCGGGTAGGTCTTTTGTGATGATCCAATGAATCCAATACTGGATTTCCTTAAATTCTAATTTCTTTGTCTTCCCTCGACTCTGGAAAGAGATATATAATGAGTAATTGAGTTGTTTGTAAATAACTCGTAATTATCACGGTTTGTATTCGACGACAAAGGTCCGTTCTCATGACCTCACCCAACGGTAACGGAAGAGGAGTTTGTATTCGATCTGTGACATATTTCGAAACTGTAAAAATCCTTCAACGAGGCTTGGGGTCGGAATGTAAAGGGGGGTTTTCTGGATCTTAGAAAAACTCTCGATGAAGACAATGTATTTATTTGACGGCTAAAGTTGAGATTGCGTCACTATCGGAACCAAGTGTTCGGGACTCTAATCATTTCAGTGAATTATTCGTTTTTAAGGATTTACTATTATTGTTTTCGTTTTTATTCACCTTAATATATTTTTTAATAAACGGATCGTTTTCTTTGGTAGTTGATTTACTTTCCGTTGGATTCTTTCATAAATGTTTAGTGCATAGACCATTTTCTGTTCATAGGTGATTTATGTTTCTTGAATATTTTGAGTTATGTTTTTTTACATTAATTTTTTTACTTTCGTTGGATTTACAGGTGACTGTCTAATTATCTATTTCTACACCATATGTGTGTGTGTGTGTGTGTGTGTGTGCGTGTTCTTATGATGAGTCGGATTCTTACTTTTTTACCGTAAACGTCGTCGTGCTTACCATCTCTAATAGTATGATTCACTTATTCAGTCTGTCTGTTTATGCACTATAGTGAACGTACATCCTAGATTTTTACTATATTTACTTGAATTGATGATTTGTCTTATCTGAGTGTCTGGATCTTTTGTTTGACTACCGATCATTTGCCCTTTCGCCCTACTTACCTTCGTATTTAATCCTCAAACCCTAATTGTCTATATGTCTTTTCTATTCGTTCCTGGATGATATATCGTGTCCTTTGACGTAAGTTACAGAACATTATGGGATATTATCCCTTCTTAGACTTTTTCTTATATATGTATGTATATATATATAGACTACTTGGTAAAAGGATATGTGAACTTTGATTGTGTTGTAACATTTAGTTGGTATGAAGTTATTTTTTTTAATTATTAAATTTTTATTCTTTTTTTTTTTTCCAATTTTTACTCACCTTCTAGACTTGACTGTAAAAGGGTTTCTTCTGTATGTTTATCGATTGTCCAAGTACTTTTCCACGAGTTATAGTAATTGAGTAGTCCCTTTACGTTTTATTTTTACTCTATAATGACATATGAGTAATCCCACCGATAATGTTTTTTATGATCGCCATTGATCACAACTACTCCTACACCTTTTTTCTCTTGAGAACACGTGACAACCACCCTTACATTTAACCATGTTGGTGATGTCTTTTATAATACCACAAAGGAGTTTTTTTGATTTTTTACTTGATGGTACACTAGGTCGTTACGGTGAGGGTCCATCTTCTTTGATCTTTGTCATCGAGTTTTTCTATGTAAGGGGAGTTTGACGGTACAAGTAACGTCGTAATAAATGTTATCGGTTCTATACTTTTGTTGGAGTCACGGGTATCTACCCACCTATTACTTTTGACCATAGACTTACACGCGCACATATTTTCTTGTAATAAGTCGGTATTTTTTTTTACTTTAGAGTGGTAAACACTGGTGTGTCTACCTCGAACTCCGGTAATACGGTTCACTTTGTTCAGTCTGTCTCTTTCTGTTTATGGTGTACTAGTAAGAATTTGAGTCAGTTAGATAAAAATATATGTTGGAGTGTCGAAGTCTCTTTTCACTAACGGTTTTCGTCCCCTATACTCTTTACTTACTTGATCAAAGTCAAAACCAAGACCGGGTCCACCACGATCATCATTTCTTGTAGGGACTGTTACGTCCTCTACATTCACTGTACCCAAACTTGTGACTCAGTCCTTCTAGGGAACCTCTTCTCGTACCGTTGGGTGAAGTCATAAGAACACACCCCTTAGGGTACCTGTCTCCTCGGACCTCCCGATGTCAGGTGCCCTAGTATTTCTCAGTCTGTACTGACTTACTGATTGTGAAATTGTGAAATCAAGTTTATTTGACTTAATCCCCTTTTTTGTTTGTTTGTTTGTTTCTTTTTTTTTTTATTTTGGGGATCCCAACCCCTTAAAGAAAATTCGTTCCCTTCGACTTCAACGTAGTGAAAAAGAGTGTAAGGTAACCACTTTAGAAATAGTGCATTGTCACCGAAACGACGTTCCTTCTGACCTTTACATAAGGTCCGATCCGTCAGTGTATTTTCAATACCGAGATAACAATGACTTCTTCTCTTACTTCAAAGAAGAGTTCCAGATAAACGAGAACAAGTCAACGTGTTAGAACAGACTAAGAAACGTTGGCATACCTGACGTCGTGAGGTCCGAAGGGACAAGAAGTGTTAAAAGGTCTCAAACGAGTTTGAGTACCGGTGGTTCAGTGTCTACGGGAGGTTGGTAGAATAGAAGACAACGGGGGAAGACGGAAGTTAGAAAGGATCGTAGTCCCAGAAAAGGTTACTCAGCTAAGAACCGTAGTCCACCAGTTTCATAACCTCAAAGTCGAAGTCGTAGTCAGGAAGGTTCCTTATAAGTCCCCACTAAAGGAAATCCTAACTGATTAAACTAGAGGAACGTCAGGTTCCCTGAGAGTTCTCAGAAGAGGTCGTAGCGTCAAGTTTCCGTTGTTAAGAAACCACGAGTCGGAAGGACTACCAGGTTGAAATTGTAGGTATGTACTGATGACCTTTGTGATATACTTGAAAACATCCGTTTCATTACAGAGACGAAAAATTATACGACAGATCCGACCAGTATCGAAAAGAAGGTTCCTCGTTCACAGAGAAGTAAAGTACCGACGTCAGTGGTAGGTGTCACTAAAACCTCGGGTTCTTTTATTTGAGACAGTGACAAAGGTAACAAAGGGGTAGATAGACGGTACTTCACTACCCTGCCCTACGGCACTAGAAGTAAAAAACTTACAACTCAAGATTCGGTCGCAAAGTGACAGGAGAAAGTGGAAGTAGTTCTCCGAGAAATCAAGGAAAAAGGAAAGACGGTATTCCGACCACAGTAGACTTATAGACTCCAATAACTTTATGCCAGATAAATAGATATTTGTTTTTCAGTACAACAGACGAAGGAGGGATGGGTGATAGGTTACAACTACACCTTTGTCTTATTGGTATTACTCAGAGAATAACCTTTTTGCTTCTTAATATTTGTGATTGTCAGTAACTCAGTATCACTAACGATTTGTGCATCGTTCATTACGTCTGAAGGTTACACCTGTCGTCTAATTTGAGGATCTCTTCCTGTCGCGTGTCTAAAATAGTGAATGACACCGTTAGTAAAGTATTACATATAATTCAGTGATACGACATGTGGAATTCTAATATGTCATAGTATATAGTTGATATAGAGTTATTTAGACTTTATTTTTTAACTATTTTTATTGACTTACGACTAATACACTTTCTAGAAATGTTTTGACTTCTCCCTTGTTTACTCACTTACAGGGTCAATTTGTCATTACTTCGTTACCACCACTTTTGTAGAACAAGAGTCATTGCTCGTACTCTATACCCTATTGGGTTTCTACTCTATGTCCGTTAGTATACTACTTATTAAAAACTAAAAATCCATATATCACTACTAAGTCTATAAAATTTATCGAAATTCTATAAGTCGTCCAGGCGTACTGAAAATTTTAATTTACAGTGGTTATGACGTTTTGTTAGAGTAATAGTCCACTGTATAAGACTGGTTTCCCGAGAATGACCAGTTAAGAACCTATTAAACTTTTTGTTTATTGATTAATATCGTTATCTAAAATTGGTGTCTTACTTTCTTAGGTATTCGACTATAGTTGTCTTCATTTATTTCTTTCAGGAAAGAATCTCAAGGTTGATTATTTACACCATATTTACTATTTAATCTTTTTTTTTATAAAAAGGACTTCATTTTTCTTTTGGACTCCGTAATAGGATCTCACCTCCTCTGACTCTGAACTGTTGATTTACGTCTTTCTCCGGGGACTCGGTTTCATTCTCGTCATCTTACCGCTCGTTTTGAACTTTGTTGAGGAAAAGAAGACGACGTGTCGGACGATAACTTTGGTGGTTGTGTTAAACTTACAGATCTCGTAATGACAGAATATCTTGAAATACGTTACTACTTCTACCAATATGGACACGAAAGGTTATGTTGTCGGTGAGCTGACGACTTTCGAACTTTGTACTGGTCTGGTCACACTGGCTCCTTGATTTAAAGATTAATTGAATTAAATTTAAATTTATCGGTGTGTACCGATGCCGATAGTATAGAATTCGTGTCTAAATATAGTCACAATTGAAAGACTAAACTATTAACTCTAACACACTGAAAGGAATGAAAATCCTTTATTTGACTTTAAAAATCTCCAACTTCCTGTAATATACACGTCGAAGTTCTACAATTTCTCAAAGTCTCTTTTCTCTCTTTCGATTTCGTTTTGCGATTATAAACCTCATTGACACTTTCCGGATGTATTGAGAGATAATAAAAACGTTAAAAACCATTGATTACAATGAAGTTCAATTTTCGCTTTTCCTATTTTATCGACGTATTTTAGTTACAACAAAGGTGATCTTGAATAAACATTTATATTTTAGTTCAAAAATAATTACAGATATAAAAAGTGAATCAAAAAATTTGTCTTCACAAGTATCTTAAGTAAAAAAGTATTTTATGTTGAGAAGATAGTGAGGTATTTGTTTGATAAATGAGGAACTGGGTTTGGTATATTACAATAAAATTTGAAAACATGAATCGTCTCTTCTTTTCTCTCGTCTCGAGTCTCAAGTCGGACGCATGAGCTTATACTTTTCGTCGTTTCAATAAATTTTCAATCCCAGTGAGTCCTCTTGTGTTTATAGTCAAGACCGTAGAGAGACTCCTACGTCCTATATATGTCAGAAAGGAAGACTCATTTTGTCTCTCGGGACACTTCTCACTCTAAATCACCCAAGTAGGATCCCTTCTATTGTTTTTTTTTCAATGATGTTTAGGGGGGAAGACGTGAGTTAGTATGTAGTTACTTTTTATTGTCTTTTCAACGACATACCTTTTGGACATTCTATTCCTTCTTCCCATCGACATAATTAAACTTTAGTATAAAGAGAAAGAGATGTATGAGGAAGTATGTGGAGGTAGATCATATCCAAAGGTAGTAGTGGTGTCTTTGACAAAAGTCCTTCTAGTATACACATGAAAAGTGAGTTAGGTTTCTTATTAAAAGTCAGGAATTACATACCCATTACATACTGTTATGTACAATACTAAAGAAAGAACTCTGTAAGAAAAGAGGAACTAACTTATTCCATATAAAAGGACTAAAAGAGTGGAGAGATGTGAGACGAAGGTCATAGCAAACGTACGAGGGGAAAGAAATAAGTAAAGAGTTGATGACAACAGAGAGTTCGAAGACAGGATATGATAGTAGAGAAAAGTAATACGTGTAGGGACCCACTAAAGTAGGGTGTAAAGACCGAAGTCTTTGGTGTATAACATGTTTTCCCTCACTTAGGTTTCTTGTAGGATATGATTCGGTCAGGGCTCCAGGTATGAGTATTTACCTGAGTACCCGTATAGATCAAATTACAAAAAGTCCTTGAAGACTGAGTTATGTAGTTTATAATTTGAATGATAGAATCTAGGAATACCGATGTCGGAAGGACATTTGACGACAAGGAGATAAGGGAGGGAATTTTTTACCGTGGTGGAAGACGAGTTCTGTCTTGGATCCTCAATAGGAGTTAAAAAAGAAAAGGTAATAGAAATGCATTTCTAAGTCGTCCAAAACTGGTAAGATGGTACATCCAATCTAAGAGTAATACACTTCTCAATACGTGGTGATTTTCATACTTCAGTTACAATAACTAGACTGTAACAAGAGGAAAAAAATTACCTCGTAAATGTCGAGGGTCATCGAAGAACATGAACTCTCTTACTTTCGGTCTCGTTGTCCTTTGTGTGACGAAGTCTACCGGAACCCAACCGACTCCGTCCCTTACCCGTTCCGTCTTTCGGACTTTATTTTTCTAGTCTCAAAAATTCAAACTTTAAAAACCGACACTAATGAAAGGGTACTCTGTTTGACCTTAGTCGATTTGACCTTAGACCTTTAAACTCTCTTAAAAAAAAAATTCTTGAGTATATATAATAAATATTTTAGAAGATAAATTGGAGATTTTATTTATTACCCGAGGGTTTTTGTGTGGTCGTCTTTCACCTAGAGTTTGTCCATGTAGGGTGTCCTTTTCGTATAAAAAATTGTACGTGAAATGTACACCAAAATTTGTTCCTTGTAGATCTGTCTTTTCGGTCCTTGTGTCTTCTTTACCTTGTTTTCTAAGGAGGGTTGTTTGTTGATCCCTCTCTCCCCTGTCCACTCTAATAAAATACTCACCCTTCACCAATACTTATAAACCCACCAGATAATCAGTAAGTGACCCTATATGACCTACTAGTGTTTGTCGAATTTTGTTTTGTGTAAATGACAGACTGTCAAAGACACCGGATCCTTAGGTCTGTAAAAAAATCCTCCGAGAGAACGTTCCAATGACCTCTTTCGTTACCGTGGGGAGAGGTCATAAGAACGGACCTTTTAGGGTACCTGCCTCCTTGGACCACCCGACAGTAGTCACCCTAGCGTGTCTCAGCCTGTGCTGACTTCGTTGAATCGTCGTCGTCGTCGTCGAACGTTCCGATGTCAGTTTTACATTCCTCCACCCTCCCCCCAAGTACAAACCCTTGCGTACATTCTTAATTACTAAAATTTTAATTTTTTTTTTTTTATTTTTTAATTTTTTTTTTTTTCAGTGTTTTTTTTTTTTTACAATCGAATCCCGATCCAAGAATAGACCTCCGCACCAAGACAAGGAACTCTGACGTCCCGACTAGAAAAATGTTATGGACTGGATCAGGTTTACTTATAATGTCTTTTAATGACACTGGTGAGATGGGTTTGAATTGATACCTCGGAACTAAAGGTAAGACGGTCAGGTAGTCTTCCGTGGCAAATTAGGACATCTTCACCACAGTTTCTTGTGGTCGACCCTCGGTCCTGAAAGTAGGGGTGACCGACTACTACTCCGAGATGGGGACCCTATAACCAGTTCCAGACACCCCTCGACCTAAGGTGTGGATGAGTCGTCATTGCTCTTTGAGAGGGATAAGGTGTTCGGGGGTCCTCAGTTACCTTCTGTTGATCCTTTGGAACTTGAAGATAGGGGTGGACCTTCGTTGTTCCGTTATATAAAGAAGACAATCCGTCTATAGTCTCCTTCGGTCGACTTCGTCATCAAAATTTATTATGAGTCGGAGTGTGATATTAAGACTTGTTTCTTTACAAGTTCAAAGTTGACTTTCAATGAGTAGTATGTTGCTTGGTCCTTCTTGAGTCTGACTTACTTTTTCTATTACTACGGTCACGGGTCTATTCTGTATACAATCTTAATAGACCGTTTCTAAAATTTCGTCTAAAAATTTACAAAGTTCCTAATTCTTGTGTGAGATTTGTTTACTTTTGTCCTTTTTAGTCGTTAGAAACGTTGGGGTACCTAACATCGGGTGATCCGAGGAGACAGGTGCTTTAAGAGGTCCGTTCTTATGACTTCACCCAACGGTAAAGGAGGAGGTCCCCTCGAAGGGTTGGGTCCTTAATTTGGCACCAGAGGGTGTAACGTCCACCTAAGAAATGGTAACCTCGGTGGTCCCCCATAGTACATTTTTCTCAACGTCCTTTAAGAAATTTGTCTTTCTTTTACTATTTTCTTCTTTAGATCCGTATAGTCCTTCTTTCTGACGTCACTCGTTTTCTATACCAATTTCTTTTATGTAAAATGAGACTCAAAAGATTTAACATAAACTACCGACTTCATTTTTAATACTGTGACTTATGTCATAGAGTATAATTTTTTGTCTCTGTAATGAAACGGTAGTTTCCAGGCAGATCAGTTCCGACACCAAAAAGGTTACCAGTACATACCTACACTCTCAACCTGACACTTCTTTCGACTCGTGGTTTCTTAACTACTAAAACTTGACACCACAACCTCTTCTGAGAACTCTCAGGGAACCTGACGTTCCTCTAGGTTGGTCAGGTAAGATTTCCTCTAGTCAGGACCCACAAGTAACCTTCCTGACTATGATTTCGACTTTGAGGTCATGAAACCGGTGGAGTACACTTCTCAACTGAGCCACCTTTTCTGAGACTACGACCCTCCCTAACCCCCGTCCTCCTCTTCCCCTGCTGTCTCCTACTCTACCGACCTACCGTAGTAACTGAACTACCTGCACTCAAACTTACTTGAGGCCCTCAACCACTACCTGTCCCTCCGGACCGCACGACGCTAAGTACCCCAGCGTCTCTCAGTCTGTGTGACTCACTGACTTGACTTTGACTATGCCATAGAGATTTACATATGAATTCTGTTAATATTATATAATGTTTACCTCTGTCATTTTCTTGTAGTCCCTTCATTCTAACGATGTTAAGCGAACTTGACCATTATACTGTTATGGTTGTCTGTTGTTATTCCTACACGTACAATACACACATATGTATATGTCGTTACGAATTTTTCAAATTTGTTTCTCTATGGGGTTTTGTGATTTTAGTTTTACCTTAAGATTTTTATAAGTTCACTAGGTCTCCTTTAGTCTTTTTTTGTCTCTTTACTTTTTGTCTAAATTCAAATTACAAGTATTAATATAAGTTACATTTACTAGAGTAATAATAGTTAATTTTCTCTACCCGTCTCTCCTAATTTTTTGTTACTGAGTTCATATACGACAGATGTTCTTTAATTTGAAGTTTATTTATTATATCAGTCCAACTTTTACTTTCCTATCTTTTTCTATATAACACATTTGTATTTAGTTGTCTTTCGTCCTCACCGATATAATTATAGTCTATTTTATTAAAAGTCTTTTAATGTTTCTCGTTATGACATACCATATTTTTCTAGTCAGGTAATCATGTTGTCTTGTTAGACTTTACGCATACGTCACTTGTTGTCTCGACGTTACACACTCCATTTTTGACTATTTTGACCTTTTTCTTTATCTGTTAGGTTTACTATCAACCTCTGAAGTAGTAGAGGGAGAGTTGTTCCTATCTTGTTCTAGTCCTGTCTATATTTTAGACTTGTTATGTTAGTTGATTGTCGTAGATTATTTGTAAATACCTTAAGAGGTGGACACAGTCATCTTATATGTAAGATAAGTTTCTAAGTGTCTTGTATACGGTTCCATCTGGTGTAGGAGCGGACATTTTGTTTGGAGTTGTTTAAAATTTCTTGATTTTATAGTATCTCACACAAGAGACAGGTAGTCTCTTAGATTGATCTTTAGTTATAGTCTTTTTAGAAGTTTGTTACGTTCGATGTTTTGTGTGAAGATTTATTCTGTCTAATTTCTGTTTCAGAGTTTTGTTTAAAAATTTTCATGTGACTTGATTCATTTTTATTTTTATTTCGTATAGTTTTATACGTACTGTGTCACTTTCCTCATGACTCTCCCCTTAAATATGGTAATTTACAGTACACTTTCCTTCTTTTCAGAGAATAGTTGTCAGTACAAGAATGAAGTTCTAGGATCTTTTTCTATTTTTATTTAGGTTTAATTCGCCTTCTTACCTATATTATTTCTCGTCTTTAGTTACTAAAAGTTTCGTCTTTTTTATCTCTTTTTAGTTTCTTTACTCAATCAAGAAGTTCTTTCTCATTATGTTAACTGATTGACGAGTGTTTTGACTGCTTCTTTTTCATCTCTTCTATAGTTACTAGTTATAGTCCTTACTTTTTCATAGTAGTAATATCTAATACATATATAGTTTTCCAATTTTGCCTTATAATGTTTCTGAGGACATGTGTATTCAAACTGTTGAATATCCTACGTAATGGAGTTTTTGATGATAGATAGTTTTGAGTGGTTTTTATTTTGTATTAAAGGTATCAGGTTGTATAGGTATTAAGACAACCCAACTTATTCAGTTACTAACAATTCCTTTAAATTAAATAGAAGTAACAGAATTTTTTGAGGGTGATTTTCTTTAGAGTTACAGTCTTAGGGTAGTTTACAAATTTCTTCTTGACTATGTTTAAGACGTGTTACAGAAAGTCTTTTGTCTCCTCATATCTTGTGACATTAAGTACAATTCTTCAATCATTATGGGACTAAGTCTTTATTTTATGTCATATTTTTTTGATATCTGTTATAAAGAACATTTATATCTATGTTTTTAGGAATTGTTTTATGATCGTTGATTTTAAGTCGTGGTATATTTTAATAAAAAAGTAATACTGGTTCATCCCAAATAAGGTTCCTGTGTCGGACCGAGTTATAAACTTTTCAGTTACGTCCTGAAGTATAATTGTTCCATTTCTTTTTAGCATACTATTATACTTAGTGTGTATTTAAAACATGAACTGTTTTAAGTTGTGGGTGAAGTAGTAAATTTTATTTGAGTATTTTTACTCTAATCTCTTTTGCAGTTACACTATCTCAATAGATGTTTTTGGATGTCAATTAAAATGTTGATTACCATTTTGTTATACAAAAGAGGGATTCTATCCTTTATTCCTTTCCTATAGGAGAGATTTAGTGAGGAAAACTTTTGTCACGATCTTCCATTATCGGTCCCGTTTTTCCATCTTTTTTCCTTACGTGTGTCTAACTTTTCTTTCATTTAACTGGGATAAACGTCTACTGTACTATTAGATAGATCTTTTAGGGTCCCTTAGGTGTTTTTTAAAGATCTTAATATTTACTTAAGTCGTTCCGATGTCCTATGTTCTCTTTATGTGTTTGATTAATATAAAGATGTATGACCGTTACTAGTACATCTGTGGTTTTACGTTTTTATGGTATGGGAAATTTTAGTAAGTTCTTTTTACTTGATGAATCAGTCTTTAGATCAATTCACACACCGGTCAGTACGGACTAAGAAACCCTGTTATGAATCTACGATTTTGATATTTTACGACTAATTTTTTTTATTTTTTAAGATTTATTTATTTGTATGACACAAGTAATTGACATTCTGAGTTACATTATTTCTAAAATCATGAACGGTATGATTATATAACCTAACCGGTTTTAAGTTTGTAAAACCGGTTGGGTTATGTTCAACTTAAGTTAGGGATAGTTTTAGTGTCGCTCTTAAAAACATCTATATCTGTACTAACGACTTTATATACACTTCAATTTCCTCGGTCTTTTAATTTTGTTAAAACTTTTTTTATCTCCTTATTTTACAGGTTAAAATTCTGTAATATATCGATGCCATTAGTTCCAAAATACTATGACCACCTCCCGCAGGGACTACTGAGTCTACCATTTCTTAGACGGACGTTACGTCCTCTGGGACAAACTAGGGGCCCAACCCTTCTAGGGGACCAACCCTTCTAGGGGACCTTTTCCCTTGTAGTTGGGTGAGGTCACAAGAACGGACCTCTTAGGGTACCTGTCTCCTCGGACCACCCGATGTCAAGCACCCCAGTGTTTCTCAGTTTCTTGTGACTGATTGTGTGTGTGTACTATGACTACTTCCCTATGGGTATATTTAGTTACCTTGTGTTTTTCTTGATTCTGCGTGTCGATGTGTTTACACGAGTTTTGGACCTGGATTCAAAGTGTAGAATATGTTTATAATGAAGTTTTAATCTATACCTGAATTCACATTTTACATTTTCATATTTTGGAATCATGACACTGACTTTAGTCTAAATACAACGAAACCTTTGTTTGGTCTACAAGAAATGACACACTTACCAATGTGTTTGTCACCATGTAGGTGTGCTAGTTTATAACACACGCGTACGAGTCAGCACAGACTAAGACGCTGGGGGTACCCAACGTCGGGCGGTCCGTTCTTATGACCTCCCCGAACGACAAAGGAAGAGGTCCCCTAGAAGGACTCGATCCCTATCCTGGTTACAGAGGACGTAACCTTCCGCCTGACAAATGGTGACACGGTGAACCCTTCATCTCCACTTTAGGTCCACTTCAGGTCCTTCAAGGGTCTGAGGACCCTTCAGATTGATACTTTATGATCAATCTTTGTTTTTTCTTTGTTGATCACTATGGACGTTGTTGGACTTACTCTGAGGTGTCTTAATACTACTCACTTTTTCAGTCAGGGGTTTTCAATGTGTGTCATACCAGGGTAAATATATAAGAACGTTACTGACATAATATCTTTATGTCTCCTCCGATCAACAAAAGTCCGAATTTCTACACCTTTCCTTCGTCTACACCGACACATTCGAATTGTACTCTTTACGAACACTACTACCTATACAAGACATAGAACAAACAAAAGAGTAGTTACAGGATCTACCCTATGATAGATGTGTCAAAACGTTACAATGGTTACTCCCGTTGACCTACTTCCCATGTACCCTCGAGAGACATGATAAAGTATTTTAACATACATTTAGACACTAAAAGAGTTTTTTTTTTTTCCATTGAAGTTTTTACATTTCCTTTTTTGGTTTGACGGTTTATTAAGACGTTCTAGAGACATAATATATTTTACTATTAAAATAACAAATAGAGAACGTAAGAGGTACAATCCATTAAACAAAACTATCTTTATTAGACTTATTTTATAATTACAACTTATTGATACCCTATCGAGGAAGGTAAAGGGTTTTAACGTTTCAGAAAGAAGTAGATTCTGACCGTTGTACTTTTTACTATAGAGCACAATAACATACTATTTGCTACACAGATAAGTAAAACTATAAAGTCTGTCGAACGGATGTTCTTGTAAAACGGAGAATTCTTGGTAGAATATTACTTGAAGATATTATAATTTAAAAAAAGGTCGTTATGGAGTACTGTACAACTAGGATCAATTAGAATATTCGTAAGAGTAGTCACAGTTCTCTTTGATGTTCATCGGTAGACAATCTCTGTCTTTAGAATTTTCAAAAGATATTTTTATTAATCGACCTGTGAAAATCTAAAGGTCACAAAAAAAAAAGGTTTCTTTTTTTTAGTTTACGTATGTTTGTAGTAAACGATCGACACTAGAACTGGTTAAATAAAGGATGGAGACTCAGAATCAAAGAAGTATATATGTTACCCTATGAAGGATACTTTTTACTGTTTTATTTGACTCACACGATTCATCATTATTATAGACTGTCTTGTCAGTAAATTATTCAAAGTTGTAATTGACTATCAAGATCCAATTCCGTATTGTTTATTAGATTCATCTTTAATGAAGTATGACGAGAAATTTTAGAAAACTTGGTTTCCGTCCAAGAAAACCTTTTGTCTAACAATCATAACATAGGTGTTTCACCGTGTTAATTTTGGTATTTTCCTATAAACTTTTGGAAAGATCACTTTTGATACTTTACTATAGACACAACGTTCTATGAGGACTACTACGACTTCTAGTGACTGTATCAGTCGTACATCACTCCATGGTTCTAAAACTCGAGAGGTAGAAGGGTATTTACAAAACACAAAAGGAAAATCCGTTTCCCTGATTTACTATGTTACTAGTGAACCCGTACATGTATCCCGAATTTTTTAGGGGAGTAGACATATGACAATGATAATCTACGATTACCATTCTTTTTATGTTTTAACAATTCGTGTTCTTCGAACTCTCACTTTTACATGTGTAGATATAAACGAATCAGCACAGGTTGAGGAACGTTGGGACACCTACCATCGTGTGGTCCGGGGAGACAGGCACCCTAAAGGGTCTGTTGTTATGACCTCACCCAACGGTAAAGTAAGAGGTCCCCTTTAAGGACTAGGTCTCTATCTTGGACCCAAAGGACTTAACGTCCGTCTAAGAAATGACAGACTCGGTGGCCCCTTCGCTTTTACGGACCCAAATTTAGGTTAGGGATGGTGAAGAGTCGACCTTCTGAAACCAGTTAAACAAGCACACGGATTCTAACTTAAAGGAGTTGATGATTTTCCCCGTTCGTATTATGATATTATTTCAAGAAACGTGTTATAAAAAGTCTGTAATTTTTGTGTTATTTACAATCGATAATGATTGTTATGTTTTAACACTATACATTATTAGTAGGAGTATAAGTATTAAATCAAAAATTTTATGAATGGTAAAAATAGGATGGATCTTATAATCAGACAATGGTTTTATATTCCTCAAAGTATTTGTATACTTAAACAGAGGTATTATCTGTTTATTGAAATCTTTAGTTTGACATTATTTGTTTGATGTAATACTTTGTGAAATTTTAATCTTTAATCTAGAGATTTATAATTTTGTAAACCCGTACCCTTCTTCTTTAATTGATTCTTTAAGATATTAACATTCATTGTCGACGTGTCAGTTATGAATTAGTGATATAACACTCTGTCAAGTCATCACCTTCTGTCCTAATTGTATAACGAAATTTTGTAAGGTAATGAAAGACGTAGACAAATGACTATTATTTTCTGTGTCGACAAGATTTGCTTTGTGTGATTGTCCACATTTCACGGTTAAACCGTAAAATGTATTTTCAATGAGTAATAAAGGAAAACCTTATGAGATTTTAATATGAGATTCGTATCGATGGTTATTGAATTTCTTAAAAATATGGTTGAACCTAATTAGATCAGTAACTCCTTTTCTATGCGAAGAAAGAGGTACTTAAGTTCTAATAAAAATTTGTCATGTGTAGGACTTGATTAATATTAATGGGGTCTACAAAAGGTATTTTCACCAGTGTGTAGACTTAACCCAAAACAATCGTTGACAAGATATAGTTTAAATGACGTTTGTCGTAGTTTTAATACTTCTTTCCGACATAGCCTAAGTGATGCAAATTCGATGTTTACTATTACTTCGAACTCGAATATTAAATAAAACTGTTCATGAGATCGATTAGACGTCGGTATACATAAATTAGGTTCCGGTGGTGCTCCTTCAAGTCATAACAAATATTATTTAAGAGGTATTAGTGTATTTTGTACACTTTTCATTGGTTTTAAACACTTATAATATTTCCATCGATATCAAAACGTTACAACAAAAATTTATAGTGTTGGTTGAATTTTACAGGATTCATTTTCTCGGCTAGGGTAAGATTATTGAATTTATAGAAACTATTGTAAAAATTTAAAATACAATATTGTCACTTTAAAATTAATATTTTAGTTACAGTTACTAATTGTATGACCACTAATCTTTCTTGAGACACATTATAAAATTAAACCGATAATATAAATTATATGTTTTGAGTCTCTCCTTTTCAATTCCTTCTTACAGTTTCCTCAGGTTTCGTAAGGTCATCGAAAGGAAAGAAATGATTTTATTTCTGTAAACAGTTTAATCGAAATCTTTTTCTTCAAGCTTTTTCTCAGGAACTCTTATACAGATATAAAACTCTATATGTAGACTCCTCTTTGGATGTTTTATATATGTATTATAAATTCTAAAATGTTCAGTAATTCGAGAAGGAGGTTGTCAAGAAAAAGAAACAACCGAAGTGAAGTCAAGTCAAGTCAGCGAGTCACCTCAAGCTGAGACGTTGGGGTACTTAGGGTCGTGCGGTCCGGAGGGACAGGTAGTGGTTGAGGTCCTCAAGTGAGTCTGAGTGCAGGTAGCTCAGGCACTACGGTAGGTCGGTAGAGTAGGAGACAGTAGGGGAAGAGGAGGACAGGGGTTATAGAGGGTCGTAGTCTCAGAAAAGGTTACTCGGTTGAGAAGCGTACTCCATCGGTTTCATGACCTCAAAGTCGAAGTCGTAGTCAGGAAGGTTTCTTTAGGATCCCGACTGGAGGAAGTCTTACCTGACCAACCTAGAGGAACGTCAGGTTCCCTGAGAGTTCTCAGAAGAGGTTGTAGTGTCAAGTTTGTGTAGTTAAGAAGCCACGAGACGGAAGGAGTGTCAGGTTGAGAGTGTAGGTATGTACTGATGACGTTTTTGGTATCGGAACTGATCTGCCTGGAAACAACCGTTTCATTACAGAGACGAAAACTTATACGATAGATCCAACCAGTATTGAAAAGAAGGTTCCTCATTCACAGAAAATTAAAGTATCGACGTCAATGGTAGGCGTCACTAAAATCTCGGGGGGTTTTATTGCAGACTGTGACAAAGGGAACAAAGGGGTAGATAAAGGGTACTTCACTACCCTGACCTACGAATCCGAACATATTAAAATTTAAGTTTATTTTGTGAGATGTCGAAGCGTCATTTCATTGGAGTCGGTCCAGTAAGCCAGTATTATCAAAAAGACCAGGAAGACCTTTGTTTAATACTAGTTACTTTTATGATAATTAAACGACAAATTGAAGACATTTTTTTTATTCGTTAAAAAATGTTGTTTTCTTACTTCTTTTTTATAATCAAAATAACACCTTAGATTATTTCGATTTGAGACGGATACTACACCATTTTACTACTGTACAATGGAATCTTTCTCTCTACAAGACTAAACATTTTATTTAGTTTAATATATCAGTTATTAGGTTTAGTACTATGTCTTTAAGTACACAATAAATAATAGAATAAGTATTCCAGGAATCAAAAGTATTGTTCTTCTGTTGGGTGTCTTACTCTCCTTTATAAACGTTTACTTCACCACCTTTGTCAAGTACGTCGAGACATAGTTTTTTTGTTTGTCGGGTTAGTTTTTTACTCGACTTCTAGAGTTATCTGTAAAAAGGTTTCTTCTGTGTGTAAAAATCTACCGATGTTTCGTGTACTTTTCTACGAGTTGTAGTGATTAATAATCTCTTTACGTTTACTTCCTGATGTTACTTCCTGAAAGGACCACCATGTCACCTATACTAAGACGGACGGTTACGTCCCCAGAGCCCCAAACTAGGAACCAGACCCTTCTAAAGTGCTCGGGACCTCGTTGATTCGACTATTTGGTGTCGATGACTCAGGCACGACATCTCGGGTACTTGGTGCTGATGACTCGGATGTTAGAGATCTTGGACGTGTGACGTTGATGACTCGGACTTGAGGTGTCGTTCTCTTCGGTAACGTTACTCTTCGGACACGTGGTGTTACTTCCCTACGGAGACACACGGTGTTGATCTCTTTCGGACGTTCATCGTTGCTACGGAGTCACGTTGGTTTTGATTGCATTTTTATCTTAGTTATTTATTAATTTTTTTTTGATGTTACTCCATAAAGGAAGTGTGACCAGTCTTACCGGTTGTAGATTTCTGGATGTTTGTTATTTAAGACCTTTTCCGACCTCTCTTTTTTTTTGGAGAATATAGCAACCACCCTTACATTTAACCAAGTCGATGATACCTCTTGTCATACTTCCAAGGAATTTTTTGATTTTTATCTCGATGATGTACTAGGTCGTTAAGGTGAGGACCCGTATATGGACCTCTTATGGTATTAAGTTTTTCTATGTACGTGGGGTTACAAGGGACGTTATGATAAATGTTATCGGTCTTGTACCTTCGTTGGATCTACGTATGGTTACCTCCTTACTTATTTCTACCTTCCTTTCAATACTGGTTTGATCTGTCGTATAAGTTTTCGTCTCTGTAATGAAGCGGTTGTTTCCAGGTAGATCAGTTCCGATACCAAGAAGGTCACCAGTACATATCTACACTCTCAACCTGACACTTCTTTGGACTCACGGCTTCTTAACTACAAAAACTTAACACCACAACCTCTTCTGAGAACTCTCAGGGAACCTGACGTTCCTCTATGTTGGTCAGGTAAGACTTCCTCTAGTCAGGACCCACAAGAAACCTTCCTTACTACGATTTCGACTTTGAGGTCATGAAACGGGTGGAGTACACTCCTCAACAGAGTAACCTTTTCTGAGACTACGACCCTTCCTAACCCCCGTCCTGTCTCCTACTCTACCGACCTACCGTAGTGCCTGAACTACCTGTACTCAAACTAACTTGAGGCCCACAACCACTACCTGTCCCTCCGGACCACACGACGTTAAGTACCCAAACGTTTCTCAGCCTGTACTGACTCACTGACTTGATTTGACTTGACTTGTATATATGTTGTCTTATAATAAGTCGGTACCTCTACTCATTTTATTACGGTAAACCTCGTTGTGCCTACCTGACTCTCTAATAGTATGTCTCATTCAGTCTGTTTATAGTATACTATAGTGAAGTTACAACTTAGAATTTTTTTAACATGTTTATTTGAATAAGTGTTTTGTCTGGATGTCTACATTTTTTTCTCTTAGAATGCGAATACCACCCTCACCTTTCTCACCCTTCCTATTTAACGCTCTAACCCTAACTGTATATATGTGATAATATATATTTTATCTATTTATTATTCCCGAACGACATATCGTGTCCCTTGTGATGAGTTTTAACACATTACTGGATGTACCCTTCCCTTTTTCCCTTTCACTTTCAGCGAATCAGCACAGGTTGAGAAACCCTGGGGTACCTGAAGAGTCTTATGACCTCACCCATCGACAAGGGAAGAGGTCCCCTAGAAGGGTTGGGTCCCTAACTTGGGTCCAAAGGGTGTGACGTCCGATAAGAAATGGTCGACTCGGTGATCCCTTCAGGTTCTTATGACCTAACCCATCGGATAGAGAAGAGGTCATCTAGAAGGTCTGGGTCCTTAACTTGGTTCCAGAGGACGTAACGTCCGTCTGAGAAATGGTTGACTCGATAGTCCCTTCGGGTTGGATATACCCTTTTCTTAGATTTTTCCTCACCAATATACATATATATATTGAGTAAGTGAAACGACACATCGTCTTTGATTGTGTTGTAATATTTAGTTGATATGAGGTTGCACACGGACGCACGTACCATTCAACGAAGTCAGTACAGGTAAGAACACTGGGATACCTGACATCGGACGGTCCGAGGAGACAGGTCCCCTAAGAGGTCCGTTCTTGTGACCTCACCCAAAGGTACGGGAGGAGATCCTCTAGAAGAGCTGGGTCCCTAACTTCGACATAGAGAATGGTAGAGGACGTAACGGTCCGTCCAAGAAATAATGATCACGGTAGACCTTTTAGGTGTCAGGTTATTAAAAAATTTTTTTTATTTTTCGTATTTATCTCGTAGTCACTCGACACCCTATTGAAGTTCACTTTTATGTACATTGACCTAAGAAACTTTCCCCCTCTTTACCTGTTTTTATTAAACTTCTTTACTGATTTTAAAAAGGTTTAAGTCATTTTTGAAATTTAGTTATTTATGTTCAAGTTATTTGGGGTTCACGTTTGTTATACTTCTTTCGTTTTGTTTTTTGTTTGGTTTTTGAGTTACGAGATTTCGTTAATTAAGTTAAGTTCCTTTTTCTTCTGTTTTTCCGTTGGTTCTTCCTGTTTTACTGAACGGTCAACTAATTTCTATCGTCCTTACTGTCAAATTACGGAAATTACTGGTCGGAAATTTCTTTAACTTTCACTTCAGCACAGGCTGAGAAACGCTGGGGTACCTGACATCGGATGGTCCGAGGAGACAGGTACCTTAAAAGGTCCGTTATGATGACCTCACCTAACGGTAAAGGAAGAGGTCCCCTAGAAGGGTTGGGTTCCTAGCTTGGGCCCAGAGGGTGTAACATCTGTCTGCGAAATGGCAGACTCGGTGGTTCCTTCAGGACCTTTTACCAATAAAGATTACTGATTTTATACGTCTACTGTGGTGGGAATGTCGTCTTTCACTTCTCCTCGATTTTTCGGACAACTACTTTCACTTTCTCCTCTCACTTTTTCGACCGAATTTCGAGTTGTAAGTCTTTTGTTTCTAGTACCGTAGGCCAGGGTAGTGAAGTACCCTTTATCTACCCCTTTGTCACCTTTGTCACAGTCTGAAATAAAACCCCCCGAGGTTTTAGTGACGTCTACCACTGACGTCCGTACTTTACTTTTCTGCGAATGAGGAACCTTCTTTTCAATACTGGTTGGATCTATCGCATAAGTTTTCGTCTCTGTAATGAAACCACTGATTCCAGGCAGATCAGTTCCGATACCAAAAAGGACACCAGTACATACCTATACACTCAACCTGACACTTCTTCCGACTCGCGGCTTCTTAACTACGCAAATTTGACACCACAACCTCTTCTGAGAACTCCCATGGAACCTGACGTTCCTCTAGGTTGGTCAGGTAAGACTTCCTCTAGTTGGGACCCTAAAGAAACCCTCCTTACTACGATTTCGACTTCGAGGTCATGAAACCTGTGGAGTACGCTTCTTGACTGAGTAACCTTTTCTGAGACTACGACCCTCTCTAACCCCCGTGCTCCTCTTCCCCTGCTGACTCCTACTCTACCGACCTACCGTAGTGCCTGAACTACCTGCACTCAGACTCACTTGAGGCCCTCTACCACTACCTGTCCCTCCGGACCGCACGACGCTAAGTACCCCACCATTTCTCAGTCTGTGCTGACTCGCTGACTTGACTTGACTTTCATTTGATTGAAAATTTTTTACTGTAACATATTTATCAGTTTAAAGATCTAATTTGATTTAAATCAGTTTAAAGATGTATAAAGATGAGCTGACAAAGAACATACATACTCATACCAGTCTTAGTACTCTATAAACGTGGTCAAGTCAAGCCAAGTCAGCGTGTCAGTACAGGACAGTCGACAGAACATTTTGAAGTTTTTAACGTTTCATAAATGACAATAAAGGATGTTTGTGTTACACTGATAAGTCGACACCTAATTAATTTTTTAGATTCACCACACAAGAGGAAGATGGAATACATTGTAAAGGAATTCTCAAGAAGAAGGGTATGTAAAAGATCAAAGTACTAAGTTTATTTTCCAAAGTAATTATACATTTAGGTATGGGTCATAAAGTATCCCTTAAAATAAATCTTTTCCATATAATCTTCGAATTGAATTTAAGTACCTTACTTACAATGGAGAGGAAATGAATTCTACGATTATCACGAATTTTTCCTTTATCTATACATCCATACGAATGTAGTCTAAAGTCAAAATTTATCACTAATTGTTATTTCTTTTGGACCAGTACGAAGTTAAAAATGTTATTTCGTTCTATTGTATTTATACTATTACATAATGATTACGTATAATTGGGTTTCTTTAAAGATAAAATACATCATTTATTCACTTAAAATTTCTTAAGTTTAAAATAACAGTCTTATCTAGATTTTTAGTCGATAACTTTTAGTTTTCCTTAAAAGTGTCACAAGATGTTAACATCAAAATAGTCCAAAATCTTTTCGTTCCTTTTTAAATTTGAGTTTACAGTGTATAATGTCTGATCTTCTAGTAGTCACGTAATAGACCCCACAATTTCTCCTCCCATCTCTCTCTTTCTACTCTCACCATTAGTCCTCTAACTTTCTTTTGTTTATGTCTGGACCCCTATACGAAAAAAAAAAAAAAATAGTAGAGACGTTTGTAAGGTTTAAGAATACTGTCACATCAACTAATCTTTTCATATTAAACCGTACTTCAACAACCAAATTTAAGTTTAACCGAACGGATCCAGGTGAAAGTCCTCTTATGAGTTCATTCATATAATGACACTTAGTTCTGAAAACAGTATGATATTTCGGTTTTACAATTCTTGACATCCTTTATGTGACGTAGGTTACGACTAATTCCGACGTTTACAATAGCAATTGGAACAATTTAATCAATGATTTTTTGTAAGAGAATAAAAGTCTCTAAAGAATATATTTTTCATTCATTCATTCATTCATTTCAGCGAGTCAGTACAGGCTGAGAAACGCTGGGGTACCTGACATCGGATAGTCCGAGGAGGCAGGTACCCTGAAAGGTCCGTTCTCACGACCTCACCTAACGGTAAAGGAAGAGGTTCCCTAGAAGGGCTGGGTCCTTAACTTGGACCCAGAGGGCGTAACGTCCGTCTGCGAAATGGCAGACTCGGTGGTCCCTTCATAATCGTACCGAATATGCGTTTCTCACGAAAGTTACAAACAAGATTTCATTGACTTTATACAAAATAAACGTATAATTAAATAAACTGTTTCATAGTATTAAGTTTATTTGTTGACGGGATAGGTAAAGTTTACTATTTAAGAACTTAGTTATTTTAAACCTGGTATTCCGATTTAAGTCTTATACGGGTTAAAGTCTTATATATGTGTCCTTCGATTAGGTTTTTGTCTCGATTTCATTTTGTATATAAGATCTATAAACTGGACACAATGTCTTTGGTAAAAATATTGACTTTTTATGGAATTGTTTAAGATTTACATTTTAATAATATTAATAGTGATGACTTTAGTCATAAATGACTATTTCTCAAACTCTATGTACCTTTTGTTTCAATTAATTGGTAATTATTTTATAGTTAAGTTTAAAAACATATATTTATGATGTCGAATGGTACAACCACAGCTGAAGAAACGACTTTTTATTTTCTATTAAGTCTTTAGTTTACTACAATTTTGTAATATTCCTGTACCCAAGTAGAAAATTTTCCGAACCCTCTTTTTTTTTAGTTATAACTGTGTATATTAGATTCGATAAGGAATACTGTGGATGGTAGTAACTCGTACTTGATATACACTTTATGATAGATATTGAGACGTGTACCTAATAAACACTAGAAATTTAGTAGGGATGTTTGACCTTAAAAGATTTAAAATATTTATTCCACTGGTATATTAAATGACTGTTTTAACGATGTAAAGACTCTTATTTCCGTCACTCGTAATATTGTTAGTACGATCCTCCTGTCCAATATTTAGTACTAACAACATCCTTTTCATACCATGTATCAGTGATATGTTTAGTTCTTTTACGGAGTCTCTCCACATAAAATTTTGAATCAAACTTTGTGTCATATTCTCTCCTAAGATTCAAAAAACATGTTTAACTATTCCATTACGTACTGATACCAAGACTTATTAATATGTCATTATTAGTAATGTGAAGAGGTTACTAAATATCGTGAACGAAAAATGTAAGAGTGTCCAATTTATACTCAGTGGATAAATTAATGTAACTATGGACGAATTAGAATACAATGATTGTGTGACGAAGTACATGACTTTGGTATATTAATAATGGACCGGGGTGGGGAAGAAGATGTGGACGACAACAACGAATAAACAAAAAAGGTCTAATTTCAAATTTAGATCTATTAGTTTGATCTATTAGTTTTGTTCTAACTCCTTTATTTTTAAGTTTCTCTTCTTTTTTCAAAAATCTTTGTTTTTATCTTTGACCGTTTTACAACCAATTAAATTGTTAATTGTACTGTGATTCGACACCCAATTTTGTGACTTTATTTAAAAGTCATTGATATCATACTTTGACGAAACATGTAAGACACCCAATTTGATTTAAACAGAATTAGTCCCTTTTTTTTCTACTAATAATGGAAACGATTTTTTACATATAAGTTCTTAAATAAAATTTGTAAATTTGTATTGGTAATTTTTGTTAATGGTGGTTTGTTTTTAGTCCTGATATTTGATGATGAAGGTTTGGTCCCCTCTACCTTTTCCCTTTAATTAAAATAATAAAGGTTGTCTTTCGTAATTATCCTCCTTTCTGTCTGTGTCTGTGTAATCAGACTATTTGTTTTTCGTGTTTTATTCTATTGTCGTCACACAGATTCATCTAGACATTGGTGTTATGTACATTGTTAAATTTAGTTAGGTGATCGTTTTTTATAGTATAACAGTTCCTCTACTTATTTCGATATATGGGTTATGACGATATCCCGATCTCCGTCTTTTCGGTACGACGGTGGACCAAAGTTAAAAGATGTATTTTTTCCTACCACTAGATCATATTTCATCATACCTGAGAGAAAATGTTTAAGAGAGGGGTTATGGGAGCGGTTTTATGATAGTGGGTATAACTTATCATTCTAGAGGATCGGAAACCCAAAGATTTTACGATCATTCGGCCGAATGGGAGGTCCTTACTCTAATTTTATAAGAAGGGAATCCTTATACTGGTCGGGTTTCTTTTTCGGATTTCTATTAGGAATATAAGACCAAAGAGGTTTCGTCGTCAGTCTGTGTCGAAAAGGTACTTCCGAAGTTATTTGTTCGGGGTGAGTCGCTCGATAAATTACGGTGAATGAGAATTATATTCTTCCGTCGGTTCTAGTGTGTAGACTCTTTTGAGTGATTGTATTTTCTGACTACCCTTTTTGACTTTCTTGTTGAACATCCCTTGTTTCCCTATACTTTGGACGTTCTCTTGATTGTAAAGGGTACCTCTTTTTCCTAGTCACCATGTTAGGGACTTTTACACCCACATAGATTGTTTTAAAATTTACGAAAATGGGAAACTGGATCTCCAGAATATAGGTCTTAGATAGGACTTTTATGTAGAGGTGATCAATTTTTTTATACGTGTTCCAATAAGTAACACAGTAATCAACATTATTTCTGGTCTTGTTATGTTTACTACTATAGTCTCATGATCGACTTGTCTGACATTTTATATGTATACTGTGTCGGTATTCTCTTTACTCCTTCGAGAGATACATAACTAAGTCTCGTTAGAAGGTCTATTTAACAATATATTCTTTCTCGTTCCACATCTTGTTACTTAATCCTTTTAATATTGATTCTTTCGTCCCTCTTCGATATATATACGTCCATACATACACTCGTACAAAAGAAAAATTCGAAAGAGAAATAATAAAAAAAATAGTCAAGTCAACAAGTCAGTACAGGTTGAAACGTTGGGGTACCTGACATCGTGAGGTACGAAGAGACAGGTAGTGGTTGAGGGCCTCAAATGAGTTTGAGTGCAGGTAACTCAACCACTACGGTAGGTTGGTAAAGTAGGAGACAACAGGGGAAGAGGACGGAGGAAGTTAGAAAGGGTCATATTCAAAGAAAAGTTTACTCAGTCAAGAAACGTAGTCCACCGGTTTCATAACCTCAAAGTCGAAGTCGTAGTCAGGGAGGTTACCTATAAGTCCTGACTAAAGGAAATCCTAACTCTGACCAACCTAGAGGAACGTCAGTATCCCTGAGAGTTCTTCAGAAGAGGTTGTGGTGTCAAGTTTTCACAGTCAAGAAGTCACGAGTCGAAAAAAATATTAGGTTGAGAGTGTAGGTATGTACTGATGACCTTTTTGGTGTCGAAACTGATCTGTCTGGAATCAGTTACTTCATTACAGAGACTCAAGATTATACGACAGATCTAACCAGTAACGAAAAGAAGATTCCTCGTTCACAGAATTAAAAATGTGACGTCAGTGGTAGACGTCACTAAAAACCTCGGGTTCTTTTATTTTAGACAGTGACAAAGGGGTAGATAAACAGTACTTGACTATGTTGGTCTACCGTACTGGAATCAAAATACTTACAACTGGAAATTCGGTTGAAAAAGTGAGAGGAGAAAGTGAAAGTAGTTCTCCGAGAAATTAAGAAACGAAAACCGGTATTCCCACCACAGCAGACGTATAGACTCCAATAACTATAAAGAGAGTCGTTAGAACTAAGGTCGAACACGAAGTAGGTCGGGTCGTAAAACACACTACATAAGACTTATATCCAATTTATTCGTCCCACTGTTATATGTCGGAACTACATGAGGAAAGGGCTAAACCTTGTCAGACAACAAGGTACAGGTCAAGATTGACAACGAAGAACTGGACGTAAGTCTAAAGAGTCCTCCGTCCAGTCCACCAGACCATAAGGGTAAAGAACTTCTTACAAGGTGTTAAACAACACTAGGTGTGACAGTTTCCGAAGTCAAGTCAAGTCAAGTCAAGTCAGTGAGTCAACACAGACTGAGACACCCTGGGTTACTTAGCGTCGTGCGGTCCGGAGGGACAGATAGTGGTTGAGGTCCTCAAGTGAGTCTGAGTGCAGGTAGCTCAGTCACTACGGTAGGTCGGTAGAGTAGGAGACAGCAGGGGAAGAGGAGGACGGGGGTTAGGGAGGGTCGTAGTCTCAGAAAATGTTACTCAGTTGAGAAGCGTACTCTACCGGTTTCATGACCTCAAAGTCAAAATCATAGTAAGGAAGGTTTCTTTAGGGTTCCGACTAGAGGAAGTCTTACCTGACCAACCTAGAGGAACGTCAGGTTCCCTGAGAGTTCTCAGAAGAGGTTGTGGTGTCAAGTTTTCGTAGTCGTATCAGTTATTTCGTCTACAAAAAGACCTTAAGAGAACGAAAAGGATACTAGGTTGCCTACAACCGTTAAACTAGGAGACGGAAAAGATTTAGGTCGAACTTGTAGACCTTCAAGTACCAAGTACATGACAACTTCGGACCGAACCTACTAAAACTCGTAATGAAACGAACACCCACTTTACTCACGTTAACACGCCACCAAACTTATAAGAAACCGTAACAGAAAGAAACCCTAACCTTACTTTTGACTGGGAAAGGTCAGGACACCGGTGACGACTCAAAAGGTTTAAACGACCGTACAACTCACGTCGTGAAACTGTCGTAGTAGAAAGTCCTAAACTTTGTCGAGTCGACCTTAAAGTAGTGGAGGTGATCGAAACAAGTGTCACTACGAAGGACTCCGGGTGAACTGAAGTGTAAGGTCCTACAGACCGAGATCCACTCACTAGTGTAGTAACATCATGGACCCAGTACTTCTAGAAAAACATGTCAAGAAGACACTTGAGACCGGTGGAGAAGAATTATAGAAGACAAAGACAATCAAGGTATGGTAAAGACAGGAAATAACAGGGGTAGAAACGTACTTTTGAAGGGAACCATAGAGATTAAAAGAACTTCTCTAGAGATCAGAAAGGATAAGAGAACAAAAGGAGATAAAGAAACGTAACTAGAAACTCCTGCCGAAAGAAAAGAGAGGAACGATAAGAAACCTTGAGACGTAAGTTTACCCATATAGAAACGTAAAGAGGAAACGAAAAACGAAGAGAAGAAAAGAGTCGATAAACATTCGGGAGTCTGTCAGTAAAACGGAAAAGACTAAAGAGAAAGAACCCCTACCAGAACTAGGGACAGAGGACATGTTACAGTGCTTGGAGGTAGGTATCAAGAAGTCCGTGAGATAGTCTAGATTGAGGAACTTAGATAAACAATGAAGGTGACATATTAGTATTCCCTAAATTCAGTATGGACTTACCAGATCACCAAAAGGGATGAAAGAAGTTAAAGTCAGACTTTACCGTTATTCTTTAAGTACTAAACTCGGTGTCAGTCGAGGAACAGAACAAAAACGACTGACATCTCTCGAAGAGGTAGAAGTCGACGTTTCTTATCTTAGTTAGACTAAAGTCATAGTGGTAGGTCACTATAACGTATCCTTGGACCTTACAATCCAGGTACTTAGTTCATTCAACCTTCTCCAGTTTATCCTCTACCGTTCTTACTTGTAGTTACAAAATCCTTAGTCACTTGATTTTACCTGACCTTACCTACTTAAATTGAGTCTACTAGTAATAAAAGGTATTTCTGTCAAACAAATAGATAAACACCGACACGACCCGGAAACAACGACGTGTCCGAAAAGAGACCAGTACCCCTCACCTCCGACGAGAGAGCAACACCACACGTCGAAAGAATAACGGAACGGAAGAGAACAACACCTCGTACCCGAGACCCCAAGTGCCCGAAGTCAGCAGCACCGCACAAGTGGGTCCGTAACGTCGAAATCCCGAGATCTCGTGTCCGAGTCTATCGACACCACGGCCCCGACTCGACGAGGCACCGTACACCCTAAAAGGACCTAGTCCTTAACTTGGGCGTAGAGGACGTGACCGTCCGCTTAAGACATGGTGACTCGGTGGTCCCTGAGCACTTGCATACGGAAACATATAAAAACGTTTTCCTTCATTACTTTTTTGTTTTGGATTACTTTTACCAACAAACACTCTTTATCCTTGTCTTACCCTATCACCTCCCCTCTTTATGAAAAAGTAAGTCCACAAATGAAACTTGTAATATGTTTACAAAATGTATCGAATTTTACTTTGATTTATGTTCATTTGAGACTCTGACTTTTGACTTCGTTTTTGTTTACTTTGAGGGTTTGACACATTGTTTGGTTATCATTTTGGTCTACTTTCGGAATACTATATAAGAGTCTTACGACTGAAAGTCTGTAAATTTTTGTTCGGTTTGCACGTCTAAGTCACGAATTTAAAGTAGGTCCTGAAAATATCAATCATTATTGATTACCAAAGTCTATCATGATGACTTCGGTTCTGGTTTTTGTTCCTTTCGGAAATTTCAAAACACTCTTTAAAATAAAATATGATCTCAAGAGATAGGATACATTCACTAAAACTATACGGTTCAGAGTTTTATAAGTTAAGAGTCCGTGATAAAAAGTTTATTTGATTATCTCCTCCGTGCGAGGATTTTATTCCATCATTTTGTTTGGTTGGATCTATCACATAAGTTCTCGTCTCTGTAGTGACACGGCTGTTTCCAGACATATCCGTTTCGATACCGAAAAATTCCTCAGTACATGTCTATACTCTCAACCGAGTATTTCTTCCGGCTCGGGACTCCTTTGCTACGAAAATTTGACACTACTACCTCTTCTGAGAACTCTCAGGGAACCTGACGTTCCTCTAGATTGGTCATTTAGGATTTCCTTTAGTTGCGACTTACAAGCAACCTTCCTGACTACGACTTCGACTTCAAGGTTATGAAACCGGTGGACTACACCTCTTGACTGAGTGACTTTTTCTAGGACTACGACCCTTTCTGACTCCCGTCCTCCTCTTTCCCCACTATCTCCTAATCTACCAACCTGCCGTAGTGACTGAGTTACCTGTACTCACACTAGTTTGAGACCCTTTGTCACTTCCTTTCCTTTCGGACCGCACGACGTCAAGCACCAACGTTTCTCAACCTGTACTGACTCGCTGACTTGTTTTTGTCGTTTTATTCTTTCTCGTTCTGTACCCTAGGTCCTTTACCTTTAGTTAAGTTCTCTCTACATTTTCCTTAGGGGTCTACTACCATCTGGAGACCTATATTCGACACATACTGAGTGACTACTGTAAGTTTTAATCTCGTCCGGGTTCAGAGATCAATCAGATCAGATCAGATCAATCAGAGATCAATTTCACTTTCACAATTAGCGAGTCAGTGCAGGTTGAGAAACACTGGGGTACCTGATATCACGTGGTCCGAGGAGATAGGTACTTAAACGGGTCAGTTCCTATGACTTCACCCAACGGTAAAGGAAGAGGTCCCCTAGAAGGACTGGGTCTCTGGTTTGGGGTCAGAGAACGTAACGTCCGTCTAAGAAATTGATCCCTTCGGAGATCAATCCACTGAAATTCTTTTATCTTTGTTATCCGACGTTCTACACATATTTATATGACTTTCCGTTCAATCTATTGCCCGTCTAAACCCCCTACTTACTTATTGTCTACATTTTTAGAACTTATTTTTACACATCTTTAACATAAAAATAAATGAGAATGTTACTTTTTTTTTCTCAGAAAGTTTTTTGACGATGAATAATTTCGACAATGTGATATGTTCATTATGAAAATAGGGGTTGTATCGTTTTTTTTCAGTATTTCATATCTTTTCGTAAACCCTCTTTTTTTGGTGGATTTTAAGATGATGAGTTATTTATTAATGACTTACGGGAAATATTTGGGACGAGACAAAGTCTCAGACACTAAGTCGTTACTGATTTTAGAACAAAAGTACTTCTAATCTAAGATCTCTCATCACTCTTTACTGATTTGTAACTGATCCAGTCACTATTTTTCTTTTTCATCCTATTCATCGTTTTTCACTATCCTTCTCTCGTTACGATAAAAAATATCTCACTGATCCCTTAAGAAAAAACTATTTTACTGTGAGTTCGTCCTTGTAGTTCCTTCAGTCAGTTGTCTGTCACGACTATAAATCTCACAAAAACTTACTTTTCATTGATCTTTCTGGGACTCTTTTCTCGTACAAACTGTGAAACTTCCTCGTAGGTTGCCGGGTCACATCGATGTCTTTACTTTGTCCCTTGGGCTACGTCCCATAATTTGAGTCTCTCTTTTACCTTCAACGTCGACCCTCCGTATTTATTCTGAAACGTCCGGTACCACTCCTGAGCTCTAAAGTGACACTGTTTCGTGATCTTCAAGACACGTCTCTTTACTTAAAGTTACCAAAGATATCCATTTCGTCGAAACCGACAATACACCTCCTGACTACTATTCCTTCCTTCTCACTTTAATTTTCCAGTCAATCCTTCGAGAAATTTACAAGAACCACTCTCTATTATCGTGGAATAAATTCTGAATTCACATTAAGGGAGATCATAAACGGGTATGTCAAATCGTATACATTTTAATGGTAGTGACCCTAATTGTCTATACATGTAAATTCACAATACGAGTATCCTTTTATAAAAGTTTTAAATTTTAACAGTATGTTTCATCATTAATACACAAACTGTTTATAAAAAAACTAAGAAACGTTTAAATTCACAATACAGTTCTTTAAAATTTAATTTTTTGACCTCTTTGATATAGGATTTATAATTTTTTATTTGTTTACAAAATTTTTTTACTATCATATAGATAGATAGACGATTTTACTTTTCACTTTCTTTCACTTTCAACTAGTGAACACAGACTGAGAAACGTTGGGGTACCTGATACGTCAGGAACCTTAAGAGGTCCGGTCTTATGACCTCACCCATCGGAAAGGGAAGAGGTCTCCTGGAAGGGTTGGTCCCTAACTTGGGTTCAGAGGGTGTAACGTCCGTCTAAGAAATGGTCGACTCGGTGTTCCCTTCGGGTTCTTATGACCTCACCCATCGAATAGGGAAGAGGTCGTCTAGAAGGGTAGGGTCCTTAACTTGGTCCCAAAGGACGTAACGTCCGTCTAAGAAATGGTTGATTCGATACTCCCTTCAGGTATACGATCTTATCATACGTCGATAATTTTTATTGTGAGTTTTAATATTTTGTACCTTATTCCAAACATATTACCTTTCAAGTTTTTCGTTTTATTCTGATATATATGGTTTACAAGAGTTGATAATATATATATACACACACATATATATATATATATATATATATATAGAGTTTATGTGACCTTCTTTATATATTTTATAAAAGGATACACCATTCTAATACCTATAAAATAAAAGAAAACATAGACATAAACTTAAAAGAAGTCACTTGACCTTAATTGAAACATTAAATTTTTTATGAAAGTATAAAACTTTTTGATTCATTTCCCCTCGTCTTAGACACTGGGCGGGGGGGGGGGGTCTTATTTTGTGAAAGTGTGTAATAAAACTCGATTTCCGTTAGTTTTAGGGTCGTCTAAGTTCTTTTCGAGAAAAGGAGGGGGAAGTTGACGGATTTAAATATGACCTTTCCCCCAACTATGATCCTTCCCTCGTTAATAGTCTCCACGAAAAATGGATTCTGTGAATAGACGTATTGTCGTGTCGAAAACAAAAGAGACGAAGGATGTTACCCCGTAAGGAACGGAAACGTAGGGGTCCGGGGACGGGGAAGGGAAAAGAGTCCTGCAAACCGACGTAAAAGTAAAAGATATTGACATAAACCACAACCGACGCGACCCAGAAACCGCAAAACACGTCCGAAAGAGACCAACGACGCTCGTCCCTGAGGAGAAGCTACGCCACACGTCCGAAAAGTAACGTCTTGTAACCGAGATCCACGTGCCGGAAGTCATCGACGTCGAGTACCCGAGATCTCACCTTCGAGTCATCATCACCACGTCCCCGAGACTACGAGACTTCGGACACCTTAGAAGGACCTGGTCCCTACCTTGGGTACAGGGGACGTAACCGTCCACCTGAGAATTGGTGACACGGTGGTCCCTTCAGGACCGACGTAAAAACATAAACCGACTCAGAAATATAGAAATACTACTAGGACATGTATACATTAAAAAAAAAAGAGAACAATTGGACAGAGAACAGTTAAACTAATCTTCCTGTCGGTTTCTTGGATCTTTCCATCTTCCTTTTTCCGTCTCGGATCTTTCAGGGAAGTATTCCTTATGTCTCTTAACTTTCTATATCCAAGGTTACGGACTATACTGTGATTAGTCGATAAAGAACCTGATCAAAAAGAGAATTTGTAGTTAAAGGAGTGAATATTTCACTTCTATTATCATAGTATGAGTTTCTTACTGAGACTATTAATACTCAAATCAGTTGTGTCATAGTCAAGTAAAGTCAAGTCAGTACGAGTCAGCACAGGTTGAGAAACGTTGGGGTACTTAGTGTCGTGCGGTCCGGAGAGACAGGTAGTGGTTGAGGACCTCAAGTGAGTTTGAGTACACGTAACTCAGCCACTACGGTAGGTCGGTAGAGTAGGAGACAGTAGGGGAAGAGGAGGACGGGAGTTAGGGAGGGTCATAGTCCCAGAAAAGATTACTCAGTTGAGAAGTGTACTCCACCGGTTTCATGACCTCAAAGTCGGAGTCGTGGTCTGGAAGGTTACTTGTGGGTCCTGACCAGAGGAAATCCTACCGGACCGACCTAGAGGAATGTCAGGTTCCCTGAGAGTTCTCAGAAGAGGTTGTGGTATCAAGTTTTCGTAGTTAAGAAGACACGAGTCGAAAGAAGTGTCAGGTTGAGAGTGTAGGTATGTACTGGTGTCCTTTTTTGTATCGGAACTGATCTGTCTGGAAACAACCGTTTCATTACAGAAACGAAAAATTATACGATAGATCCAATCAGTATTGAAAGGAGGGTTCCTCATTCGCAGAAAATTAGAGTACCGACGTTAGTGGTAGACGTCACTAAAACTTCGGGTCTTTTTATTTCAGACTGTGACAAAGGTGACAAAGGGGTAGATAAACGGTACTTCACTACTCTGGTCTACGATACTAGAAGCAAAAGACTTCCAACTCGAAATTCGGTTGAAGAAGTGAGAAGAGAAAATGAAAGTAGTTCTCCGAAAAATCAAGGAGAAGTGAAAGACGATATTCCCACCACAGTAGACGTATAGACTCCAATAACTATAAAGAGGGCCCTAGAACTAAGGTCGAACACGAAGAAGGAGAATTGTATAATTTACGAACTATTTATGTAAAGTTTTTATACTTTTACACTACCAAACTCTTAAGTATAAAGTTCATTTTACGATTTAGAGTGACAATCCCTTGGTGACTGGCTTTTACGGGTAGAACCGTTCCGTCCTGTTATTTACGAACGTACTTAATAGAGTGTCATCCTCCAGGGTTATTCCTTGTGTCTTGACTGTTCGATGGATGACGGTTGACTTTATTGAGACCTCCCCGGTTGTCCTCCTTCCTGTCATACAGAACGGTCGGAGGGTCTTTGGGAGTACGATCTTTGGTAGAACTGACTTTCTACACACGTGGTGGTCCTTCTCGAAACTTAGTCTGGTTCATACCCGTGTTCGTTCTACTGACCGATCTCTGTTGGACCTTTCGATTGGGTTAATGGTACTTTGGACTCCGACGTTCGGTAGACCATCTCATCAAGAGGACCCAAAGGCATGGGACGTCGGGAGTCGGGTCCGTGGGGAAAGACTATTTCAGAAAACAAAATAGTCATGTCCACAGAGGAATCGGTTCAGTTGTTAAGTGAAGGTTCACAATCTGGTCTCGGACGAGAGTCCGGGACCTTCCCCAAGGGAAAACCATTGTAGTGTGCTTCTGGACTAGGTTTTACTCACCTTTTACAATAGATGAGAAAATGAGACGAGTGACAACAGACGTTAGGTCGAGTTTGACCTCTTTTTACTGAAATTTTAATTACGTTTTCCATTTGATTTAACAATTGAAGGCAGGAACCCTGTAGACGGACGGACTATAGGAGGGATTACGACCTTTGTTTAAAAGTCAGAATCGACGTTTTTAGGTATAAGGATTTCGACTTACATTTACAATTTCTTCTTAGGAGTTCAAGAGAAAACAAATTCGACTACGATGTACTTTCCCTAATTTCGTCAAAGGGTGACGACGACTCCCGAATCTTTGGTACAACAAGACTGAGTTAAATTGTCCTTTAGTAGTTACCCGATAACTAACTCCTACCCGAAGGGACCACCGAGTCTGTCATTCTTAAGTGGACGGTTACGTTCTGTGAGTTCTCTACACCGAAACTAGGAACCCAGTCTTTATAGGGAACCTCTTCTCTTACTGATGGATGAGGTCATAAGAACGGACGTCTTAAGTACCTGTCTCCTTGGACCACCCGATGTCACATACCCAAACGTTTCACAACCTGTGTTGACTCGTTGATTCGCGTTGTCTTGTTATCTGACCCTTGTCCTTCGTGAAAATTGTCTTATTTATGGATTTAAATAAAATCGGTTTCTAAGTGAAACCGGTTTCTCAGTTACATTAGGACAACTGATGTCTAAAACTTCTGTTTCCTATTTTTAAAGGAAAGTACTGTCCTTAGATTTTGATGGAATAAACGATGTCTAAAAAAAGGGTTTTCCTACTCCAATCTAAAACTACACACACCGTCCGTCCCCTTGACACTGAGAGTCAATATAGGCTCGATGGATGAAGATCGATATGGGAAATGAGTCGGTCGGGACCTGACTCCATTTGAAGGAATAAAAGTATAAAAAAAAAAAAACGGTCAGAAAAATAAAAATAAAAATAAAAAGGTCCCAAAGAAGAAAAACAAAAAATTAAAATAAATAAAAAAATAAAAAATTTAAAATTTTAGAAATTAAGAATGTACGCAAGGGTTTGTACTTGGGGGGAGGGTGGAGGGAGGGGTATTGTAGAGAGACCCAGTAGGGGTACGTGGTCGAGGTTCGTACGACATAGGACGTAGTCTGTATCTGACCGCTAAGTTAAGAATGTACTATCATATGTACAATCTTACAGTAAGAGGGTTTAGTAGGGTGGAAGAGGGAGGGAGACTCAGGTTTTCAGGTAATATGTGTATTTTTCTTATTTGTTAAAGTTTAATGAAGAGATTCGTCGAGGTATCCTTACCTTTGTACCATATGACACATACTCCCGAAGGGTCCACCGTGATCACCATTTCTTGGGAAGACGGTCACGTCCTCTGAGTTCTCTGTACCCAATCTAGGGACCCAGTCTTTCTCGGAGACGTCGTCCTTTACCGTTGGGTGGGGTCATAAGTACGGACTTTTTAAGTTCTCCTCGGACCACCCGATGTCAGGCACACCAGCACTTGTCGACCTGTACTGACTCGTGTACCTCGTATGACACATAACCGTTGATTTCGTGACTAAAGATTCCTTTGTGTTGACGTCAACAGAGATGAAAGTTCTAATTTTTAGATCCAAAACTCTTGTTTATTTAATACTTTATCAATGTCATGTATTACATAGAATAAGAATAGTTTCTGACATAGTTCAAAAGAAAATCTACCTTTGAAGTCAGGACTTAAATTTATAAATAAACATTTAGAATGAATAACCACTATCTCAAAATCTTAGTCTCCCAAGATAAATTGGGGTAGGAAGAGAAAACCTATTTTTACACTGTCTCTATGTATTTATATGTAATAAAATCATCGTTATTTAATTTTATTAATATATCATAAAACTATATATACGAGAACAAGGTAGTTTATTAAGACAATTTACTATTTTCATAAGAAAAGGGGTAAAAAGTTCACTCTTTCGACCTTTTCTTAGTTTCCACTATTTACTGAAAGGATGTCAGTGACTTGATCATTCAAGGTCTCAGTAACAAACTTGTATCCGGAGAAGTGAGATCTAGGTCACAAGAGACATCATATCTTTTAGTTGAAAAAACGGTATAAAAGACAATTCCATCTAAAATAACACCATGTACACTCCTAATTCCTGACTTTAAGTGACATCAGGTAATAACGTGTGTCTAAAGGTTTTGGTAAGGAAGAAAAGTGTATAGAATAGGGTTTTCACTGAAATTTTTTGTCCAAGACAGAAATTGTACCGGTTTTACTGGGTGGTCCTTTGACAAAAATATAAAGGGTGATTTCTTAGGTCAATCCATGAGAAAAGGGTACGAGACAATTGTTCAAATTATGTAAATCTCTACTTCAATACTAATTGTGTCTGTCGTATAATTTTTCGTCTCTGTAATGAAACGACTGATTCCAGGCAGATCAGTTCCGATACCAAGAAGGACACCAGTACATACCTACACTCTCAACCTGACACTTCTTCCGACTCGCGGCTTCTTAACTACGAAAACTGGACACCACAACCTCTTCTGAGAACTCTCAGGGAACCTACCGTTCCTCTAGGTTGGTCAGGTAAGACTTCCTCTAGTCGGGACTCTAAAGAAACCTTCCTTACTACGATTTCGACTTCGAGGTCATGACACCGGTGGAGTACGCTTCTCAAGTGAGTAACCTTTTCTGGGACTACGACCCTCCCTAATCCCCGTCCTCTTCTTCCCCTGCTGTCTCCTACTGTACCTACCTACCGTAGTGACAGAGCTACCGGCACTCAAACTCACTCGAGGCCCTCAACCACTACCTGTCCCTCCGTCCCGCACGACGCTAAGTACCCCAGCGTTTCTCAGCCTGTTCTGACTCGCTGACCTGACTTGACTTGTCTTGACTACCTCACTTCTACTTCGGATTGACTGACGTGCATAAGACACTCCAGCCTACTGGGGGATACCCTCATCCTACCGGTGGTCTCTTGTGGTACTTGAATTTTTATCGACTTCCTCAGATATGTCATCAGTGTCCTCTCGGTCCTGTATATATAGTTATAGGTATATAACTGAGTACCGATCCCAATCGAGTTCTGGGAGGATGAACCTGTTCCAAGACACAGGTCTTCCCTTTCTCTTTTTGTAATTACCGTGTTTTTAACTGACTACTAGTTTTTCCTTTTAGATGTCCTAAACCTGCCCCTACTGGACTGGGGAAGGGGTATGACCTATTACTGCGCGGACGGAGGGTCAAGAGGTGGTCCTGGCCTCCGGCGGAATGACGGGTTAGGTCCCGGTCCACTTCAAGGGCGTCGTCGGTGACGAGAGGGTGGTCGAGAGGGTCTCATGTATCTCGGTGGGAAAGTCGCCCGACGTTAGGGTCGTTACCTCTGGAGACCAGTTGCGGGGGTCTTAAGGTGGAGCCGACCTGGCGAATCTAACATAGGGTGAGAGAACCACTCTTGACTACCCTTCCCCCTTCTTTGGTGTCGTCAATCTGTCTCCGACGCGAGACGGTTCCTTGTCCCCCTTTCTTCGGGTGATGTCTACGGGGAGTCTCTCGATGCTGTCGGAGGTCAAGTCCTGTGTACCCCGTGATGGTAGTCGAGGGACATCGGATCATAAGGGTCGGTAAAAGGAGGTGCCTATGTAATTTGACCGTGTCTGTCCGAGGTGGTATGAGCCCCGTCGGTGTTCGGTACTAATCCGACTACCTCTAATGAAAAGTTTGGGTGACCGGGTGTATCCTACTGTATTAGGTTGATGATCAGAGGGAAAAGTCGTGACTCCTTTCTGTGTCCTAGGATTGACTCCGGTCTCTTACCGATTCTCTTTACCGTGGACTCCCATGACGTCTGGTCGTCGCCACCCGTCTTCATCGGTGGGGGCTACTCTCCGGGTTAACCCTGACATTGTGTCTTCTCTCCCTGGTGGACCTCTTTATAGTCGACTGATAAAATGTTCCAGCGTTCTCCCCCGGGGTTTTCGATACTCATAGCGTTTTGATAGGCTTCACTAAGTTTCTCTTTCGTTTAGTGGGAGACTCCAGACGCTTTCTGACACGCTCCGGATATCTAAAATATGTGGTTATCTGGGTCGGTCTCCGACGACCCAGAGTCTACCACTATTTACGTCGGAAACACAGAGATCGGATGGGACTTTTACAGTCTACCCCCCTAAGGTTCACTGAGTACTTAAACATATGTAGGGACTTATGGACCATGGAAACAATCCTTCTCTGAACGACAGATTTAACCCCCGTGTTCAGTGGAACGGGGGGGTGCTTTCTGGGTGACAAGGTCACCCGTGTTGGTGGATAAGTGTGAAGGAGAGTCATTGGGGAGTTCTACTTACCTGTAACGTGCTAGAGGGCCTTTCCCTTAACCTGTCCGATTCGTGAACTCTCTGTCTCTCTCTCTCAATTGAGTTGTTAAAGAACTCCAGACCCACCTTCTGTTGGGTGAGGTCCGAACGTTTTGTTCGGGGTGACCATTATCTTAAGTTTGGACCATGTTAATAAAGTCGTGGGTGGAACCCCGACGGTCTGGGACGATTCTGCAAATGAGAAATGTACTGACTTTTCCTGTTCCACCGATACCCTCACAACAGGGTCTAATACCCCTGTACCCTGTCTGGTCACTGAATAGAGATTAGTCGACCTGTTACAACAGTGACCCACCGGCCATACGAATACCCGTCAACGACACCAACGGAATGACCAGACCTCCGTGGCTCGACTGAAACCCGGTTCTAAACAAGCATTTTCAGGGCGTATTCCAGTTGTGAGAAGACACTCACCTCGGGGTATTTATCGACAGTTGTAGGGCCTAATGAGTTATGGTCCCTGACAATGCACTCTTGGGGGTGCAAATGATGACTCGGAATAGTCCAAGACTTAGACCGGTGTGAGGAAGCACACCCTCTTCCACCTGGGAGTGTACTAACGGTCCTTTATACGGTCGTCTGGACTGAACTCTCTGGTCGGTTAGGGTCTGGGTCTAAACCAGGACTTGTGGTTACCGTGGTCGGACCACTTTGTTCCTGTCACTGACCGCCCTATACGTCATCAGTACCTTCTTTGGTAGCACCTCCGATCGAGAGACGGTAGTGAGACCAGGCGAGTTGTCCGGCTCGATATGCGAGGTTAGGTCCGGGAGGTCGACAGTTTTCCATTCTTCTGTTTGTAAATACGTCTGAGGTCCATACGAAAACGGTGTGATGACCCGAGACATATTCTTCTCTCCGGAAACTGTTGATCACTTTTTCTATAATTTTTATTCCTTCTTTAATTCTGGGATAATCTACGACGGACCTTTGGTCTTTCCCAACGTCAGTATGTGACGTCTCCTGGAGTTCTCATCCTATGGGGGGACCGAGTCCCTTGTCTGACCGACTATTCTGGCGATTTGGTCGTCCGCTGCCGAACACCCACTGTTCACTTCGGGGATAATTTCGAGAGTATAACCGCCTCGATGGACTCGATTGCGATCTGAGAGGTTCTGTGTGACTTCGGGTTTTCGTTGATCAGTTTCCTCTTCCCCGGTAGTTCTGACTTTTCCCTACCATCCTTAACGGTTCACCGTTTAATAACCATGACCTCCTCGACCGTGGGTGAGACCATTCGGTTTGTGTGGTTCGCTGGGTAGATCCGTACTATTTGACCTTCTCGATTCAACTTTTATAAAGAACCAAGGGGGATACGTCCTGTTTTAGAGTCTTGACGTGACGGACGAGTGTCCAGTTGCGACGGAGAGCCGTATCTGTCTTTGGAGGTCCCTAAGTCCATTTTCCGTGCGACGGGAAACTTGTGGACCTTCACCTGAAGTGACTTCACTTTGGAGTGGCTGTGATGGTAATGGACGACCAGTACCATGTATGCAAGAACCCTACCCATCTTCGAAAAGGATAGGCCTGACTTTCTCGTAGTTTTCATCGGACCACGGACGAATCCCTCTATGAAGGGTCTAAACCTAAAGAATGGTCGTAACCTAGTCTGTTACCGGGGCGAAAACATCGACTAAATCATATTGTTCATTCGGTTTGAAATTTGTAGTTCACCTTTACGTATGTCGTATATCCGGAATCTCAAGACCCTACCACCTTCCTCGGTCGGCCTGTGAATTTCTCTGTGAGAGGTTCACCTAGAATCTCTGACTGACAAGGACCCACCTGAACAAAGGCTGCCGAGACGAGTCTGAGTCCTACTGGGGTGTCAGGGTACCGAGAAGAGGTATGTGTTAACATATACCCTCCTAGCGAGGGACTTATTTTGTCCACAGTTGTTTAAACGGGGTCCATTCCCCTCTACTCAAAGAGTCGTCTACCTTGTTGACCCATTCCATTATTTAGTCCATTGATTCAAACATGTTCTTTCCCACGGCAAGGAGAAACCCCTTCTAAGGGTTTAAACACGGACCCCTAGTCCACACCAGTTCCTGACCTTCGTACTGAGCAACCGGGGTGTAACCTTCCCAGGTATATGAGAACAAGATTGGTCGGCATGACGTCAATTTCCACACCCACAGTGAAGGACCTAGGTCAAGTACTCCCACTTCTCTCGTATGGTGTGTCTGGGTCTCCTTCGGCTCGTCTGATGTGTGGTCCTGGGGTGACTCGGGGTACTTTGGTTCTAGTAGAATTGCTTCTTTGTCTCTACTTCGAGATGTTAGTTGACGACGATGTTCCTGAACGACGATAGTAGAACTCTGATTGGTATCAAAGTCATGTTTCTCCCTGGACGCGATATTAATGTCAATTTACAACGCATATATAAGGACTAAATAGACCGATATATAGTCGGTGGGATTTACTGTACTTTCAAGTCCATTTTCAATACAGACTACTATTAGAAGGAAAAACCTGAAGCCAGGATAGAACCCACTTCCCATAAACCACCTTTTGATATAAATGGTAACAATATCAACAGAACTAACAAGACGAAACACGTGGGACATAAAATGTTACATAAACTTGAAACATTGTGTATCCAACTACCGCAAGAGGGTTTAGCCTCCAGCCTCTCCGTCCTACGTAATATAGGGATATTTACTGTTAGTATGATACTCAATTCTCGCAGTTTTCCGCACTTACTTCCTCCTTTGTCTGTCTTGTCCGAGGTAGAACTTTCGTCCTGAGGTAGAACCCGGCCTGACACCTGAAACTCGATCTGTGGGTCATAGATACCTTTGCTGTATGGTTGACCTTTTGGTCCGGGGGACCTACCTTCTCGGGGTCCCGAGTATGTGTCTGTGAGAGAAGGGATTATCTTATAGGATTAATAGACACATTGGTTTATCTTAGTATTATAGATAATGTGAATAACCCCATACTGGTGTCCGGATAACTATTAAAAGGTGACAATTGGTGGATCCGAATTCCAGATACTTAGTGCCCAATTGAAACTACTATAGAAAGAAAAGGAAACAAGTCTGATCAAAGTCCCTTAAACCCCTCCACCCAAACCCGTACATGTGAATCCCATATATTCAAAAAAGTCTTTTTGACCGGTCCCAGGATCCGATTCTCCTCTAAGATTGTACCCGGACGACCACATTATCTGACGTGAGGTGATAGACGTAACAAAAGACTCACTTAAACAAAGGGTCTTACACACCGATCTTGTGACGACGACGACGATTGTGATGGTCTATAATTTTGAATAATGTACCGTTATTAATATTTTCATACCAAGACTATTGTTTTATTTGAGTTGTTATAATCATTGTTTTTATTTATTATTGAGTAAATAAACCGTGTATAATACTTAGTTAGTGACACAATTTATTTTATACAAAATATGTATAAACATAAAATAAATACTGTTATCCGAAGAAAGGACCACCGAGTCTCCAATTTCGTAGAAGGACCTTACGTCCTCTGGGCCCAAGCTAGGGACCCCGCCCTTCTATGGGACCTCTTCCTTTTCCATTGGGTGAGGTCATGAGAACGGACTTCTTAGGGTGTCTCCCTCCTCGGACCACCCGATGTCAGGTACCCCAGCGTTTCTCAGTCTGTGCTGACTCACTGAAGTGAAAGTGAAAGTGAAATACTGTGTATAAATCAAGAGAATTATTTAAATATTCATCATAGAACAAAATGTCTTCTCCTTTCTTTTCACGTGTCCATTTCATTGTCAATTCCCATACCTCGATTGTATAAACGTACATGTATTGACGTATATTATTAAATCATATACTATTTGTGTCGTAAAGTCCACTTACAAGTAAATGTACTAAATAAATAATTCAATCGACCGATTGTAAAATCCTTTTTTCCATCTCTGAGTATAGTGAAAATATGTTTTAATTAAAGACATACTTAATTCAATAATTTAAAATTTTCATGGTATTAATATAAATATATTAAAACTTAATTCTTATGACTCTTGTTATTGGATTCTCTTTGAGTATTATATAAACCAAGATATTTCATTTTTTTGTAGATGTATCGTTTTAAATGAGAGTAGTTTAATTTATAATTAAATTAATTAATTAATTAAAATTGATTAAATTAATTGATTTAAATTGATTAAATTCAATTTTATACGACGTGAGTCATACGGTCGTTTAAACCTTTTGAGTCGTCACCAGTGTCCTGACCTTTTCTAGTCAAAAGTAAGGTTAGGGTTTCTTTCCGTTACGGTTTCTTACAAGTTTGATGGTGTGTTAACGTGAGTAGAGTGTGCGATCGTTTCATTGTGAGTTTTAAGAGATTCGGTCCGAAGTTGTCATGTACTTGACACTTAAAGGTCCACAAGTTCGACCTAAATCTTTTCCGTCTTTTGGTCTCTAGTTTAACGGTTGTAGGAAAGCTAGTATCTTTTTCGTTCTCAAGGTTTTTTCGTAAATGAAGATGAGATGACTGATACGGTTTCAGAAACTGACACACCTAGTTGTTTGACACCTTGTAAGAAGTTCTCTACACTTATGGTCTGGTGGACTGGACGGAGGACTCCTAAGACATACGTCTTCGTTGTCAATCTTGACCTGTACCTTGTTGTCTGACCAAGGTTTAACCCTTTCCTCATGTAGTTCCGACATATAACAGCGGGACAAAAAAATTGGAAACGTCTCATGTAGTACTCTTTACGACCCGACCTCCTTCGTGTTCGACCTTAGTTCTAACGACCCTCTTTATAGTTGTCGGAGTCTATACGTCTACTGTGGTGGGAATACCGACTTTCGTTTCTTGATTCGGAGAACTACTTTCACTTTCTTCTCTCACTTTTTCAACCGAATTTTACGTTGTAAGTCTTTTGATTCCATTACCGTAGACCAAGGTAGTCAGTACCGTTTCTCTATCCCTTTGTTACCTTTATCACACTCTGCAATAAAAGAACCCGAGGTTTTAGTGACGTCTACCACTGACGTCGGTACTTTAATTTTCTGCGAACGAGGAACCTTCTTTTTGATACTGGTTGGATCTGTCGTATAATTTTTCGTCTCTGTAATGAAAGGGTTGTTTCCAGACAGATCGGTTTCGATGCCAAAAAGGTCATCCGTACATACCGACACTCTCAACCTGATATTTCTTTCGACTCGTGGTTTCTTAACTACGAAAACTTTATGCCAAAACCTCTTCTGAGAACTCTCAGGGAACTTGACGTTCCTCTAGGTTGGTCAGTTAGGATTTCCTTTAATCGGGACTTATAAGGAACCTTCCTGACTACGACTTCGAGGTTATGAAACCGGTAGACTACGTTTTTGACTGAGTGAACTTTTCTGGAACTACCACCCTTTCTAACTTCCACCCTCCTCTTCCCCTGTTGTCTCCTACTCTACCAACCTACCGTAGTGACTGAGTTACCTGTACTCAAACCCATTTAGGGCCCTCAACCATTACCTGTCCCTCCGGACTACAATCCCTCTCACCTGTGCTGACTTGTTGACTTGACTTAATTTACAATTATGTGTATTATTTGGTCATTATAACCGAAATTATAAATCTTGTTTCAGATGAGAGAGGTTATATCTAGAAGAATGTTTATTATTTTTATGACCGTAAGTTTATCTTTTTTTACCATTTCTTCTCCTGTGATGGTCTCTTTTTTTGCCTTACTAGTTAATTGTGTTCTTTTGTAAAAATATAAATCATCATTAGTCACTTTAAGTGTAATTTTATTAACCATTATAAAATGAACGGATTACCCGTTTCTATCGACCATAATCCTCTTTATATCATTTTAGAGGTGAGTTTTAATAACGACTATACTCTGAATGACTGTTGTACAAAGTCCCCTTATTTATACACTACACATTTCATAGAAAAATTTTTTCAGTATAAGAATCTAAAATTTTTAGAGTGTAGAATACTTAAATGGGATTGGTTTATTTATCCGTATGTAAAAACATTTTTATACATATATATTACCCCTATTGATTAACCTTCGTTTGATTTGACGTTGTTAAGTTATGACAAAGTCGTTCAAGATAGTTTAGTTATACATAATCTTATATGATACGATACTGATTTTACCACTAAATTTAGAAATATATGACTGTACTTTTACATATGTTCTAATTACTATTCTTTTCGTTCTATGTCTGTTCGTATGAATTGTGATAGGATTAAAGTAATTCCCTATTATATGCTTTTTTCACTGTCGTCTAAGGGTCTATTATCCCTACCTTTTCACGCTATCGGTTTGTCCTTTTCTGTGTTTTAAACCTAGCATTTATTTTAAAATTTTGATAATATATATACCTTAAATCTTTCTACCATTACTATTGGGAGATACACTCTGTCGTTTTCTCTGTGTCTACATATCTTGCCTGAAAATCTGAGACACCCTCTCCCTCTCCCACCCTACTAAACCCTCTTACCGTAACTTTGTACATATGATAGTCCATTCTTTGCTTAGCGGTCAGATACAAGCTATGTCCTATGTCCTGCGAACCCCGACCACGTACCCCTACTAGATCTCTCTACTATACCCCACCCTCCACCCTCTCCCCAAGTCCTAACCCTTGAGTACACGTGGGTACCGACTAAGTACAGTTACATACCGTTTTGGCTATGTCATAACATTTCGTTTTATTTCATTTTTATTTTTAATTTTTTTTTGATAATATCTTTGTTCAAACTTAGGTACCAGATTAAAGAAACTTTCCTCATACCTAGTTTTTTTCTCGTCTCCTACTTTTTGAGTGATTAATAGGGTAAAGACTATTATGTCAGTGGTTAATGGAGTCACTNCATTTTTATTTTTAATTTTTTTTTTGATAATATCTTTGTTCAAACTTAGGTACCAGATTAAAGAAACTTTCCTCATACCTAGTTTTTTTCTCGTCTCCTACTTTTTGAGTGATTAATAGGGTAAAGACTATTATGTCAGTGGTTAATGGAGTCACTTTTCTTATTGCACTACTGAATCAGTACTCGATGATAAAATATTGAAACGTGGTTGTTGACCTGTGAGGAAAGTTTTTGTAAATCGTGTCTCTGAAGGGACACCGAGTCACCACTTCTCATTCGGACAGTTACGCCCCATGTAACCAAGTCAGGGACCAGACACTCTTAGGTCGTATGACGTCTCGAGGATTCGGTCTCGTAGTGTCGATACCTCGGACAAGAAATCTCGGGTTCTTGACGTTTATGACTCAGGTGTACAACGTTGACGACTTCAGACACGTGGGTCTCGGACACGAGACCGGTGGTGCCACTCTCCAGGTACGTGTCGTTGTCCTATCACCGAGGGTGAGAGACTTTGATCTCGTTCCGGGCACGTCCCCACTCCTAGGTCGTGTCGGTTTTTATTTTTGTTTATTTATCTTAATAGAAATTTTTAATCTTGTCTGTATAAAATATTTTGATATTGTTAATTTTTGATGTATAATTGAGACTCTGTCTGTTTGTCTGATTACTTTGTCTTATCCTTTAGGTCTTTAGTTACCTCCTTCCTACCTTGAGACATTATTATTTATAGTAATCCTATTTTCTTTTAACTATTAAGTATACTATTGCTCGTGATAAACTTATATGTGTTTTATTTGAGATCTACTTAAGTCAGGCATTCACACTGTTACAACTTGAAATAGACTCCGAACACAAGGGATCTTCTTCACTATCGACTCTTTAGGAAAATAGAAAAACACAAACGTCTTGACTGATGTTTTCCGGTGGGACGGGAGTATATAAGAACTATACTTGGTGTAGATGGGAAGGAGTTGCTAATGTTGAAGGAAAAGAAGGGAAGAAATATTTTGGGGTTCAGGGGAAGTAAATGAGATTTTGCCAGGAATGACTACTTGTAACAGGGATAACGTTTTCAAACTTATATTAGTAGAATTAACGGACAACGGAGACTGTTTATACTTTTCGACTCATCATTTTGAAAATTTTCTTTTGTACTCTCTTTTAGAACCATTATGACCCCCCGTCCATTCTTAAAGGGTTCATCGTTTTGTACCTATTCGGAGTTTTTATGACAAGTCACTTTTTTCAACGTCCTTTTATAAACACAAGTGTACACATATTAATCCCTATGTTTGATTACACTGTTTTAATACCTGTCCTTCTTACGTCTCCTATCGATAATTGAAAAACACTCTCTCTCCACTTCTACCATCCTCTCCTCCTCAAATCGACCTTTGTATAGGAGGAAATATTTTTCTAAATGTCGTTTCAAAGTTTATTAAACCCTTAAAACAATTTGACATCTAAGATTAAGAAATCATGACTCTTCTATCCCCTCCATGATTCTAAGACGTCAAGATTATTCGATACACCAATTGAAATAATTTGGATACATCACTTGTGTTTTCCTAGATATAAAAATGTACAATTTATCAAGTAATCGTTTATACTTCAAGTCCTCTTGATCATTGGAGGTATTCCACGGTGGTTCGTCATCACTTATTAGGGAGACAATTGAAATGTATACCATATTCCGACAAGATTAAGACACTTTGTATTTTATTATACATCTTTATATATTTGTGTACTTTTATTCCTTTCATGAACCCTAAGATTCTTTTTTCCGTCCTATCATTGAATTTAAGAATATTTTGATAAAATATCACTTAATAATTATTTATGAAATAACAGTAAATGTAGGTTTTTCAACTGTTTAAAGTATCAATTGAATTAGGATTGGAGAAGTAGACAGTAACTACTCTATGAGCACTCCCTCTGAAAAACTCCACAAGATGTGACATAATTTTTTTCTCCTGATATTATCGTAAGTAAATGTAATTGTAAATTTTATTGAAGTCTAATGATAGATATCATTGTATGTATTTACTAGAGTGTGTATATTTTTTCTCATTTGAGACGAAGTACTTACCTATAAAAGACATAGACTTCTTCACTCAAATTGTTTAAATTTAATATGTCAGTAATTCGTCTCTTATATTATTCCAGATACTTCCGGTCCCGAAACCACACGAAACAAGAAATGACAACACAGTCTTAGATCTTACGAGGACCATATATTTTCGGGAGTTGTTTATGGACAGTTACTTATTCAATTTAAAGTAAATCACTGAAGTCATATGGTCCTACAACATTTTATATGTTTCTATTTTAGTTTTCCACCGGAATTGGACAATCCCAAAAATTTAGATCGTCTCTCTTGTGTCTGTGTATCTGAATTAATTATATAATATGTGATATTTTAATATATAAAATATCATAACTAATAAATCTTTGGATAAATATACAAAAATATATCATCTTTTTTCGTACCATTACCTCTTTTCTTCCTTTCTATACATAAGTCTCTCTCCTAAATATACTACTTTTTATGTATTATACTTTTTATTTACTCCATCATACCTACCTACCATTTTATATACGTTCAACGATACTTTTGTGTAATTCCTCACTCACGAGTCCCTCTAGCTTTAATTAAAAGTTCTTATTTATAATTAAGACTCAGACCTCTTAGGAGTACCTGTCTACTCGGTCCGTCCATTAGGACGGAGTACCTGTCTACTCAGGTACCACAGTGTTTGTCAACCTGTTTTAACTCGCTGATTCGTGTCGTGTCGTGACCCAGAACTTTCTATTCCTATTCATTTTCAAACCACCCACCTGAACCTGACTACACCTCTTCTCGTCCGTAATCCATCGTTCTTTAACCTCTGTATGAGACTTCTGTCATTATCTATATCTTCGTCCTTTTTTACCCAAATAAAACCTTTTCAAGTTCGTTAAATCGTAAAGTTACAAGTCCCATAGTCTGTTTTTACTAACCTTTACTCCGACTGTTCTGTTTTTTCTCCCTTCTGATTCTGTATAAACCATATAGTTAGTACGATTCTTTAAACTGAATATTGACTAATTATAGTTTCTCACTAAACTAATCTAAAGATAAACTCTTTCTAAGAAGTCATCGTTGTAGTTTATACCTGTTCTTCAAGTATACGATTATTGAAGTCTAATGATGAAATCTAAGGATCGATCCTCTTTTTCTCTGACCTCCAATAAATTTTACCAACTCCGGTTTTCACTAATCTCGACTTGATCCCGTCACCGGAACCCTCCGCCTCTTCTGTGTCTTTACGTCCTCTAAAATACTTTATCTTGACTGTTCTAGTAGTCCCTCCACAATTCAGGATATAGGTACTGAACCCTCTGACCTGACTAACACTTTATCTATAATACACATATGACCGCGTACACACTTGATTTTCGTATGTGTTTTCTGACTTTCTACACTTCATTCGTACACCCGTGTGTCCTTTCAATTTTATACATTATATATTTTACTTTATATATGACCCCTTCTCACCTCTTTATCGAGGTCTTTCTTACTTCTCCGATTCTGTTTCACCTTTACTGTGACTCAACATCTACGCAGACCACTACTTTCATTTCAGGTTACGACATTTATGACGTATCCTTGGACCTTGTAATCCAGGTACTTAGTTCCTTTGACCTATACCAGTTTGTCCTCTCCCGTTCTCACTTGTGACTGTAAAATCGTTAGTCACTTGATTTTACTTACCCTTACCCGTTTTAAATTAAGTCTACTGGTAATATACATGCAAACACTCGTTCTTAGGGAATCTTACCTCATCGGTAGTATCAGTTGTTTTCTTAGGTTTTATGTCAACTTGACAAGTCAACGAGTCAGTCCAGGTTGAGACGTTGCACCTGAAACATTTCAGGTACCAAAAACGTACCGTCAGAAGGGACAGGAGATGATGGAGGACCTCAAACGAGTTTGAGTACAGGTAACTCAGCTACTACGGTAGGTTGTAGAGTAGAAGACATCGGGGGAAGAGAAGAAAGGGTCATGGTCCCAGAAAAGGTCACTCAGTCGGAAAACGTAATTCACTGGTTTCATAACTTCGAAGTCGTAGTCAGAAAGGTTACTTATAAGTCCCAACCAAAGGTTTTGGGTCATTAACCCTCGTTAGAGTTCTACTGTTTTACTAGAGTCAAGTAAAGGTTCCGTTTGGTAAGTTGTAGTGTCGATAGGTTCAGATACGGGGTTGGTGATTACGGTTTCTCCAACTTACCCAGATTCTTCTGACTGTTCTAGTAAATCTTAATTGTGGTTTTTTTCTACAGGAAAAGTAGTATCCCCTGACATTACGTTTTCATCTTTCAGTTCTCTATAGACCTCATTGTCCGTTTAAATCGGTATCTCATGTTCTATTTTGTACCGTTTCCGATTGTCCAAGACGGTTCTCTTACGTGATCATTACCGTTTGAGTGAGTAGGTTGTTGTATTCTCTGTTGACCTACAGTTATGTACCTGTAGTTGTCTACCAGTTATGATTTTAGTCTGGCTAATATAAGAAACGTCGGTTTCTACCTCTTCGAAATATGTCAGTCGTTTCTTTTTTTTTCTGACCCTCGACTGACACCGAGTCTAGTCCTTGAGGAATAACGGTTTAAGTCTGAATTTAACTTCTTTCATCCGTTTTGGTGAACTGGTAAGTCCATACTGGATTTAGTTTAGGAAATACTAATATGTCACCTTCATTCTTTGTCTAAGTTCCCTAATCTAGACTATCTGTCTCACGGATTACTTGATACCTGTCTCCAAGCACTGTGACATGTCCTCTGTCCCTATTTCTGGTAGGGGTTCTTTTTCTTTACGTTTTTTCGTTTTACCAACAGTCTCCTCCAGAATGTTTATCCACTCTTTTCTTCTCTTTGTTTTCTGTTTCCTCTTTCCTTATCTATGTGGGTAGACTTACGTCTCAAGGTTTCTTGTCGTTCCTCTCTATTCTTCCGAAAGAATTCACTTGTTACGTTTCTTTATCTCCTTTTATTATCTTACCCTTTCTGATCTCTAGAGAAGTTGTTATAATCTCTATCCCCCGCCAGGATTCTACCACCTCCTTATCCTACCCCTCTGGTGAAAGAGGGAGTGTTTAAGTAGTTTTCTTGTAAAGTTACGACTCATTTGAAGTGTTTTGTTGAAGACTCACGACCGTCTCCTGTAGTCCGTGGGTCTTTTCGTCTAGTAACAGAAGTTTTTGTCACTTGGAGAGACCCACAGGGAGTTACACCTCTTTGAAAAGTAGAGATTGGATCAACAAAATAGTAACCACGACATATCTACCTCTTCAGAACTCCGATGACATTTTTATTTTGACTTTTGGTCTTCGTCCCCCGATTTCAGGTTTAGGACTCTTGTAGTCTCTTGAGGACTGAGGTCCCTTGTAATTCGTTATCCTCGAGTAGTTTGCGGAGGTATGGATGTGACTTTGGTTCGTGGTGGGTTCCCGGTTGTTCAAGGTCTCGTTCTGTATGGGAGATTCAAACAACACCAATCCAGATGTCGTTGTGTCCTCGTGTGGGGACTCGAAGTTATATGTCCGTCGAGTTTCAATGAGGTTTTGGTAACTGTAGAGTATTGAGTAATGACCTGTGAAGTAACGTGAGGTCTCTCTTCTTTAGGTCGAGGTCGGTGGTCTTGAGGCTGTGTTCGAAGGGATTGGTTCTTTGGAACTGTTCGGTGACTATGTTAGGGTGGGTGTCACTCCTTTGAGGTATTATTTCTCTTGAGGTGTTTGACGGTCTTATGTCTTTCCGGTGGGGTTTGCGTCATTATATTGGTTCTACTTCTCTGTCTCCTTATGGGTCGTCCATTTCCTTGTCCTATTTACGGGTGGTTTGGTTTGTTTTCTCCTTCTCTATCCCTTAGATGGACTCTTTATTAAGGTTTACTATCACTTTTAATAGGTTTTAGAACTTTAGTTTTACCTTAGTGTCTATTTATCGGACCTCTGTTCCTAACTCTTCTACGTTCTTTCCAAATTGTTCCTGGATCTTCGTTATCTCAGTCATATATTACTTATTACGTTATTTACTCCAGTCTTTGTGAGACCTCCGTTGTTTATCATCTTATTGCCTCCGTCTTCTATCTTAATCACTTTATCTTCTATCTTGCCATCTTTATTTACTTAGTCTCTCCTTTTTTCTTTTTACTTAATTTTCTTTACTCCTGTTAGAGTCTCTGGAGGTCCTGTTATACTTTACGAGGTTGTAAGCTAAATATCCTCAGGGTCTTCTTCTTCTGTTTTTCTTTCTGGTACTCTTTTATGAACTCCTCTATTATCAACTTTTGAAGGGATTTTACCCCTTCCTTTATTAGTGGGTTCAGGTTCTTTGGGTCTCTCAGGGTTTGTCCTATTTGGGTTCCGCTTTGTGGGGTTCTGTGTATAATTAGTTTAATTGTTTCTAGTTTGTGTTTCTTGTTTATAATTTTCGTCGTTCCCTTTTTGTTGTTTATTGTGTGTTCCCCTAAGGGTATTCCTATTGTCGACTAGAAAGTTATCTTTGAGAAGTCCGGTCCTCCCTTACCGTTTTGTATGAATTTCACTACTTTCTTTTATGACTAATGATATGGGTCGTTCCTAGAGTAAGTTTATGCTTCCTCTTTAGTTTTCGAATTGTCTGTTCGTTTTCGACTCTCTTAAGTCGTGGTGGTTTGGTCGAGAGGTTGTTTAAGATTTCCTATAAGAGATCTGTCCTTTGTGCTTTTCCCACATATTTGGGCTTGGGTTTTGTTATTTCATTTACCGTTGCCCTAGTATGAATAGTTATTAATGGAATTTGCATTTACCCAACTTACGGGGTGAGTTTTCTGTTTCTAACCGACTTACCTATGTTTTTGTTCTGGGGATATATACAACAGATGTTCTCTGGGTGGAATTTTGTTCCCTGTATATGTCTGACTTTCACTTCCCGACCTTTTTCTATAGGGTACGTTTATCTCTGGTTTTCTTTCGTCCTCATCGATATGAGTATACTCTATTTTATCTGAAATTTTGTTTCCGACACTTTTCTCTGTTTCTTCCGGTGATGTATTACTAGTTTCCTAGTTAGGTTCTTCTTCTATATTGTTAATATTTATATAAACGTGGGTTGTATCCTCGTGACGTTATACCTTCTGTTTACGATTGTTCATGTTTTCCCCTTTAATTGTTATTGTGTCATTATCACCCTCAGAAATTATGGTGTGAATGTAGATACCTGTCTAGTTGACTTGTCCTTTAATTGTTCCTTTGTGTTTAAAATTTACTATGTTATCTGGTCAATCTGGATTAACTATAGATATCCTGTAAAGTGGGGTTTTGTTACTTAAAGTGGAAAAAGAGTTCACGAGTACCTTAGAAGAGGTCCTATCTAGTGTAGGACCGGGTATTTCAACCCGGAACCATTTAAGTTTGTTTAACTTTAGTAAGGTTCGTAGAAAAGACTGGTATTACGCAATTTTAATCTAGAGTTAATGTCCTCTTTTTGATAAATTTTAAGGTTGTATACCTCCGACTTGTTGTACGACGACTTATTGTTGTTTAGTGTCTTCTTTATTTTTTTCTTTAGTTTTATACGTATCTTTGCTTACTTTTACTTTTGTGTTGTTGGGTTTTGGACACCCTGTGATATTCTCGTCACGATTCCCCTTTCAAGTATCTTTATGTCCGTATGGAGTTCTTTGTTCTTTTTCCAGTTTATTTATTGGATTGAGATGTGGATTTCGTTGATCTTTTCCTTCTTTACCTCTTAGGGTCCCAATCATCTTCCTTTCTTTAGAATTTTTAATCCCGTCTTTATTTACGTTTTCTTTGTTTTCTCCGGTATCGTTTTTAGTTGTTTCGGTTTTCGACCAGGAAACTCTCCTATTTATTGTAACTGTTCGGTAATCGGTCTGAGTAGTTCTTTGTTTCCCTCTTTTTAGTTTAGTTATTTTAATCTTTACTTTTACCTCTCTAGTATTGTCTGTTGTGTCTTTATGTTTCCTAGTATTCTCTGATGATAGTCGTCAACATACGGTTATTTTACCTGTTGCACCTTCTTTACCTGTTTAAGAATCTTTTCATGTTGAAAGGTTTTGACTTGGTCCTTCTTTATCTTTTAGAATTGTCTGGGTAGTGTTCGTGCCTTTAACTTTGACATTAGTCTTTAGAAGGTCGTTTGTTTTCGGGTCCAGGTCTACCGAAGTGTCGACTTAAGATGGTTTTCAAATCTCTTCTCGATTGTGGATAGGATGAGTTTGAGAAGGTCTTTTAACGTCTCCTTCCATTTGAAGGTTTGAGTAAGATACTCCGGTGGTAGTGGGATTATGGTTTTGGACTGTTTCTACAGTGTTTTTTTCTTTTGATGTCCGGTTATAGTGACTACTTGTATCTACGTTTTTAGGAATTGTTTTAAGATCGTTAGTCTTAGGTTGTTATGTAATTTTTCTAGTACGTGGTACTGGTTGACCCGAAATAGGGTCCCTACGTTCATAAGAAGTTATAGACGTTTAGTTAGTTACATTAAGTGGTATAATTGTTTAACTTTATATTTTCGGTATACTAATAGAGTTATCTACGTCTCTTTCGGAAACTGTTTTAAGTTGTAGGTAAATACTATTTTTGAGAGGTCTTTCGTCCTTATCTTCCTTGTATGGAGTTGTATTATTTTCGATAGATACTGTTTGGGTGTCCTTTGTAATAGGAATTACCACTTTTTAACTTTCGTAAAGGGGACTTCAGTCCTTGTTCTGTTCCCACGGGTGAAAGTGAAGATAATAAGTTGTATCAAGACCTTCAAAACCGGTGTCGTTAGTCTCATCTTTTTCTTTATTTTCCTTAGGTTTAACCTTTTCTTCTTCATTTAGAGAGTGACAAACGTCTACTGTACTAGGAGATGTATCTTTTGGGATTTCTGAGGTGGTCTTTTAATGATCTCGATTAGTTACTTATATCATTTCAACGTCCTATATTTTAGTTGTGTGTCTTTAGGGAACGTAAGGATATGTGCTTATTACTCTTTCATCTTTTTCTTTAATTCCTTTGTTAAGGTAAATGGTAACGTTGTTTTTCTTATTTTATGAATCCTTATATAGATGGATTTCTTTGATTTCTGGATATATATCTTTTGATATTTTGTGACTACTTTCTTTAGTTTCTCCTGTGATTAGTTACCTCTTTATATGGTACAAGTACCTAACCTTCTTAGTTATATCACTTTTACTCATATGTTGGATTTCGTTAGATGTCTAAGTTACGTTAGGGATAGTTCGATGGTCCCCATAAAAAGTGTCTCGATCTTGTTTCTTAAAGTGTTAAACATACCTTTATGTTTTTTGGAGCTTATCGGTTTCGTTAGAACTCTTTCTTCTTACCTTGACTTCCTTAGTTGGACGGACTGAAGTCCGAGATGATGTTTCGGTGTCAGTAGTTCTGTCATACAATAACTGTGCTTCTGGTATTATATCTAGTTACCTTGTTTTATCTTTCGGGTCTCTATTTAGGTGTGTGTATACCTATGGAATAGAAGCTGTTTACTCCGTTCTTATATGTTACCTAATTTCTGTTAGAGAAATTGTTCACCACGACCCTTTTGACCAGTTGGTGAACATTTTCTTACTTTGATCTTGTGAAAGATTGTGGTGAGTGTTTTTATTTGAGTTTTACCTAATTTCTAGATTTGCATTCTGGTCTTTGATATTTTGAGGATCTCCTCTTGTATCCCTTTTGTGAGACGTTGTATTTAGTGTCGTCCTAGAAGATACTAGGTGGAGGGTCTTATGACCTTTATTTTATTTTTTATTTGTTTACCCTAGATTAATTTTAATTTTCGAAAACGTGTTGTTTCCTTTGACATTCGTTCTACTTTTCTGTCGGAAGACTTACCCTCTTTTATTATCGTTTACTTCGTTGACTTTTTGTTGATTAGAGTTTTTATGTGTTCGTTGAATACGTCGAGTTAAGGTCTTTTTATTTGCTGGGTTAGTTTTTTACCCGGTTTCTTGATTTATCTGTAAAGAGGTTTCTTCTGTATGCCTACCGATTGTTTGTACTTTTCTACGAGTTGTAGTGAGTAATAGTCTCTTTACGTTTAGTTCTGGTGTTACTCCATGGTAAAGTGTGGTCAGTCTTACCAACGCTAGGTTTTCAGATGTTCGTTATTTACGACCTCTCCCACACCTCTTTTCTCTTGAGAGAATGTGACAACCACCCTTACGTTTGATCATGTCGGTGATACCTCTTGTCACACCTCTCAGGAGATTTTTGACCTTTATCTTGACGGAATACTGGGTCGTTAGGGTGACGACCCGTATGTGTGGTTCCTTTAGTCTTAACTTTCTCTGTGCACATGGGGTTACGAGTAGCGTCGTGACAAATATTATCGGTCCTGTACCTTTGTTGGATCTACAGGTAGTCGTCTGTTTACCTATTGTTTCGACACCATGTATATGTGTTACCTCATAATGAGTCGGTAATTATTCTTATGTAAACTTAGTCAAGATTACTCCACCTACTTTGACCTTCGCTAATATGTCTCACGCCATTCGGTTCGGTCTTTCTTTTTGTGGTTATGTCATATGATTGTGTATATATACCTTAAATCTTTCTACCATTACTATTATACCCAATAGTAATAATAGTAATGGTAGTATTGGGTACCATTACAGAGAAAACGCTGTTTCGTTTTCTCTGTGTCTACATATCTTGTCTGAAAACCTGAGACACCCTCTCCCTCTCCCACCCTACTAAACCCTCTTACCCTCCTACCGTAACTTTGTACATATGATAGTACATTCTTTACTTAGCAGTCAGATCCAAGCTATGTCCTATGTTCTACGAATCCCGACCTCGTGACCCTACTGGGTCTCTCTACTATAGTCCTCCCACCACCCTCCCCCCAAGTCCCAACCCTTGAGTACATGTGGACATCGTCTAAGTACAGTTACATACCGTTTTGGTTATGTCATAACATTTCATTTTATTATTATTATTTAATTTTTTATATAAAGATTTTTTTCTTTTTTTATAATCTCTATGGTTCCCTTACAAAGTACATTTCTACCCGTGGTTTTTCCTGTCTTTATCAGACCTGGATTGTCTTCGTCCTCTCTAATTCTTCTCCACCGTTCTTATGTGTCTTCTTGATATCTTTTTTACAGAATTACTGAACCTATTGGTACTACCACACCAGTGAGTGGATCTCGGTCTGTATGACCTCATACTTCGGTTCACCTTGTTCATCCTTCATAATGATCCTTGTTTCGATCACCTCCACTACCTTAAGGTCGACTCGATAATTTTTAGGATTTTCTACTATGATAATTTGACGACGTAAGTTATACGGTCGTTTAGTCCCTTTGAGTCGTTGAGTTGACGTGAATAAAGTGTTACGAGTTTTAGGAAGTTCGATCTGAAATTGTCGTGTACTTGGTTCTTAAAGATCTACATGTATAACCTAAATCTTTTCCGTCTCCTTTATCTCTAGTTTAACGGTTGTAGGTGACCTAGTGTCTCTTTCGTTCCCTTTCTTTTGTAGGTGAAGACGAAGTGACTGTTACGATTTCGGAAAACTGACACACCTAGTGTTGTTTACCACCTTTTAAGACTTTCTCTACCCTGATGGAGTGGTGGAGTGGACTGAGGACTCTTTAGACATACATCAAGTTCTTCGTTGTCAATCTTGGTGTGTACCTTGTTACCTCACCAAGTTTTAACCCTTTCCTCATACAGTTCCGATATATGACAGTGGAACGAATAAATTTAAGATACGTCTCATATAGTACGTTTTATAACCCGACCTCCTTCGTGTTCGACCTTAGTTCTAACGACCCTCTTTATAGTTGTTGGAGTCTATACGTCTACCATGGTGAGATTACCGTCTTTCTCTTCTCATTGATTTCTCAGAGAACTACCCCACTTTCTCCTCTCACTTTTTTGACCGAATTTTGAGTTGTAAGTTTTTTAATTCTAGTACCGTAGGTCAGGGTAGTGAAGTACCGTTTAATACCCCTTTTTCATCTTTGTCACTGTCTGAAATAAAAGAACCCGAGGTTTTAGTAACACCTATCTCTGACGTCGGTATTTTAATTTTCTGTGAACGAGGAATCTTTTTTCGATACTGGTTGGATCTGTCACGTAATTTTTCGTCTTTATAGTGAAAAGACCGTTTCCGGACATATCAGTTTCGATACAAAAAAGGTCATCAGTACATACTACACTCTCGATCTGGTATTTCTTCTGATTTTGACTACGAAAGTTTGACACCACAACCTCTTCTGAGAACTTTCAGGGCACCTATCGTTCCTCTAGTTTGGACAGTTAAGACTTCCTTTAGTCAGGACTTATAAGTAACCTTCCTGACTACAACTTCTACTTAAAGGTCATGACACCGGTGGACTACACTTCTTGATTAAGTGACCTTTTCTGGGGCTACGACCCTTTCTAACTCCCATCCCTCCTCTTTCCCCGGTGTCTTCTACTCTCCCAACCTACCGTAGTAGTTGAGTTACGTGTGCTCACACTCGTTTAAGGTCCTCTGTCACTTCCTGTCCCTTCTGACCTCACGACGTCAGGTGTCCCAACGTTTCTCAGTCTACGCTGGTTCACTGACTAGTTGTTTATATAACCCAACCAGTTTCCCGAGTAAACCCAAAAAGGTATTGTCGAGTATCTTTTTAGGTTTACTTGAAAACCCGGTTGGGGTATGTTACACACTCTCTTTTCTACCTACATCTAGGATCCACTGCGATCACCACTTCCTGGACGGTAGGACCCCAGTCCTTCTAGGGATCTCCTTTACTGTTGGGTAAGGTCATAAGAACGAACCTCTCAGGGGTACCTGTCGTCTCGGACCTCCCGATGTCAAATACCCCAGTGTGTTATAGTCTGTGTTGACTTCGCTGACTCGAACATGTGTTCTTATGTTACACACTCTCTATTCTACCTGTATCCACCCTTTAGTACAAACGACTCTACCGAAGAAATTTTCGTCAGGAGTAAAAATTGAAATTCAATGGATATGTGATTGAAAAATATGTCCAGTACCCTAAGAGTACCGTTCTTATGACCTTATCAAAAGGTAAGGGAGGAGGTCACCTGGTGTAAAACAGTCTTCAGAGGTCATACTGGACATACAGAACCCACCGGGACGTACCGTACCGAGTATCGAAGTAACTAAAAGATTTCCTTTGGTTGGGACTTATGAGTGACGTTCCTAACTACGACTTTGTCTTCAAGTTATAAACCGGTGGACTACGTTTATCGGTTGAGTGACTTTTTCTGGGACTACGAAGTTTTCTAACTTCCGTTTTCTTCTTCTCCCGTTGTCTTCTACTCTACCAACCTACCGTAGTGACTAAGTTACCTGTGTTTGATCCCGTTTGAGACTCTCTATCACTCCCTGTCCCTCCGGACCGTGTGACGTCAGGTACCCCAGTGTCTCTTAACCTGTGTTGAACCACTGACTTGTTGTGTTATTCGATGTAAATGTTAAGTCCTTTGTGGAAGAGATTCACTCAACTAAATATATGTATATATACATTATTTATACATATTCATATGTTTCATCTTATCTCATATTGTTCAAAATTTCCTTATAATCGATGAAATAAAATGGGACTTGGTGAAAATCAGGGATAAGAGAAAAATAAAGTAAGTTAAGACTCAAGATTTATCCCATACCATTTTAGAGACCCTTTGTATATAGAAAGTTTAAACAGTTACTATAGACAGTGAAGCTCGTAAAACAACTTTATTTCTACTAGACAAATAAGTTTTGTTCCTCTTCGATCTTATCCTCGAAAGTAATTAACGAATATACGGGGTCCTTTATATATTTTGAATGGGTGAGGGTTATCCATAATGTAATTGTCACTAAAGTATAGATTGAATCTTTCTATAAGACATAGTAACTCTCAATCACGTTAGACAAAGAGTTTGTCTCAACACTCTCTTCTTAAACTCTTCTTTTCCTATTTCTTTAAATTTTTTAAAGGTCTCAACCTCGACCTGGAAGTTTTGTAAGAGAATAACAAAAGAAACTTCTTGATATTTAGTAGTTTTTTAACGTTTATCTTGATGGAATACTGGGTCGTTAGGGTGACGACCCGTATGTGTGACTCCTTTGGTCTTAACTTTCTCTGTGTACATGGGGTTACAAGTAGCGTCGTGACAAATATTATCGGTCCTGTACCTTTGTTGGATCTACAGGTAGTCGTCTACTTACCTATTCTTTCGACACCATGTATATGTGTTACCTCATAATGAGTCGGCAATTTTTCTTAAGTAAACTTAGTCAAGACTACTCTACCTACTTTGACCTCGGTTAATATGTCTCACTTCATTCGGTCTTTCTTTTTGTGGTTATGTCATATGATTGTGTATATATACCTTAAATCCTTCTACCGTTACTGCTGGGACATACGTTCTGTCCTTTTTTCTGTGTCTACACATATTGCCTGAAAACCTGAGTCTCCCTCTCCCTCTCCCACCCTACTAAACCCTCTTACCCTTAAGATTGTACATATGACAGTACATTCTTAACTTAGCGGTCAGGTACAGACTGCATCCCACGTCGTACGAACCCCGACCACGTACCCCTACTGGGTCTCTCTACAACACCCCTCCCTCCACCCTCCCCCCAAGTACAAACCCTTGCGTACATTCTTAATTTCTAAAATTTTAAATTTTTTTTATTTATTTTATTTATTTATTTATTTATTTGTTGTTGTTTTTTTTTGGACATAAAATTTCGTTTGAAGTTTGTTTTATACTTAGTAAAATTTGATACGTCACCGAACGAAAGTAATTGAATTATTTTTCAATTGATACTTAAGTATCATAGTAACAATCATAGATTAGTAATTCTATCGTAGACTTATTCTACGACAATTCTCATTGAATGGTTTTTACTATATGTCAACAATATGAATCCACGTGTCACTATCCGACGTATAAAAATTTTACGACATATAAAAAATTGACATTCGAAAGGAATTCTTTATCTACTTTTCTATATCCCTACCCTTGATTATTAATGATGTATAGAGAATACGTAGTCGGTAACATGATCAACGAAATATAAGGAAGAATCAAAAAATTTTTGAGACGTTTCATTTATAATAGAGATATGTTCTCTCTCCTTCGTGTATCTTCAATTTATCAGATATGATTGTGTCGATCATTATTTATGTCGACCTTTTGTTAGGACTTCGACAGGTTGAGGTTCCGTGTACAGGAATGTAATATGACATAATTATTGAGAATTTATATCCTGTATATACGGAATATAAACTTATTTTCAGTATCTAAATTCTGCTTCAAGATACAGGGACTGACTAGTACACGAAGAAATCTGGATGGTAGAAGTGAACAGTAAAGACAAAGAAAAAGGAAACTCATTTTCTTTTTACATCATAATCCCGATCATAGTTTTATATATACTCATCCATCAAGGGGGGGTTTTACATATAGGGATTTGACGGAGTTCGAGTTAGTCTTTAATTGAGTCCCGTGAATTAAGGAAAGTTTTAGGTTTATAGGTTCAACGAGTGTAATATCAAAAAGGATGAAGTTCTGTCTTATGTAGAGTTGAAATATAATAAGTGTGACTAAATTTATGGAAAGTTAGATTAAGAAGAGTTGTGAAGTGGTCTTAGTTGGTTTAATTCTCCTTTCATATTAACACCAACCGTTTCTCTTATGTTTGTTTTCCAATAAACCTTTATAAGTCCGGGTTCACTTTACACCCTCTTTCATGTCTCTGTCGTTATTTATATTACTTGGATTTTTAGATGTTTCTTCCTATTATTTTATACGTAAGGGGGGAGGGGCCGATTTGTAGTCTTATAAAAGACGATTTTTTTTTTTTCTATTTTAATTTATGTAAATTTCGTAGAAAAACAGGTATATATGGTATTTGTCGTAAGAGTAATTCATACCTTAACTATAAGAGATTTCAGTGATTGTATAAAATGACTGTTTATAATTTTAATCTTTTGCCTTTTATTTTTATATACGAAGTTTTAAAATGAAATTCAAATCTTTATTGTATGAAAATATGGAATTCTTACAGTTTAAGAAGAAGTTCAGGAAGACTTCTTTGAAGAAGAAGATATAACTTGCTTATGTTACTTGCACTCTACTGATTCTGTAAACCGATATTTACCTTAAAGTCGGTATACTGAAAAAAAGTTGACTGTAAAGGAGGAGATAAGAATGACTAAGGTTAAGTAAAAAGACTAAGGTTGTCTCAAAATTAGATTATAAGTATTCGATGTCAAGACTACTGATAAAAGTTCGAGTTTTCGACGAAAGGGTTTCAACTTTAGAAATCAGAATACAAGTCCAGGAGAGTTTGAGACAAGACTTACTTGACAATAAAGGGTTCTGAGAGGAAACCTACCCCGTACCCTGATCATAACCGAACAGTTATAGTCGTCTAAACTTTGACTTCCCTCTCTTACGATGTATTTTACGGTACTGAGTTTAAACGTCGACATCTAACGGAAGATCTAATCCGTATTAAGATCTACTATATGTATTTGTCCATTTTGATATAGGTTCTTTCAGTCTTGTCGATCACTGAAATTATGATTCTAGTTGTGGTTTTAGTCTAACTAATATAAGAAACGTCGGTTTCTACCTCTTCGAGATATGTCAGTCGTTTTTGTTCTGGTCCTCGACTGACACCGAGTCTAATACTTGAGGAATAACGGTTTAAGTCTGAATTTATCTTCTTTCGCCCCTTTTGGTGGTCGGGTAAGTCCATACTGGATTTAGTTTAGGGATTGCTAATATGTCACCTTCATTCTTTATCTAAATTCCTTGATCTAAACTATCTGTCTCACGGACTACTTGACACCTGCCTCCAAACACTGTAACATGTCCTCTGTCCGTAGTTCTGGTAGGGGTTCTTTTTCTATACGTTTTTTTTCGTTTTACCGACAGACCCCTCCAGAATGTTTAACGACACTTTTCTTCTCTTCACTTTTCGTTTCCTCTTTTCCTTTCTATATGGGTGAACTACGTCTCAAGGTTTCTTATCGTTCCTCTCTATTCTTTTAGCAGGAGTTACTAGTCACGTTTATTTATCTTCTTTTGTTATCTTACCCTTTCTGATCTCTAGAGTAGTTCTTTTAATCTCTATGGTTCCCTTGTAAAGTATGTTTCTACTCGAGTTATTTCCTGTCTTTACCATCCCTGGATTGTCTTCGTCTTCTGTAATTCTTCTCCACCGTTCTTATGTGTCTTCTTGATGTGTTTTTTCTAGAAGTACTGGTTCTATTAGTACTACCACACTAGTGAGTGGATCTCGGTCTCTAGGACCTTACACTTCAGTTCACCCGGAATCCTTCGTAGTGATACTTGTTTCGATCACCTCCACTATCTTAAGGTCAACTCGATAAAGTTTAGGACCTTCTACTACAATACTTTCACGACGTGTAACTCACGTCGTTTAAACCTTTTGAGTTGTCACCGGTGTCCTGACCTTTTACAGTCAAAAGTAAGGTCAGGGTTTCTTTCCGTTACGGTTCCTTACGAGTTTGATGGCATATTAACATAAGTAGAGTGTACGATCATTTCATTACGAGTTTTAAGAGGTTCGGTCCGAAGTCGTTATGTACTTGGCACTTGAAGGACTACAAGTTCGACCAAAATCTTTTCGGTCTCCTTGGTCTCTAGTTTAACGGTTGTAGACGTCCTAGTACCTTTTTCGTTCTCTCAAGGTCTTTTTGTAGTTAAAGACGAAATAACTGATACGGTTTCGGAAACTGACACACCTAGTGTTATTTGACACCTTTTAAGACTTTCTCTAACCTGATATTCTGATAATCGTCTAAAAAATCGTACTTGTAACACCAAGTCTCCCTATCGTATTATAACTATATAAGTTTCGTGAATTTCTTTTTTTTTAGGTTGGTTCTTTTGACATGTACCATTTCGATGATAAGTCTTAAATTCCTCTCTCTCTCAAAAGGTCACTTGGTTTCGATTTACTTAAGTAGTGGTGAGTCAAGTCAGTGCGTCAGTACAGACTGAGAAACACTGGGGTACCTGGTGTCGTGTGGTCCGAAAGGACAGGTAGAGGTTGAGGGCCTCGAAAGAGTTTGAGTAGAGGTAGTTCAACCACTACGGTATGTTGGTAGAGTACGAGACAACAGGGGAAGCGGAGGGTGGAAGTTAGAAAGGGTCGTGGTCCCAGAAAAGTTTACTCAGTCGAGAAGGGTAGTCCACCGGTTTCATGACCTCGAAGTCGAAGTCATAGTCAAGAAGGTTCAAGAAGGTTACTTATAATTCCTGACTAAAAGAAATCCTACCTGACTAACCTAGAGGAACTTCAAGTTCCCTGAGAGTTCTCAGAAGAGGTTGTGGTGTAAAGTTTTTATAGTTAAGAAACCACGAGTCGGAAGAAATGCCAAGTTGAGAGTGTAGTTGTGTACTGATGACTGTTTGTTGTCTAGACTGATATGTCTGGAAACAGTCATTACGACAAAAAATTATACGACGGATCCACACAACATCGAAAAGAAGGTTCCTCGTTCACAGAAACTTACAGTACCAACGTCAGTGGTGGACGTTGGGTAAAACCTCGGGTTCTTGTATTTAGGTAGTAACAAAGGTAACAAAGGGGTAAATTAACGGTACTTCACTACCCTGACCTACGGTAATAGAAGTAAATAACTTCCAACACAAAGTTCGGTCGACTCAATAAAGTTTACCTACCTTAACGTCGACTCAGTAGTGGTGATTTGATCGGAATATTCTCTACAATTTTCCCTGAAAATTTCATCTTTATTTCCCACGATCAATCATTGTTCTTGTATATAATTTCTTGTTCAGAGTGACTTTTTATTTATATGTCCTTTCTCTCATTTAATTCATCCAGTGGGACGAATAAATTGAATATACGTCTCATGTAGTACTCTTTGCGACCTGACCTTCTTTGTGTTCGACCTTAGTTCTAACCGCCCTCTTTATAGTCATTGGAGTCTATACGTCTACTGTGGTGGGAATACCGTCTTTCACTTCTCCTTAATTTTTCGGAGAACTACTTTCACTTTCACCTCTCACTTTTTCAACCGGATTTCGAGTTGTAAGTCTTTTGCTTCTAGTACCGCAGACCAGGGTAGTGAAGTACCGTTTATCTACCCCTTTGTCACCTTTGTCACAGTCTGGAATAAAACCCCCCGAGGTTTTAGTGACGTCTACCACAAACGTCGGTACTTTAATTTTCTGCGTATAAGGAACCTTCTTTTCAATACTGGTTGGATCTATCGTATAAGTTTTCGTCTCTGTAATGAAACCGCTGATTCCAGGTAGATCAGTCCCGATACCAAAAAGGACACCATTACATACCTACACTCTCAACCTGACGCTTCTTCCGACTCGTGGCTTCTTAACTACGAAAACTTGACACCACAACCTCTTCTGAGAACTCTCAGGGAACCGGACGTTCCTCTAGGTTGGTCAGGTAGGATTTCCTCTAGTCGGGACCCTAAAGAAACCTTCCTGACTACAACTTCGACTTTGAGGTTATGAAACCGGTGGACTACACTTCTCGTCTGAGTAAACTTTTCTGGGCCTACGACCCTTTCTAACTTCCGTCCTCCTCTTCCCCTGTTGTCTCCTACTCTACCAACCTACCGTAGTGGTTGAGTTACCTGTACTCAAACCCACCTGAAGTACTCAACCACTACCTGTCCCTCCACACAACGCCAAGTACCCGAACGTTTCTCAGCCTGTACTGACTTGTTGACTTGACTTGACTGACTACTAAATTTTTTTTTGTTTGAGTTTTGCACCCTAATCTCTCTTGTATAGAGTTTTATTGTCCAAAGGGGCCAACGAGTCTACCATTTTTTAGGTGGACGTTACGTCCTTTGGACCCAAACTGGGGACCCGACCCTTTTTAGGGGACCTCTTCCTTTACAGATTGGTGAGGTCAAAAGAACGGTTCTCTTAAGGTACCTGTCCCCAGTACCGTCCGATGTCAAGTGCCCCAGTTTTTCTCAGTCTGTACTGACTCAATGATTATGAGAGAAAGTGAAAGTGGAGTTGTATTATTTTGGTTTTCGGTATACACTGTTTGAGATCGATTGTTCGATTATCTATCTTCGACTTCCGAAAAGAGATTCTACTTCTTGTTTTCTTACTACGGGTGAAAATAAGTTATGTCATAACCTTCAGGATCCGTATCATCAGTCTCTTCAATTTGACCTTTCCTTTTTCATTGTGACAGTGACTAACGTCTACTGTACTATGATATACGTTTTTTGGAATTTCTGATAGTTTTTTGGTAATCTTGATTATTTACTTAAGTTGTTTCCACGTCATAAGTTTTTAGACAAAACAAAGGAATGTGATTGTTATTTGATAGTCTTTCTCTTTATTCCTTTTGTTAGAGTAAACATTAGTGTAGTCTTTATGGTTCTTATTTAAATTGGTTCCTCCGTTTTCTGGACATATAATCAAAAAAAAAAGAAAAATTTTAAGAAATAAGTAAATAAAATTAACCTCCGATTAATGAAATGTTGTGACATCACCCAAAACGGTATATAACTGTACTTAGTCGGCACCCAAATGTACACAAGGGGTAGCACTTGGGTGAGGGTGGGGAAGGGTTTCTTGACTAATTAAGAAACAGTCAACGAAGCAAGGGGTAGGGTAGGGAGACCCAGTTCACGTGGTCGGGACTCGTGGGACAGAGTACGTAACTTGGACCTGACCACTAGACAAAGTGTATACTATTATATACGAAGTTACCATAACAGAGTCTAGTAGGGTGAGAACGGAAGAGGGTCTCAGGTTTTCTGACACGATATGTAGACACAGAGAAAACGCAGAGTGTATATCCCAATAGTAATGGTAGAAAGATTTAAGGTATATACACACAATCATATGACTTAACCACAAAAAGAAAGACCGAATGAAGTGAGACATATTATCCGAGGTCAAAGTAGGTGGAGTAGTCTTGACTAAGTTTACATAAGAAAAATTATCGACTCATTATAAGGTAACACATATACATGGTGTCAAAAGAATAGGTAAGTAGACGACTACCTGTAGATCCAACGAAGGTACAAGACCGATAATATCTGTCACGAAGCTACTTGTAACTCCATGTACACAGAGAAAGTTAAGACCAAAGGAGCCACACATACGGGTCGTCACCGTATGACGAAAATATATATCATAGTACAGTAGACGACCCAGTATACCGTCAAGATAAAGGTCAAAAATTTCCTTAGAGGTATGGTAAGAGATATCACCGACATGATCAAACGTAAGGGTGGTTGTCACATTCTCCCAAGAGAAAAGAGGTGTGGGAGAGGTCGTAAATAACAGACATCTAAAAACCTATCGTCGGTAAGACTGGTCACACTTTACCATGGAGTAGCACCAAAACTAAACGTAAAGAGACTATTACTCACTACAACTCGTAGAAAAGTACACAAACAATCGGTAGACTTACAGAAGAAACCTCTTTACAGACAAATCAAGAAACTGAGTAAAAAACTAACCCAATAAATAAAAAGACCTTAACTCGACGTCCTCAAAGAACATATAAAAACTCTAATTAAGAAACAGTCAACGAAGCAAACGATAATAAAAGAGGGTAAGACTTCCGACAGAAAAGTGAAACGAATGTCAAAGGAAACAACACGTTTTCGAAAATTAAAATTAATCCAGGGTAAACAAATCAAAACGAAAATAAAGGTAATGAGACCCTCCACCCAGTATCTCCTAGGACGACACTAAATACAACTTCTCACAAAACGAATACAAAAGGAGATCCTAAAAATATCAAAGACCAGAATGTAAATCTAGAAATTAGGTAAAATAAAAACACATACCACAATCTTTTACAAGATCAAAGTAAGAAAATGTTCACCAACAGGTCAAAAGGGTCGTAGTGAACAATTTCTCTACCAGAAAAGAGATAACATATAAGAACCGAAGAAACAGTTTCTATTCCACAGGTATCCACGCACCTGAATAGAGACCCGAAAGATAAAACAAGGTGACTAGATATAAAGACAGAAACACGGTCATGGTATGACAGAACTACTGACATCGAAACATCATCTCGGACTTCAGTCCGTCCAACTAAGGAAGTCAAGATATGAAGAGAGAGTTCTACCGAAACAGATAAGTTCCAAAAAACATAAAGGTATGTTTAACACTTTAATTAACAAAGATCGAGACACTTTTTATGGTGACCATCGAACTATCCCTAACGTAACTTAGATATCTAACGAAACCCATCATATGAATGAAAGTGATATAACTAAGAAGGTTAGGTACTTGTACCATATAAAGAGGTAGATAAACACAGGAGAAATTAAAGAATGTAGTCACAAAATATCAAAAGATATATATCCAGAAAACAAAGAAATCCATCTATATAAGGATTCATAAAATAAGAAAAGTGACGTTACCACTTACCTTAACAAAGGAATTAAAGAGAAAGACAAAAGAGTAACAATCATATAGCTTTACGTTCCCTGAATACACACAATTAAAATATAGGACGTTAAAATCATATCAGTGACTAATCGAGATCATTAAAAGACCACCTCAGAAATCCCAAAAGATACATCTCCTAGTACAGTAGGCGTTTGTCACTCTCAAAATAAAGAAGAAAAGGTTGGACCTAAGGAAAATAAAGAAAAAGACGAGACTAACGACACCGTTTTTAAAAGTTTTGATACAACTTATCATCACCACTCTCACCCGTGGGAACAGAACAAAGACTGAAATCCCCTTCACCAAAGTTAAAAAGTGGTAACTCCTATTACAAACGACACCCAAACATTTTCTACACTATATTTTTCTGATATCCTGTAATTACTTTCTTTAACTTCTGCTATATTTATTTATCTTTCTATAAGGTACGAGTTCGCAACCTTTTTAATTGACAATTTTACAGGTATGATGTGTTTCGTTATATTTTTTAAGTTACGTTAGGGATAGTTTTAAGTTTAAATCGAAAGTGTTTTTATCTTGTTTCTTAAGATTTAAAAAATACCGTGATGTTTTCTGGGACTTATTGGTTTCGTTGGAAGTCTTTCTTTTATTTGGCGACTTCCGTAGTACGATGGACTAAAGTTTGATATAATGTTTCTGATCATTAATTTTGACATACCACGACCACACTTTTGTCTATGCATCTAGTTACATTGTCTTATCAGGACCTTTATTTCGATATATATATCGTACGCATATATATATATATTGGATAATTAATATATAATATATATATTGTAATTAAGTACTACTTCTTCGGTTTTTATATGTCACCCCTTTCTTGTTAGACAACTTATTTATCATAACCTTTTTAACCTGTCAGGGTACATTTTTGTTACTATCACCTAGTGATTGAATTTGGTATGTGTTTTTAATTGAGCTTTACCTAATTTGTAAACTTGTATTCTAGACTTTGGCTCGGTTCACACCGTACCGTATGTTTGTGTCGACCACGTGTTTTGGGGGTACCACGTTTCCCGTCCCGAGCCCACAACTATCTCCCCTCCGTATGTTTGAACTCTTCACGTGTGTTTGGAGGACCGTGTCAGGTCTCTTGTGTATTGGGGGTCTTCCGTCCACCATTCTGTCTTGTTTACGTATATTCGGGCCGCTGGTACGTCTTCTTCCGTACCCCTCGGCTTTGTTGAGGTATGATCAGAGTGTTACGTCTTCGGTCGGGCCCCTCGGCTTTGTTCAGGTGTGTTCAGGGCGCTACGTCTTACGGTGGGTCCTTCGACTATGTTCACGTGTGTCAGGTCGGGGCACTGTGTCTCCCACCCGGAGTCCTTGACTCTGTTCACGTGTGTACCGGACGCTGAGTCTCCCACTCGAGTTCCCCCGATGCCCTTCGGGTGTGTTCAGAGACACTGTGTCTTCCATGTCCTTTTCTAGGTGTGTTCGGGAATGAGTCGTTCGAACGCGGTCTTCGTGTCCCGTCCTGTCCCCTTGTCTTCGTGACCGTTACTAGGACCCCTGTTCATCCCCTGACCGTCGTGACGTCTATACGACTCTCCCAGTGAAACTTCGTCGACGCATTTATCTGCGCGGATTGTGACGGGTATACGACTAGTCCTTCGTTGTCAATCTTGACCTGTACCTTGTTGTCTGACCAAGGTTTATCCTTTTCCTCATGTAGTTCCGACACATAACAGTGGGACGAATAAATTGAATATACGTCTCATGTAGTATTCTTTGCGACCCGATCTACTTCGTGTTCGACCTTAGTTCTAACGACACTCTTTATAGTCATTGGAGTCTATACGTCTACTGTGGTGGGAATACCGTCTTTCACTTCTCCTTGAGTTTTCGGAGAACTACTTTCACTTTCTCCTGTCACTTTTTCAACCGAATTTCGAGTTGTAAGTCTTTTGATTCTAATACCGTAGGTCAGGGTAGTGAAGTACCGTTTATCTACCCCTCTGTCACCTTTGTCACAGTCTGAAATAAAACCCCCCGAGGTTTTAGTGACGTCTACCACTAACGTCGGTACTTTAATTTTCTGCGAATGAGGAACCTTCTTTTCAATACTGGTTGCATCTATCGTATAACTTTTCATCTCTGTAATGAAACGGTTGTTTCAGACAGATCAGTTCCGATACCAAAAAGGTCACCAGTACGTACCTACACTCTCAACCTCATATTTCTTTCGACTCACGGTTTCTTAACTACGAAAACTTAACACCACAATCTCTTCTGAGGACTCTCAGAGAACTTGACGTTCCTCTAGGTTGGTCAGGTAGGATTTCCTCTAATCGGGACCCATAAGGAACCTTCCTGACTACGATTTCGACTTTGAGGTCATGAAACCGGTGGAGTACGTTTCTCGACTGAGTAACCTTTTCTGAGACTACGACCCTCCCTGACCCCCGTCCTCCTTTTCCCCTGTTGTCTCCTACTCTACCGACCTACCGTAGTGGTTGAGTTACCTGTACTCAAACTCACTGAGACCCTCAACCACTACCTGTCCCTGCGGAACGTACGACACTAAGTACCCCAGCGTTTCACAGCTTGTACTGACTCGCTGACTTGACTTGACTTGACTTGACTTGTGACGGGTTCGGTCTTGTGACTGGTTTCCGTATGGCTTGGATTTCTGTGAGGTTTTGGATGATGACCTGTGACGTGACGGGAAGTCTCTCTGTTGTTGGTCAAGGTAGTTGGTCTTGTATCCGTGTTTGAGGGGGATGGTCCTTTTGTAGTATCCTGTGATTACGTTGGGGGAAGTGTCCCCACCTGAGGTGTTGGTTCTAGATGTTGGAACTCTCAGAAATTTTTAAAAAAAGAAAAATTAAAAAAAAGAGAGAATATTTAGTGTGACAAATAAGGACGTTGTATAGAGGTGGAAGTGTAATCGGAAAACGTCACGATACCTCAAAACGAGAAACAAAAGGAACAAATTTTTTTAAAGTCAATTTAGAAAAGAAAAAAAGAAGATTTAGTGTGCCAAATAAGGGAGATGTATAAAGATGGAGTTTTCTATAATCGGAAAACTCCACGACACCTCAAAAGACGAAATACAAAGAACAGTTTTTTTTTCTTTGTTTTCTTTTTTTAAAGTAAAATTCTAAAAAAAGAAAAAAGAACTACTCAAAAACTATATAAGTTGACGAAAAGGATATCAAGAAATGAGCGACATCGATAAGGACNNAGTGACGTCTACCACTAACGTCGGTACTTTACTTTTCTGCGAATGAGGAACCTTCTTTTCAATACTGGTTGCATCTATCGTATAACTTTTCATCTCTGTAATGAAACGGTTGTTTCAGACAGATTAGTTCCGATACCAAAAAGGTCACCAGTACGTACCTACACTCTCAACCTCATATTTCTTTCGACTCACGATTTCTTAACTACGAAAACTTAACACCACAATCTCTTCTGAGGACTCTCAGGGAACCTGACGTTCCTCTAGGTTGGTCAGGTAGGATTTCCTCTAATCGGGACCCATAAGGAACCTTCCTGACTACGATTTCGACTTTGAGGTCATGAAACCGGTGGAGTACGTTTTCGACTGAGTAACCTTTTCTGAGACTACGACCCTCCCTGACCCCCGTCCTCCTTTTCCCCTGTTGTCTCCTACTCTACCGACCTACCGTAGTGGTTGAGTTACCTGTACTCAAACTCACTGAGACCCTCAACCACTACCTGTCCCTGCGGAACGTACGACACTAAGTACCCCAGCGTTTCACAGCTTGTACTGACTCGCTGACTTGACTTGACTTGACTTGACTTGTGACGGGTTCGGTCTTGTGACTGGTTTCCGTATGGCTTGGATTTCTGTGAGGTTTTGGATGATGACCTGTGACGTGACGGGAAGTCTCTCTGTTGTTGGTCAAGGTAGTTGGTCTTGTATCCGTGTTTGAGGGGGATGGTCCTTTTGTAGTATCCTGTGATTGCGTTGGGGGAAGTATCCCCACCTGAGGTGTTGGTTCTAGATGTTGGAACTCTCAGAAATTTTTTAAAAAAGAAAAATTAAAAAAAAGAGAGAATATTTAGTGTGACAAATAAGGACGTTGTATAGAGGTGGAAGTGTAATCGGAAATCGTCACGACACCTCAAAAGGAGAAACAAAAAGAACAATCTTTTTAATTTTTCAAGTAAAATTCTAAGAAAGAAAAATATTTAGTGTGACAAATGAGGCGTTGTATAGAGGTGGAAGTGTAATCGGAAAACGTCACGACACCTCAAAACGAGAAACAAAAGGAACAAATTTTTTTAAAGTGAATTTAGAAAAGAAAAAAAGAAGATTTAGTGTGCCAAATAAGGGAGATGTATAAAGATGGAGTTTTCTATAATCGGAAAACTCCACGACACCTCAAAAGACGAAATACAAAGAACAGTTTTTTTTTCTTTGTTTTCTTTTTTTAAAGTAAAATTCTAAAAAAAGAAAAAAGAACTACTCAAAAACTATATAAGTTGACGAAAAGGATATCAAGAAATGAGCGACATCGATAAGGACTTATATATATTTAGAGAAAGTGTATGTAGATAATTAGAAAGTCAAGTCAAGTCAAGTCAAGTCAAGTCAGAGAGTCAATACAGACTGAGAAAAGCTGGGGTGCCTGACGTCGTACGGTCCGAAGAGACATGTAGTGGTTGAGGGTCTCGAATGAATTTGAGTACAGGTACCTCAATCACTATGGTAGGTTGGTAGAGTAGGAGACCGTAGGGGAAGAGGAGGACAAAAATTTACAGGTATTTTAGTAAGAAATACTTTGTTATTTCGGGGGAATTCTTTGATTACATTTTTCGTTATAGATCTGTTTATTACCGTACTTAGTTTTTATTTTAAATTATAAGTTATTTCTTATAATTAGATAAAGAGTGAGTATCAAACTAGGGTACCTATCCACTGTCATAAATGTCCGTTCTTACCTTTTAAGATCACTAATACACCTTTTCGACTTTTAGTCTAAAGGTTTAATTATAAAAGGAGTTAGAGCTTCCGTACTAGTATTTTATACTGAGTTCATACAATAAATCATGATCTTGTAAAATTACTTTATTCTGGATCTATAATGTACTCATTCAAATATTATTAATTTTTTTTTTGGATCGGATGTCATAATAAATGTACTTTTAAAGTCTACGTAAACGTTGGAGAGTAAAAGACATTCTAGTTGTACTGTAAAGTCAATATTTTGAGGAGTTCGACCGTATTCTATTTATAAGACAAATAGATAGAGACGTACGTAATACACACGTACAAATCAACACAGGTTGAGAAAACGTTGGGGTACCGGATATCGGACGGTCCGAAGAGACAGGTACCTTAAGAGGTCCATTCTTATCACCTCCTCCAACGGTAAAGGAGGAGGTCCCCTAGAAGGGTTGGGACCCTAGTTTGGGCGCAGAGAACACAGAGCAGAGGACGTAACCGTCCACCTAAGAAATGGTGAACGTGGTGGAGATTTGAATCACCAAATTGTCTAATAGAAAGTACCAAACCCGTCGACTACTCGAGTCGACCCGTCAGGAGGGAACCCATGGAGTTTATTGGTCTACCTTCGACTCTGGTATTAGTTACTTTCCACAGAGGTGAGTTGTAGGTCGTGGACGCGATCCTACTGACTTGTTGACCCTTAGTTAATCAGTTCGTAGAGTAAAAGTTGTACGGGAGAAGTGGACCGTCCGAACATGAAAAAGTGTATTACCGTCCGAGTTCCATCCGACTGAAGAATGCTCCACTGACTGAAGGGGTCTTCAAAGTTCTCTGGGTGCTCCTTTCGCCGTTCCGTAGACTGAAGCGAAACCCTCCGTATATCGGAGTGACGACAATATTAGATTAATTACCATTTTCCTCAGTTGTTGATCGGGTCTAAGTTCCCTTACCTCCTCATCTAAGGTGGAGAATTGCCCCTCTACCGAACACACATATTCTTCCCTTTCGACTGCCACCAATAAAACCTCAGTCGATGGAGTCATCACGAAGGGACCACCGAGTCTGTCATTTCTTAGATGGACGTTACGTCCTCTGGGCCCCAATTAGGGAACCAGTCCTTCTAGGGGATCTTTTCCCTTACCGTTGGGTGAGATCATAAGAAGGGATCTTTTAAGGTGCCTGTCTCCTCTGACCAATGTCAGGTACCCAAGTATTTCTCAACCTGTGCTGACTCACTGATTGTGGGTGGGTGGAGTCATTATAAAACTCTTATGTCAACTGGGAACTTGTTGTGTTCAAACTTAATACGTCTATGTGAATAAGCACTGAAAAGAAGTTATTCGTATGTCGGTCTACAATCATAATGGTCCAATGTGTAGACACCTTTGTCTCCCGGGTGATACCTGGACTCGTAAGTACCTAAGACCATAAGGGGAGTCTGGGGTTGGGTGTGTCTATGGTTTCCAGTTGAACATATATATAGGATGAAGAAATATTTCTTACTACAGTGTTTTCTTTTGGATTTAAATTGAAGGATTGTTTTCATCTCTCGGTATTTGTGTAAGTATTAAGACTGACTGAAAGTCGTATAAGCCTAATTGTCAAATACACGTCAGATAAAGTTCTTAGATCGTAAACCGGTTTTTAATACACGTGAGAACAATTGAGTTTACATCAAGGACTTGGTCGTCGTGGACCGTTGAACAGTCTTTACGTCTTATAATCTGGGATAAGGTCTGGATGATTTAGTCTGTATATAAAATGTCTACACATCCTCTAAGTATACGTGTAATTTTAAACTCTTCACGACTGAATCCGATATGAGTATATATCGGTAGTGAACCATAGGTACTTTCTAACCAAGGTCCTAAGGGGTGTCTAGGGTTTTAGATACTTCTACGAGTTCAGAAAGTATATTTTACCGTACCATAAACGTATATTGGATATGTCTGGAAAGACATATAAAATTAAGTAGAGAGAGATCTAATGAATGCTTTATATGATGGTACATTTATGAAACATGTATCAACATTTATATTACATTTATGATACATTTATAAACGAGTCATTACAGGTTAAGAAACACTGGGGTGTCTGACTTCGGGTGGTCTAAGTAGACAGGTACCTTAAGGAGTCCGTTCGTACGACCTCACCCATCGGTAAGGAAAGAGGTCCCCTAGAAGGGTTGGGTCCTTGACTTCTGTACAGGGGATGTCGAGGACGTAACGTCCGTCTGAAAAATGGTAGACTTAACGGTCCCTTCGACCACATACCATTTAACAACCATATACCATTTAAGTCCAAAACGAGGACTTATAAAAACTACGTACCAGTCAACTTACACCTCTACATGTTGAGTGTCTATGGCTGTTGTCTGGATGATCTTATGTGTCTCATAGGAGTTTGAACAGTCAACTTCTTTGGATCTTTTTTACTTCATAAGTAGAAGTTGAGACCCCCGCCTCTTCCTGCCATATAAAGTAAACTCAAAATTTACCCTTTTCATCAATTTTGAACTAATGAGGATATCTTGGAAACTTTTCAACCTTTGGAGTACACACTTCCAAACACGAAATTAGAACAAAAATAGACCCTGTAGTTCCTAGTAGTGATACATACCTCCCTTTTCAAGCTAAATACTCAAAAAAATATACTGATCCCTTCGATTCTTGTTTTCTGATTTTTCTCACGTTTTTTGAAACTTTATCCATCACTATACAATATATGTAAATCAATAATTCTACATTTGTGTGTACCTTTTTTAAAAGTGATAATAATAATCGTTTTATAAATTTTATACAAAGATCCGTCCAATTGTAGTAAAGAACAGTATCTATTTTATTTTCGTGTAAATCCTTTTTTGACAAGAAAATTTCCTTTATTTTAATTGAAAACTTTTGTATGGTAAAGGAAGGGTTTTATGCAAGGTAGGTAAGTTCAGGTAAAGAACGGTCAAAGAAGAATTAAGTAGTAAGTAAAGATACTAGATTTAACGTTTTGTTAATTCTACGGATACTCTTTGAAGGATTTTTAGGTCATTCAAGTTGTAAGTTTATTCAAGTTCTATTAAACTTTAAACGGTCAGTAATGAAATAGACAATTCATAGACCTACGTTTACAATAGATCTTTTCATATAAATTCAGGCAATATCTATTTTGATAAAATCCTTATCGATTGTGAAATCAAACAAAGGTTTACCGTAGTCTATGTTCGGATCTAATTTTAAATTCGTGGTCTAAAAGGTTAAAAATTTTTTCTATGAATTGTGAAACTTATCAAGCCAAGTCAACGAGTCAGCATAGGCTGAGAAGCGCTGGACTCCCTGGTGTCGTGCGGTCCCGAGGGAGAGGTAGTGACTGAGGGCCTCAAATGAGTTTGGATACAGGTAACTCAACCGCTACGGTAGGTTGGTGGAGTAGGAGACAACAGGGGGAAAAGGAGGACGGAAGTTAGAAAAGGTCTTACTCCTAGAAAAGGTCACTTAGTCGAGAAGTGTAGTCCACCGGTTTCATAACCTCAAAGTCGATGTTGTAGTCAGGAAGGTTACTTGTAGGTTCTGACTAGAGGTAGTCCTACTTTACCAACCTAGAGGAACGTCAAGTTCCCTGAGAGGTCTCAGAAGAGGTTGTGGTGTCAAGTTTTCGTACTTAAGAAACCGTGAGTCGAAAGAAATATCAGGTTGAGAGTGTAGGTATGCACTGATGACCTTCTTGGTATCGGAACTGATCTGTCTGGAGACAACTGTTTCATTACAGACGAAAACTTATACGATAGATCCAACCAGTATTGAAAAGAAGGTTCCTCATTCGTAGAAAATTAAAGTATCGACGTTAGTGGTAGACGTCACTAAAACCTCGGGTCTTTTTACTTTCAGACTGTGACAAAGGTGACAAAGGGGTAGATAAACAGTACTTCGTTACCCTGGCCTACGGTACAATCAAAAGACTTACAACTCGAAATTCGGTTGAAAAAGTGAAAGGAGAAAGTGAAAGTAATTCTCCGAGAAATCAGGAAGAAGTGAAAGACGGTATTCCCACCACAGTAGACGTATAGACTCCAATAACTATAAAGAGGGTCGTTAGAACTAAGGTCGAACACGAAGGAGGTCGGGTCGCAATGAGTACTACATGAGACATATATTTAATTTATTCGTCCCACTGTTATATATCGGAACTACATGAGGAAAAGGATAAACCTTGGTCAGACAACAAGGTACAGGTCAAGATTGAACGAAGGACTGGACGTATGTCCAAAGAGTTCTCCGTCCAGTCCACCAGACCATAAGGGTAGAGAACTTCTTAAAAGGTGTCAAACAATACTAGCTGTGTCAGTTTCCGAAACCGTATCAGTTATTTCGTCTTTATCTACAAAAAAAAGACCTTGAGTGAACGAAAAAAACTACTAGATCAGCTACGACCGTTGAACTAGAGACCAAGGAGACGGAAAAGATTTATGTCGAACTTGTAGACCTTCAAGTACCAAGTGTATGACAACTTCGGACCGAACCTCTTAAAACTCGTAATGTTAACATACCATCAGACTTGTAAGAAACCGTAACGGAAAGAAACCCTAACCTTACTTTTGACTGGAAAAGGTCAGGACACCGATGGTGACTCAAAAGGTTTAAACGACCGTATAACTCACGTCGTGTAAGTGTCGTAGTAGAAAGTCCTAAACTTTGTCGAGTCGACTTTAAGACAGTGGGAGTGATTGAAACAACCATCACTACGAAGGATTCCGGGTGAACTGAAGCGTAAGGTCCTACAGACCGAGATCCACTCACTAGTATAGTAGCACTAATAGACCCAACACTTCTAGAAAAACATATCAAGACACATAAGAACGGTGGAAAAGAATTATAGAAGACGAAGACAATCCAGGTATGTTAAAGCCGGGAAATAACTCGGGTAGAAACGTACTTTACAAGGGAACTACACAGATTAAAAGAACTTCTCTAGAGATCAGAAAGGATAAGAGAACAAAAGGAGATAAAAGAACATAACTAGTGACTTCTTCCGGAAAAGAGAGGAACGACAAGAAACCTTGACGTAAGTTCACCCATATAGAAAGAAAAAGAGGAAACGAAAAGTGAAGAGAAGAGAAATGTCGATAAACATTCCGGAGGGATCTGTCGGTAAAACGAAAAAACGTAAAGAAAGAGACCCCCACCAGAACTAGGGACAGAGGACATGTTACAGTGTTGGAGGTAGGTATCAAGTAGTCCGTGAGACGGATAGTCTAGATTAGGGAACTTAGATGAAGAGTGAAGGTGACATATTAGCATTCCCTAAACTAAATCTAGTGTGGACTTACCAGATCACCAAAACGGATGAAAGAAGTTAAATTCAGACTTAAACCGTTATTCCTCGAGTACTAGACTCGGTGTCAGTCGACGACGAACAAAAACGACTGACATATCTCGAAGAGGTAGAAACCGACGTTTCTTATATTGGTCAAACTAAAACCATAACTGGTAGACCACTACAGGTACACATCTCAGAAGAGAACACAACAACCTTCTCCCACAAACGATACTGGTCACACAAGAGAACCGTTTTGAGATAGTCGGAAACGGGACGAAGTAAGACATGAGGTTCCGGTCTAAATGGACAATCAGGGTCACAAAGAACTGAANGGTGTCAGTCGAGGACGAGAACAAAAACGACTGACATATCTCGAAGAGGTAGAAACCGACGTTTCTTATATTGGTCAAACTAAAACCATAACTGGTAGACCACCACAGGTACACATCTCAGAAGAGAACACAACAACCTTCTCCCACAAACGATACTGGTCACACAAGAGAACCGTTTTGAGATAGTCGGAAACGGGACGAAGTAAGACATGAGGTTCCGGTCTAAATGGACAATCAGGGTCACAAAGAACTGAAGGATGAAAACATAAGGTCAGGGGAGATTACTTTTCCTGTAGAAAAAACCCACAAGTAAGATCTTCCAGAACATCCAGAAGTTTCTTGGTAAGTTGAAGTCGAAAAAAGTCGTAATGACCAGCTCCGTATCTGAACCTAATGGTACTATGACTTACCAAAGGAGACATTTACTTGTCTCTAGTGAGACAGCAAAAACTCTAACGTGGGTTCATGACGTAAAGTCTGAGAGAACAACTGATACTACCGATGAGGTAAAGAAGATTCCCTAAGAACGGGTGTCACCATCTATTTTACACAGATCAATTTAATTGGGTAAGGTCAGGTAAAATAAAGCGACGAAGGATTTCTACAGTTCCAAATCAGAACGGTAGAGGACAAACTGGTGAAGGTTAAACGGAACTAAATACCGTTACCGTGGGGTGAGGTCATGAGAATGAACCTTTTAGGGTACCTACCTCCTTAGACCACCCGGCGTCAGGTACCCCAGTGATCTTCAACCTGTACTGACTTGCTGAAGTAAAAGTGAAAAGTGAAAGTACGTGACCTCTTCCTTTACCGTTGGGTGAGGTCATAAGAACGGACCTCTTAGGGTCCCTGCTCCCTCGGACCATCCGACGGCAGATACCCCAGTGTGTCTCAGCCTGTGCTGACTTCACTGAATCATCGTCGTCGTCGTCATCGTCGTACCTGGATTGCAAGGTCCAAGGAGACGTTATAACGAGAAATGTCGTAGTCTGGAACGAAGTCAGTGGTCAGTGTAGGTGTTGACCCACAACAAAAACGAAACCGAGGTAGAGAAGTAAGAAAGACCTCAATAAAGAGTTGACTAGGAGTCATCGTATAACTGGTGGATGGTTGGACCCCTCAAGTAGAAAGTCACAGGATAGAAGAACGGAAAAGTATGACAAGTACCCCAATATAAATACTAAAAGTCACTAACATAAACAATACATTTTACAATATGACATATGTGACAGAGGTATATATGGTGGACATGAAAAGTTCCTTTTAATGTCTTTAAAAGTTTAAAGTAATTAAAATTTTAATTCTACAAACACAATCCTCCATGTTTGACACTATGGACTTTAAGATGGACATGGACCCTGAAAAAAGGATCGTGACAGACCAAAGGTTGTTGAGTTTATGACCTCAGAAAGGGTAATAAGGGAAATTTTTAAACCCCCGGGAGAGACCCTGTGTAAAGACCCTCATTAGGAAAAATTAATTACCTATTAACTCCTTTCTCTTCAAGTATCTCTATATATCTTATTGTTTTAAACGTAGTATGTAAATATGGTCTGGATTCGATTTAAAACCTTAGTAAAAGGTCGAATGCCAGATAACATTTTCCGGGATGTACGAGTTAACGACAACACAAACTGAGAAACACTGGGGTATCTGACATCGGGTGATCCGAGGAGACAGGTACCTTAAAAAGTCCGTCCTTAAGACCTCACCCAACGATAAAGGGAAAGGTTCCGTACAAGGGATGGATCCCTAACTTAAACGTAGAGAACTCGAAGGACGTAACCGTCACCCTAAAAAGTGGTGACACGGTGAACTTTTCGGCTTCTCCGGGACGTTGCCGAAGAATTTTCTTATTTAAGTAAAACGTAAAAGAAAGGTCATGAAATATAGCCTAATTCAATCATCAATCCTGTTCTCAAATGGTGGTTAAACGATATATGTAATACATGAATGAAATATACTAGAGTAATTAGAAGAGTAGTCTAAATCCTAACATCCATGTTAACTCTGAGGTTAGGGTCTCGAGTACAAGAAATGGTAAAAGTGTGACAAAACTGCACTCTTTGTCCAGGATGAGTAATTCCAGTTCTATTCATAAACTCTCCCCGAGAGGACCTCCGAGTCTACCATATGTTAGGTGGACCTTACGCCCCGTGGACCCTAGTTAGGGATCCAACCCTTCTAGGGGACCTTCTTCCCTTGCCGATGGATAAGGTAATAAGAACGGACCTCAAGTGCCTGTCTTCTCGGACCACTCGATGTCAAGTATCCCAGCGTTTCTCTACCTGTGCTGTATCACTGATTTATTGTTTCATAAACCCCTTTCTTCATTAATGTTTTGTCGGAGACAGCGGAGAGATTCCTCACGATCTAATTGACTCCGTCAAACACTTTAGATCCCCCGTCCTACCGACACCCTCCCCACAAGACAACTCCAGGACGGAGGGTCGAGGACCCTTCCCGAACCTTCGGGGCGGGGGTGCGCGCGGGAGGGGTAGGGAATGTCCTTCGGTGGGGCGGGTCGACGGTTGGAGCCCTGTCTTACCGAGCTCGCCCGTCACCAGTGCGCTTCGGGACGAGTGTCCTACCTCCACTGCCGGCGACGTCAAACCCTTCGACTTCTAAATTCCCTCTCCGCTCCTCTAGTCCTTCCTTTCCTTTCGGAGTGGGGGTCGACGGGCAAAAATAGTCATCCAATGTCGAACCGTTCCTTCTCCCTCATGAGGATTCCACAGAGGGTTCTCTGAGGACTCCGGGTTCCCAAAACGAACCTTAGACTCAGACCCGAAATCGTGATCCCACTGCACCTTCAGTGCGTCTCTATTTCGGACTTCCGGCGAAACCTATCTAGAAAGAGGAACACCCATCAGTACACACTAGGTCGTTACAGATATTCCAAAGTTTAAAATTTGTATGATCTTTTACAATCTGAACTTAACCCACTAGAATCGGTCTAAAATACCGAAGTCTAACGTCCTTAACGGTAGATAAGGTGACGTCGGACATAAAGAATTGATTCTTACAATTATGCTAGATAAATATCTTCGACCTCTACCTCAAACTGAGTGATCATATTTTTGGCTTCAACGACTCTACTTTTTTATGGTCATTACTATAATTCCATAAATCTACTAGATCTGTATAAGAACTTTAAGATCTAATTAAAACCGTTTGATCACAAATACCTAAGTATCAACGATTTTTCTTAGAAACCCTACCATTATTAGGTTAGTTAAAATGTCCACTCTTTTGTCTTGGGTCTTAATGATTGAGACTCAACGGACTCACCGGTGTTGACAAGATCATGAAATGATCAAATTGAAGTTTACAACTATAATGGTATTTGTTTTCTTCTTCATGACTCTCTTTAGTATGTAAAATGACGTTTTGGCTTATTTTTCACTGAGTGCTATAGTTAATGAAGACAAGTACCTGTACTTATTAATTCTCACTGGACAATTAAATAAGAGGTAGAAAACCCACTATAGTGGAAATTGTAAAAATTAGTAGTTTTAGAAGTCAAAGAAAATTATGATTGTGGTGTTATGACTCGAGAGAGGTTAAGACGGAACTTTAACAAAAGAGACGAACGAATATGAAAATTAGTGTGAAAAATGAGGAGGAATTCGGTGACATTTAATTACATTTTAAGGAAAAAGATCAAAACTTTCAGGACAAAGTCACCAATAGTTGAAACTCGTTGTAATCCTCTCGGTGTCGGTATAGAATATAGTTTCAAGAGGATTGTTAGAGTCCAGGTAAAGCAAATCGGGTATGAAAAAGTAGAGACGTGACTTCTACGACTTAAACTGAGACTTCATGTGTCAATAAAGATTGTGTGATTGAAGGGGGGAACAGTACTTATAAGTAATCGTCCTGTACCCTAAAGTCAATCAAAAGTCAATTATACCGGTCATAATATTAACTGGTATAAATTGACGAAGACTTTTCCAAGTTAAAAAGGTATTTTAGAAAATTTGATAGTCACCTACTCACCCCTCATCTAAAGGTGGGATGACTTTAACCTGAGTCTTAGTGAAATTGACGGGGTAAAGAGGAAGACAATATATAAACAGAGATGCAAATAAGTCACTGTAATGTCTCACTGTGTGAGTCACGACTTGTGTAGTGTTCTGTGAGGAACGGGAGGTCTACTCTTTATAATAACGTCACATTGTATTAACAATGCCCCAATCATTCGTACATGATGGGTCCTCCACGTCACCATTTCTTAGATGGACGGTCACGTCCTCTGAATTCTCTACCCACAAGCTAGGGACCCAGTCCTTCTAAGAGACCTCATCCTTTACCGTAGGGTGAGGTTATAAGAACGGACCTCTTAGAGTACCTGTCTCTTCGGACCACCCGATGTCAGGTACCCCAGTGTTCCTCAGTCTTTACTGACTCTTGTGTGTGTCGTATATGATACCTTCGCATCTCCCCGTGGATGAGAGAACCTCTTTGGACACCTTCTTTGATCCTTCGTCAATTCCTTCATATGTCCTCCTCTTTTTATTTGTGTAAAGTTCGTCCTCCTTGTCGTACACGGTTACGTAACGAGTCACGTTCTTTAGGATGTAACGACCAAGGACTCTTTACCTCTGACCTATGCTTACTATCCGGCATGGAAGTAGCATTTCCCAGCGGATCCGGAGATTCCTAAACCATCTAAAATAGGGTTCCCACACCCTTCGATTATTTCGAAAATTCGTCCCTTCGTGTGTAATTCTAAGTCTCTTATGAAATCGGTTCAATTACCGTCCATGTCTCTCGTCCGACGAACTCTTAAGTCTGTGACGTCAACTAGGTCTGATTACTCTATATCCGAGACACCATTGTTTATCTCTTTCAAGTGAACTGTTAATAACTCCGGAAGTAACGGAACACTCCTAGAAGTCAAATCTAAGAGACCCTACTCCGGTATTATCTTAATCTCTCTCCAAAGTGTAAACCGATCAACCACCACTATTATGTAATGACCTTCTTACCTCTCAGTAAAAAGACATAAGGAATAAGTTTCACTAGAGACAAGTAAAGGGTCCGTTTGGTAAGTCATAGTGTCATTAGGTTCAGACACAGGGCTAGTCATTGCGACTTCTTCGACTTCAACTTACCAAGATACTTTTGGATGTTCTGGATCTTGCTTGTGGGTGTTTTCTACAGGAAAAGTAATATCCCCTGACCTTATGTTTTCATCCTTCAGTTCTTTGTGGACCTCATTGTCCGTTTAAACAGGCACCTTATGTCTTACTTCGTCCCGTTTCCGATAGTCTCAAAACGGTTCTCTTACGTGACCAGTATTGTGGGAGAAGGTTGTTGTGTTCTCTTCTGAGATGTGTACCTGTGGTGGTCTACCAGTTATGGTTTTAGTCTGACCAATATAAGAAACGTCGGTTTCTACCTCTTCGAGATATGTCAGTCGTTTTTGTCTTCGTCGTCGACTGACACCGAGTCTAGTACTCGAGAAATAACGGTTTAAGTCTGAATTTAACTTCTTTCATCCGTTTTGGTGATCTGGTAAGTCCATACTGGATTTGGTTTAGGGAATGTTAATATGTCACCTTCAGTCTTTATCTAAGTTCCCTAATCTAGACTATCTCACGGACTACTTGATACCTGCCTCCAAACACTGTAGCATGTCCTCTGTCCCTAGTTCTGGTAGGGGTTCTCTTTCTTTACGTTTTTTCGTTTTACCGACAGACTCCTCCGGGATGTTTATCGACACTTCTCTTCGTTTTTCCTTTCTATGTGGGTATACTTACGTTTCAAGGTTTCTTACCGTCCTCTCTACTCTTTCGGAAGGAGTCACTAGTTACGTTTCTTTATCTCCTTTTGTCATATTACCCTTTCTGACTCTCTAGAGAAGTTCTTTTAATCTCTATGGTTCCCTTGTAAAGTACGTTTCTACCCGAGCTATTTCCTGTCTTTACCATACCTGGACCTGTCTTTACCATACCTGGATTGTCTTCGTCTTCTATAATTGTTCTCCACCGTTCTTATGTATTCTGGACATGTTTTTCTAGAAATGCTGAGTCTATTAGTACTACCACACTAGTGAGTGGATCTCGGTCTGCAGGACCTTACACTTCAGTTCACCCGGAATCCTTTGTAGTGATGGTTGTTTCGATCACCTCCACTGCCTTAAAGTCGACTCGACAAAGTTTAGGATTTTCTACTACGACACTTACACGACGTGAGTTATACGGTCGTTTGAACCTTTTAAGTCACCATCGGTGTCCTGACCTTTCCCAGTCAAAAGTAAGGTTAGGGTATCTTTGATGGTATGTTAACGTGAGTAGAGTGTGTGATCATTACGAGTTTTAAGAGGTTCGGTCCGTAGTTATCATACACTTGGTACTTGAAGGTCTACAAGTTCGACATAAATCTTTTCCGTCTCCTTGGTCTCTAATTTAACAGTTGTAAGCAACCTAGTAGTTTTTTTCTTTCTCAAGGTCTTTTTGTAGATAAAGACGAAATAACTGATACGGTTTCGGAAACTGACACACCTAGTGTTGTTTGACACCTTTTAAGGAGTTCTCTACCTTTATGGTCTGATGGACTGGACGGAGAACTTTGGACATACGTCCAGTCCTTCGTTCAATCTTGACCTGTACCTTGTTGTCTGACCAAGGTTTATCCTTTTCCTCATACAGTTCCGATATATAACAGTGGGACGAATAAATTGAATATACGTCTCATGTAGTACTCATTGCGACCCGACCTCCTTCGTGTTCGACCTTAGTTTTAACGACCCTCTTTATAGTTATTGGAGTCTATACGTCTACTGTGGTGGAAATACTGTCTTTCACTCCTTGAATTTGTCGGAGAACTACTTTCACTTTCTCCTATTACTTTTTCAACCGAATTTCGTGTTGTAAGTCTTTTGGTTCTAGTACCGTAGACCAGGGTAGTGAAGTACCCTTTATCTACCCCTTTGTCACCTTTGTCACAGTCTGAAATAAAAAGACCCGAGGTTTTAGTGACGTCTACCACTGACGTCGGTACTTTAATTTTCTGCGAATGAGGAACGTTCCTTTCAATACTGGTTGGATCTATCGTATCATTTTTCGTCTCTATAATGATACGGTTGTTTCCAGACAGATCAGTTCCGATGTCAAAAAGGTCACCAGTGCATATCTATACTCTCAACCTGACACTTCTTCCGACTCGCGGCTTCTTGACTACGAAAACTTGACACCACGACGTCTTCTGAGCGCTCAGGGAACCTGACGTTCCTCTAGGCTGGTCAGATAGGATTTCCTTTAGTCAGGACTTATAAGTAAACTTCTTGACTACAACTTCCACTTTGAGGGTTATGAAACCGGTGGACTACACTTCTCGACTGAGTAAACTTTTCTGGGACTACGACCCTTGTTGACTTTCGTCTTCCCCTGTTGTTTCCGACTCTATCAACCTACCGTAGTGGCTGAACTACCTGTACTCAAACTCATTTGAGGTCGTCAACCACTACCTGTCCCTCCGGACCGCACGACGTCAGGTACCCCTGCGTTTCTCAACCTGTGCTAACTCACTGACTTAACTTGACACCCTAGACCAAAAGTTTCTTGTGTACGTGATACTTATGAGTTTAGATTTAAAACAATTTTTAGACATAGAAGGGTACAAGACTGTTTAAAGCTAGGGTGTCGGGTTGCTAAAGGTAAATTCTCTGTCGTTGAAGAGTAAACAATGGGGGTTTATCTCCATTTATTGTCCTAAAAACTTCAATGAAAAATAGAAGAAAGAGATTTAACATAAAGGAATGAAAAAGGGGTGGGGTAATGAAAAGGGGAAAAGGAAATGTGTTCTAACTATTGAACAGTCTATGCGGTCTTACAAAATAAAAAGGGACGTGTCCTACCTTGGGTCACATAATCAAGTCCGACGTTATCGTTTTATGATATCTGACCCGAAATTTTCGTGTTGTCCGTAAAAGAGTATCAAGATCTCCGATCTTCAGATTCCAATTCCACGACTGTATTAACCAAAGACCATTCTCGAGATGAGGACCTAATCTCCCGGCGAAAAAGAGAGACAAGTCGTCGACCTTATCCTTAACCCTACAACCACTTTGCAATTGTCCCTTATTCGTTTGAGACACCATAGAGAAGAATTTTCCCGTGATTAGGGTGGTCCTCACGGGGTCGGGATTGGAGTGATTTGGATTGACGGAGAAATTTTCCAAGTAGACGTTTACGGTAGAGTGCCACCCCAGTCCCGAAATTGACTTTTTAAACCTCCTATGTTAAATCAGGTACAACAACTACAAGTCAGTAGGTCCGTACTGAGAGACCTGACATCGTATGGTCCAGAGGGACAGGGAGTGGTAGAGGGCTTAAACGACTTCAGGTACAGGTGACGTAGCCACTTTCGTAAGTCCGTAGAGTAAGAGACTACGGGAGAAGAGGAAGACGGGAGTTAGAAAGGGTCGTAGTCCCTAAAAAGGTTACTCAGTCGGGAAACTCAGTCTACTGGTTTCATTAGTAGACTACTCTTGTCAACTGAGTGACCTAACTCATTTAGTTTGTGGGTTCTTGTCAATTCATAAAAAGTTAAATCTCAAATATTGGTTATCAATAATACTTCCAACAAAGAACTATTATTTTACTTAATTATCAGATATAATTAAAAAATATCAAAACTTTTTTAAAAGTTATATGTTTGTCCGGTCACTAAGGAATAAATGTTTTGTTGGTAAAATTGTGTACTATCATGTGTCTATTAAATTTGGACTAAGTAATAAAATACTGGTATAACTGAAGTTGTCATTGTTTAAAAGAATTTGTATTAATACATCGAAGACCTTCTACCCAATTTACTACTTTTTTGCCCGCTGGTACTTGTGTGGGAAATTAAAGTAAAGATTTGACCACGAAGTAAGACATCTATTATAGCACCTACAGGAGAAAACTATTCATGTACCCATTAACAGATCTGTCTGCATGACGAAGAGGGACACTTCTCTTTCGGTATGTAAAATGACACTATATGTACTTCGTCTTTTGTCCAAAAATGACCGTTTATCCTTCTGTCTTTTAACTAATATAAGAAATTAATAAATGAGTTATTTATAAATGATTTGTTGTTAATACACGATCAGTGACAACATCCAAGATATTTATGTCGTCTCTTGTTCTTTTCGTTGTAGGAACGAGAAGACTTTGACTGTTAGATCACGTCTCTTCGTCTTTCTATTTTTCTATTGGATCTGTTGGATCCCCCCACCTTACCCCACCCTTTACCCTCCCTCCGAGTACTGCCTCCCTCATAGACATATGGATACTGAGTAAGTACAGCTACATGCCGTCTTTGGTTGTGTTGTAACACTTCGTTAATAGGAGGTTAATTTTTATTTATTTAAGAAATTTTCTGTTTTAAAGTCGTTCATTGACGTGTTTTAATTTGACTCAGTATACTATTTCTCTCATACAAATCCCTTTCAAAGGAGGTCCACTGTAAATTCGTCGAAGAGGAGAACATTTGTCTATTGTTTGGAATATCCTAAAGTTTTAGTAAATGATAAAATAATTCTTTCTCAATTTATGGAATTTTAGATCGGTTAGATGTATTCGATTATTATGTATGGAGATTTATTGAATAGTGAAAAGCTCCAGATGTAAGTATTTGAAGGAAACGTAAAAACAAATTATATCGTAATTCCTAAAGAAAATTTAGGTAGTGAGGTATCTTACCTTCCGTTAATCGGTAAGGAAGATAAAGGTTCATCAAAAGTCGTTACCTTTGAGGATTTTCTTTTTATATATATTTTGATGTATATCAATTTAAAACAAAATTGACATAAGGTCTTTTACAGATTCTTTTTGTTTTAGTGACAATTTTATAGACCACTTGTAAGTAATCTTAGATTATAACAGTCTTTTTCAAAACAAGGGATCAACTTCTTGTTTATTATTAAAGGGTGTCCTAAAGTGTAAGTGTAATTCAGTATTCACGAGTTTCTTTGGTGTACATGAAATATAGTAAATTAGAGTCTATAATAACAAGACAAGGGATGTAAACAAATCTTGTAAAGAATGAAACCTCTCTTTTACCTCAGGGTACTATAAATATTTTTATTTTGACCGAATTTACAAAATCGTTGACAACGATAAGTTTAAGATAGGATGACCAAATTATAGATTTTCGGACTTAATAAAACTTATAATCAAATAGAATGTTCAATAATATTTTTATATCATTCAATAAAAAAGGTCGAAATAAATCTATACAAACTGTGTATTGTGACATTCAAATTCCATGTGTTTCACAACTATTTATATGTATATTCGATGTTTTATTAATGGTGATATCATTGAATAATTATATAATCGTCAAACTCCTTTACTTTATGATTACAAATCAAAAATCTTATTACAAATTTGGACTGTATAGATAATAAACTTGAAGGGTTTGTAGTTTAAATCGAAATCTTGTGTAAAATACTAAAAATCTTTTGTCGTTTCTAAACCCAAAAAACCGAGATAGACACATTGTCATAAGAATTATAACGTCTGGTGTTTTACAATCTCTATCAGGTTACAACCTATTCGATAGTTTCCCTTTTAAAATTTTCTCCTCACTACATCGAACTTCTCAAAGTCCAGGACTCTACTTGGGTAAGGATTGGACGGTAAATGTTTGATCAAGGAACTGGACTTACCGTCTACGTGACCACCATATTGTTTGTCTCGTCCGTAGGATTACAAGGAGGGTCCTTTGTTGACCTCTTGTTCTATTCTACTATGTATTAGTTCACAAGTCCCTATTTTATGTCTCAAGTCATTTCCCTCTGTTTTACTCTCAGACTCGTTGGTTGGCTTGAATTTACCCTGAAGTTTGTCCCTAATCTGTCCGTTTCTCCTTCATCGTTTTATAAGATCATTTGTAAAAAATATATATATGTCTATCTTTTTTAAATAGTCAGTTCTCTGAAAAGTAATAACGATCAAGATATAACAGACGTCATACTACTCTGACTTTGTAAATTATGACTGATGGATTTACGTCCTTTTAAAACACCTATACCCATTTTTAACGACACACACGAATCGGCGAGTTAACACAGACTGAAAAACGTTGGGGTACCTGACATCGGGTAGTCCGAGAAGACAGGTACCCCTAAGAGGCCGTTCTTATGACCTCACCCAACGACACCGGAGGAGGTCCCCTAGAAGGGTTGGGTCCCTGACTTGGGTCCAGAGGACGTAACGTGTACCTAAGAAATGGTAGGACTCAATGGTCTCTTCGGGCCCATTTTTCATATACCCTTGTTTACTCCTTTAACTTGTTATACAATTAGAGACACAAACGTCTTATATCTTATATCTATTCCTTTTGAACTCTCTGTAAACCTTAGGGCAAGTTCTTCAAAAGTATTTTAAGACACTTTACGAAGGGGTAAAAGACTTTTATGAAATTATTCACCAGACTGTTCGAACGTCAAGGGTTTTACCCATTAAGAGTGACTATGTCTTATTTTCGATAAGAGTAATTGTTAGCATAAAGAAATTCCAGTGTAATTCTTAGGAAAAGGAATTTCGGTTTACATAAGAAGGAGAAAAAGTTCACGAAAATAGGTTTCTACAAAAGACCGTTGACCGTTTGACGACTAGTTTTCAATCAGGTTATGTCATTTTGAACGATTTTCTGAACTCATTATTCAGAAAAAATTTTTTACTGTTTTTTATTACTTCTTTTTTGTCGATTTTTGTTTACTTCTTTCCTTTGTACTTATAAAAATGGAGCTAGACAATGTCTCTTCTCTTTGTTACGACTACTATTGGACTCATTTAAGGTGAGTTCAGTCGAACGTCTACTGATCGAATAAGTAAAAATATAGAAACCACGGTACGTTTCATGGGGTGTAAATATCCTGAAATTTTTTGTGATAGATGTTCAATTCTCGACTTACACAAGGACTTTGTCTTTGCATGACCCATTGAGTTTTTTTTTGTACGAGGACTTTATCTGTCCGATTAATAGGATTGAATTTGTTTTTAACAACACTATTGTAGAAAGTACTTTTTTTTTTCATGAACGGTGGTTATGGTGTTTCAATAAATCCTTTTATCTGATTCTTTTTTTATAGAACGATGTGCGTATGTATTTGAGGTATGAAGTTTATTTAGAAATTTACAGTCTTCGGGACTCCTTTTTTCTAAAGATCCTCCTGGATTTTTTACTCACCTTCATAATCAGCGAGTCGACACGGGCTGAGAAACACTGGGGTACCTGACGTCGGGTGGTCCGAGGTAGACAGGTACTCTAAAAGGTCTGTTCCTATGACCTCACCCAACGGTAAAAGAAGAGATCCCCTAGAAGGGTTGCGTCCCTGACTTGGATCCAGAGGACGTTACGTCCGTCTAAGAAATGGCTGACTCGATGTTCCCTCCTCCACGACCTCTTATCCTTCTCTTCTCTTTTAAATTTGTGTATGGTAATTTGTGTATGGTGACCTTATATGTTCATTTATATATTTAAAATTATCCTTTATTTGTAATTAATTCTCGATCCAAAATTTCCGTCTAACGAACCCAAGTATAGGACCAAGATAGTAATTAAGACATATGAATTCGTTTGATTTGAAGAGGACGGAACTAAAAAGATTGACATTTTTTACACGTATCATTGACTTGGTGTCCGGAAATCTTTCTAGTTTACTTAATTACGTACATTATGAATGTCTGATTACGGTACGTCCATTATTAATAATCGACGATGGCTACGCCTTTGTAACTCCGGTCGACTAAAAGGGATGTTGTACATAAATTTACCGTCTAGACCGTGAACTTGAGAAATGACGTTTAGATTTATAGGTCCTAAATCCATCCCCCATTATTCAAGACTCATCCAAAAGAATTTTGACGATCAGTTATTTTAATTTCATACCTTGTGGTTTCGTAAAAGACATATATAGGATAAAGTACCAAAACACATAGTGAAAATGAATAAAAGAGAAGTACAGAGTCATTTGGTAAGGAAATTTTAAAAGGCTGTAACAAAACAAATAGATGTGAAACGGGTACCCTTCAAATCCCCGTTCACCCGGTCCCCTGTCACCTTAGTGAGTAGGACCTTGGAAACACGAACTATGGTCTGTCTTCCGTTTCATTGTCCTGTTCTGACCGGACGTAAACGTCTACCCAACCCGAAGGGACCATCGAGTCTCCAATTTCGTAGACGGTGGTTACGCCCTTTGGGTCCAAGCTAGGGACCCAACCCTTCTAGGGGACCTCTTCCTTTACCGTTGGGTGAGGTCATAAGTACGGACCTCATAGGGTACCTGTCTCCTCGAACCATCCGATGTCAAGTGCCCCAGTGTTTCTTAGCCTGTACTGACTCACTGAAGTGAAAGTGAAAGGAATGGTGATCGCGGTGGACCCTTCGTCCTCATCTATCCCGTCTACTTCAATTCATACCTTTGATACTTTCTTGTCTCTTCCCCGGTCGGTCCTTTTGACTTCAGAGGATCGGTCTACTTAAAAGGAAAAAGAGGAGTGGACCACTTAAAGGTATCATTTGTTTGTCATAATATTGTCCGAAATATCGTTTCGGACCTGGTATTTCTTTCGACTCGCGGTTTCTTAACTACGGAAACTTTACACCACAACCTCTTCTTAGAACTCTCAGAGAACCCGACGTTCCTCTAGTTTGGTCAGTTAGGATTTCCTTTAGTCAGGACTTATAAGTGACCTTCCTGACTACGAGTTCGACTTCGAGGTCATGAAACCGGTGGACTACACTTCTTGACTGAGTGACTTTTTCTGGGACTACCACCCTTTCTAACTCCCGTCCTCCTCTTCCCCTACTGTCTCCTACTCTACCAACCTACCGTAGTGTCTGAGTTACCTGTTCTCGAACTCATTTGAGACCCTCAACGACTACCTGTCCCTTCGGACCGCACGACGTCAGGTACCCCAACGTTTCTCAACCTGTGCTGAGTCGCTGACTTGACTTGACTATCGTTTCGGTACCCTCGTTTAGTAAGTGAGAGGTTCGTCATTCTGACAACTACAATCTGTGGAGTAACCCTTTTGTTCATTTAGTAAAATCTTTTCTCTCTACAGGTTAAAACATTCGACTAAGGTCATAAGATGTACAAATAAAGACGAAGTAGTCGATTCTTCATAAATTATTAAGTCAATCTGTGTCGTCCGTCATACGTACGACACTGTTTCCTACCGTTTTTGATATCAACAATCAATACCTTTACGATATATATTGTGTTTCGTTACCTGACTTTCTCTACGGTTTGAACGAACAAAGTCCATCGACTGTAGTATGAACACCACTCTGTTTTTGTATGGTAGCATAGACATTTAATACTTTGGGCTTTCATTGAAAACCTTGTTCTAAATAAAAAGGCTGAGTCCTTTATAATTTGGTGTCATAGTATGGACCATAGTTAAAATAGAACTTTGGTAAACGACATTCTGCTCCTAGCCTGTCCATTTAACTAGGTGACATGGAAACCAGTAGACGACAGTAAAATACATTTTAGAGATTTATTACCCTAGGTAATTTTTCTGACTTTTTCTTTAATACCGGGAAATTGAAGAATTTATAAATTTCACTTTATTCTCTTAAATACCTTTTTTCAATTAGACTTCCGGGAAATTTTTCACAATAATAGTCATTGGTTTTATGTTGCCACATTCGTCGGGACACTCTTTGAGATGACGAAAATGTAAACGAATTATGAAGTGTCTGGATGGTGTATGTCACATGTCTTTCCTTCTTGTCTGTTTTTGGTCAAAGATAGAAGATGTTGAAATGTTTGATTTACACTTTAAATTTTTCACGAGAAAGCTATATTATGTTTACTTTTGAAATAAATATTTATTACGGTGCCGTGTTATATAACAGTCCAATAACTACGTCAGGTGGAACGTATTATAAGACAGTAATCAGTTCCGAAGAAGTTATTCTTCTGCTATTCGTTCATTGGAAAAAAGGGTCCTTGAATTTTTAAATTATTAAGCTCTGAGACCTCTCTAAACAGGACGTATGATATCCGTACTATACAAACGATTTCCACCGGATATTGTACCAAGACTCACCATTTTCGTAATTTGTTTTAAAACTCCACCACTTTCTAATAGATCCCGTCTTTAATTGGAAAGTACAACCAAAATCCGGACGAGTCCCACGAAGTATTGTACAATAAGTGTTATTACACAGACAACTGTGGGTAGTATACCATCCACACATTCCGTGATAAGATGTAAGATAGACCATGTCCTACTATTCGACGAAGAACAAGTAATTTTAGGACTTGAGGAGCTTTTTCGTTTACCTATTACAGAAACGAATAGTAGAGACTTTCCAACTCCTCTCGTCTATGGTGTCTCTCCTCTTGATAGATATTGATATATCTATCATCGCCACGAGACAGACCACGTTGGGTTATAAGTCTTCTAGTTAGACGCTCGGTCGTCACCACCGTCACCACCACTACTACTATGTCACATCTTTCATCACCAGGTCCTAGGTCTCAATGACAGTTCTAACCTTAGAATGTATGTGACGAATATATGACTGACATACTTGGAACAATTCAATGAACTACAAAGACATGAACAAAGACATAATTTTACACCTATGGAGAGTAATCCAATAACACTCTATCCTAGTACTTTCGTTTTTGGAATCATTTCAAGGATAGTATGTCATTCTCTCGTTATGTATAATCGGTGAAAACAATAATGATAACTCGAGAATGAAACATAAAGTATCTAGAGATAAGACGACTCTCTCTTTGATATGTTGGACGTAATCTTTAGACTACGTTTTTGTCAGATTGTGTATTAATAGGATAAATACTGAGTCAAAAATTGTTGAATACTGACCCTACAGTGTAAAGTCTTCTTTCCCCTTTTCTTAAAACTTACTTCGAAACAACGATAAGTTTATACTTTCTAATAAGAGTCCGACATACCTGGGTTTACTAGTAAAATTACATTGAAAATTAGACAGTATATAAAATCATGAAAATTACATAATGTTTTTATAGTATTTCTTTTTATAAAAATTTTTGGACATTAAACATGTTCGTGTTTTGTTAAAAACCATATTTACTTTTAAATGTTTGTAGTAAATCTTTTCGTTAGCTCATATTTTAAACTTTATGTGAGATCGAGAAAATTTCCCTTCTCTCTCTTTTCATGACTAAAACATGTTTTCATGTTTAAAACAATGACAAATTTAATTTGGATTCCCACATAATTAAGAAAATTTAAGAAGGAAAGTGTTGAAGGATTCGGTCAAATTTCTCTTATGACACTTTCTGTAACCTGAAATCAATGACACTAATGATGACGTCATAAGAGAAATTTGACCGAATCCTTTAACAGTTTCCTTCTTAAAATTTTTTAATTATGTGGGAATTCAAATTAATTGTCATCAAACTGTCATGAAAAGAGAGAGAAGGGAATTTTTCTCGATCTCACATAAACTTTAAAATATGAGTTTCTGTCGAAATAGTTTACAAAAAGACAAAGATCGGGACAAAAAGAAAGACCTCCTTCACAGACATTGTGTTCTCAAACTTATGTAAAAATTTTACTCAAAATAAAGGCATACAAGACTATGTCTTGAAACAGGATGTTTTGTTTGAGTGTAAAAAAGTTAAAATCCAGTGGAGGAAATAGTATTGAAGATGGATACATTCGGATTTTTCTCTTTATAATTCATATAATTTCACTTTACAATCATAAAATCAATTATCGATACAAAATTCTCTTTTGTTAAACAAGTACATTCTATACTTGTCCTTTATGAGGTAAATATAAGATATTATTACATTCACGTCCGTTATCAATAGACACCTATTTTGGTAAAACCTTTTCAATTGGCCCTTGAAATTCCACCTTACAGTCCAACAGTCGTCGAGTAAAGTCAAGTCAGCGAGTCAGCAAAGACTGAGACGCTGGGGTGCCTGACGTCGTGTGGTCCGAAGGGACTTGGGTCACTACTCACGGAAAACTACACTACTTTATACTTCGTGTATCGTAGTGGGTAATTCGTCAGAATGGTCTTTCATAGATAAGTTAGGAGGACTCCTTTTTTGTTCAATTTGTGGTGTTCCTTTGTCTGTCTGTTTATCTCTGTTACCCTATAAGATTGTTTATTCACTAATTCATAGGTGTTATTCAATTACCATACTATAATCTTTTCTAATTTTTATGTATTGTTTTACATCACCGACCTGGACCCAATCTACATTTAATTTCAATTATTAGGTTTTATATGTTTTTATGTAAAACTCTGTTAGGGTTACTTAATCATAACATATCCCATACTTTTTTCCGTAACATCGATCCATTCTTTTACCGGTGAAATCGTTATGTGACTTTTGAGAAAATCCATCCTTAGTAAGATTTAGGAAATCGTTTTCCTTTTTGTATGTACCCGTATATATTTATAGTTTCTGTCTGTCTCCTTTACACCCTTTTGGAACTATTGATAACTAATTCCGTTCGTGACATATTAAGATACAACCAGATACAAACTTTACGATTTTGTTTCTGTTGTGTTCTTCACGGTACCGTTAGGTTACAGTCTTAATGGGACCCCTTCAATGATTGCATACCCACCACCCCCTGACTCGAACGATAAATAATTCACGTCTTCATTAGATCTTATAAGATTTTAATAAATTTTCGTTAATTAAGATGATTTATAATCTTTAGTTTAATATGTTAAAGAAATTTATTTATGGTGAAAAGGTATGATCCTTTAAGTTGAAAAGTGGAAGTTAAAGTTAATCATTTACAAAAATTCCCATTTTTTTTTATAATGAAGTGGTATGGAGAGACAATTATATTAACCAAAAAGGTCACCGAGACGTCCTTCAAACACTAAGAGTTCTTCAGAAAATTTATCGTCTCGAAGAAGGTGAGATATACCTAAATTGTTGTAATAAAGACAAAACCTACATTAATCGGTTCGCAGTCCTTTGAACTCTAACACCTAGTTCGTTTTAAGTAGGAGAAGAAGATTCAGTTTAAAGAAGACACATAGTTTTAAGAAAAAATTCAAAAGGTATCTCTTCCCTTAGACTTGATAAAATTACAAAACCAAGACAAAAAAAAGTTAAACCCGGACTTTCTAGAGTAGTTCAAAACCGACTAATCTATCACTCCAAAAGTTGAACACGAAGACACGGTTTAAGGTTTGTGACCACCCAAAGTAGGAAAAAAACGGTAGAAAATTACTATGAACACTGAGAACAAGCTACCGAGAGAACTAAACGAATAACATAGAAAGGTTCAGAAATCATCGAAAGAGAAGTATAGATACTTATTTATATTTTTACTAGATTATTTCAGTATTACTTTTTATATAATTGGTAGACTTCATTTACAATATTTTTCATTTCTCCACCGTAAGGTCCGTGTCATTACGTTTCCCCGAGTATAACGTGATTGGGTGGTTATATATTGGTACTATTCGACACTTGTTTTATTTCTTTAGTTGATAAATTATGTCCGTGACTTCTCATATCTTTTCGTTGTCTTAAACCTTACCTAAGTTGGGAACTTCTCTAGGTGTAAATATGGTGAAAATTGGTCTGCGTCAGGGGTCGTAATACCCTCTTATCGTTCTGGAGCCAGTCTTTCGACTTGAGTGTTATCTGACTCAGTAGTCTCGTATCTTGTGGGACGAAGCTTTTGTTGACCTTTAGCTCCTTCTTTTAGAGTCTTTTAGGATGCACACTCTTAGATCTCCTTTCATTCGTGATCTGGGATTTACTTGATTTGTCTCTAAAGTTGTCGACGCACGACGTTTTATTTCTTCTCAAACCTCGAATTCAAAGTGTATTAGTCTACTGAGCCTCTTGTCAAACACGAAAGTTAATTTTAACCTCTTCCCGATGAAGAATCCCTTTTTTGTGTGTTGATATAATATCTTGAGTCCTTCAATGGGATTCTGATTGTCGTTTTAAATTTCAGAGACGGACTTCATATTTTGTTTCGGAGGGGTTCGAGGTCCCCTGGACAGTCATTGAATTGACACACCATCTTGTTTTGGGTTATGAAAAGTTTTCTATTATCTTGGGTCTCAAAGAGGTTGTATAGTAGTTTTTACAGGTAATATGTTCGTTTTCCATTGTGAGTTCGTTATTTTGTCTTGTTACACTCAATACCCTTTCTTTTTTACTTGTCATCTTTGGTAGAAGTTCTACTATGTCTACAAACTTAAAGTTTGTCTTTAAAAATTACCCAAAAACTGTCTACTTAGTACCATCTCTCAATACTGTTTTGTACCAAGTGACCTCTTCCCTTACCGTTTGGTGAAGTCATAAGAACGGAGCTCTTGGGGTGCTTGTCATACTTTTCCGTTTTTCTACATTGTGGTCTACTACTCGGGAGGTCCAGCCATCCACAGATTATACGATGACGTCTTCTCCCTTCTTTATCAAGGTCTTTCTTATTTCTCCGACCTGGTTTCGTCTTTGTTACGAGGTGACATCTACATAGACAACCAGTTTCATTTGAGACTACGACGTTTCTGAAATATCCATAAACCTTACAATCCAGTACTTAGTCCCATTTAACGTGTACCAGTTGATCCCGAAGGGATCATCGAGTCGACCATTTCTTAGGTGGACGTTACACCCTCTGGACCCAACCTGTGGACCCAAGCTAGGGACCCAACCCTTCTAGGGGACCTATTCCCTTTCCGATCGGTAAGGTCATAAGACCGGACCTCTTAAAGTGACTGGCATATCAGGTGCCCCAGTGTTTCTCAGCCTGTAATAACTCTCTGAAAGTGTTCGTCCTCTACCCTTCTCATTTGTAGCCGTAAAATCCTTAGTCACTTGTTTTTACTTGTCCTTATCCACTTAAATTAAGTCTACTGGTAACACAGATGATGACACCGGTTCTTAGGGAGTCTTCTTTACCTCATCGGGAGTATCAGTTGTTTTCTCGAGTTTTACGACATCATAAACTGACGTTACAGTTTTTACTGTTTTACTAGAATCAAGTAAAGGTTTCATGTGTTAAGTCGTAGTGTCATGAGGTTCAGATACGGGGTTGGTGATTACGGTTTCGTCGTCTTTAACTTGTCAAGATACTTCTGGATGTTCTGGGAGACCTTATGGTTTTTTTTTTTTTTTCAGGAAAAGTATTTTCCCTTGATCTTACGTTTTCGTCCTTCAGTTCTCTACGGACGTCCTTGTCCGTTCAAACCGAAACCTCATGTTTTGGTTCGTTCCGTTTCCGATTGTCTCCAAATGGTTCTCTTGTGTGACCAGTATCATTTGTGGGAAAAGGTTGTTGTGTTGTCTGTTGAGATGTGTACCTGTAGGGGTCTACCAGTTATGACTTTTTTCTGACTAATACAAGGAACGTTGTTCTGTCTCTTCGAGATATGTCAGTTGTTTTGGTTCTGATCTTCGACTGACACCGAGCCTAGTACTGGAGGAATAACGTTTTAAGTCTGAATTTAACTTCTTTCCTCCCTTTTGGTGATCTGGTAAGTCCCTACTGGATTCAGTTTACGGAATACTAATATGTCATCTTCACTCTTTATCTAAGTTCCCTAATCTAGACTGTCTTACGGACTCCTTGACACCTACCTCCAAGTATTGTGACATCTCCTCCGTCACTGATTTTGGTAGGGTTTCTTTTTCTTGACGTTTTTTCCTTTCGCCAACAAACTCCTCGGGAATGTTTGTCGACTCTTTTCTTCACTTTCCGTTCCTCTTTCCCTTTCTATATGGGTCGACTTACGTCTCAAAGTCTCTTATCGTTCACTTGAGTGCAGTGAGTCAGCACAGACTGAGAAACGTTGGGGTACCTGACATCGGATGGTCCGAGGAGACAGGTACCCTAAAAGGTCCGTTATCAGGACCTCACCTAACGGTAAAGGAAGAGGTCCCCTAGAAGGACTGGGTCCCTAGCTTGGGTCCAGAGGACGTAACATCTGTCTGCGAATTGGCAGACTCGGTGGTCCCTTCAGGGACGTTCTCTTATCGTTCCTCTCTAATTTTATTTCTAAAGAATTTACTTGTTACGTTTCTTTATCTTTTTTTGTTATCTTACCCTTTGTGGTGTCTAGAGAAGTTCTTTTAATCTATGGTTCCCTTGTAAAGTACGTTTCTACTCATGTTATTTCCTGTTTTTACCATACCTGGATTGTCTTCGTCTTCTATAATTGTTCTCCACCGTTCTTATATATCTTGATATGTTTTTTCTAGAAGTACTGGGTTTATTGGTACGACTACACTAGTGAGTAGATCTCGATCTATAGGACCTCACACTTTAGTTCACCCGGAATCCTTCGTAGTGATACTTGTTTCGATCACCTCTACTACCTTAAAGTCGACTCGATAAAGTTTAGGATTTTCTACTACGACACTTATACGACGAGTTATATGGTCGTTTAAACCTTTTGAGTCGTTCCCGGTGTCCTGACCTTTTCCAGTCAAAAGTAAGGTTAGGGTTTCCTTTTCCGTTATGGTTTCTTACAAGTTTGATGACATGTTAACACGAGTAAAGTGTACGATCGTTTCATTACGAGTTTTAGGAAGTTCGATCCGAAGTTGTCATACACTTGGTTCTTGAAGGTCTACATGTTCGACCTAAATCTTTTCCGTCTCCTTGGTCTCTACTTTAACGGCTGTAGGTCTCTTTCGTTCTCTTAAGGTCTTTTTGTAGACGAAGTAACTAATACGATTTCAGAAACTGACACACCTAGTATTGACCTTTTAGGAACTTCTCTACCCTTATGGGCTGGTGAAATGGATGGAGGACTCTTTGGATATACGTCCAGTTCTTCGTTGTAAATCTTGACCTATACCTCATTACCTGACCAAGGTTTGACCCTTTCCTCATGTAGCTCCGACATACGACAGTGGGAGAAATAAATTCAAGATACGTATCGTGTAGTACATGAGACCCGACTTACTTAGTGTTCGACCTTAGTTCTGACGGTCTTCTTTATAGTTGGAGTCTAGACGTCTATTGTAGTGGGTATACCGTTTTGCACTTCTCCTTGATAGCTCGGAGAACTACTCCTACTGTCTCGTCTCACCTATTCGAATTTTTGAGTTACAAGTTTTTTGCTTCTAGTACCGTAGGACAGGGTAGTGAAGTACCGTTTGTATACCGTTTTTTCACATTTGCCACCGTCGAAAATAAGAGAGCCCGAGGTTTTAGTGACGTCTGTCACTGATGTTGATACTTTGAGTTTCTACGAACAGGGAACCTTCTTTTCGATACTGTTTGGATAAGTCACATAATTTTTCTTCACTGTAGTGTAACGACTGTTTCCAGATGTATCAGTTTCGATACCGACCTGAGTCCATCTAATACTATTTAATTCCTACATATTATATAATGGGTTTCGTTTTTTAGACCGTTTCGGTCATTTCTTTAAATTTTAATCTATACTTTAATATAAGTACATCACCAGTACATACCTACGCTCTCAACCTGACACTTCTTTCGACTCACGGTTTCTTAACTACGAAAACTTGACACCACGACCTCTTCTGAGAACTCTCAGGGAACCTGACGTTCCTCTAGGTTGGTCAGGTAGGATTTCCTCTAGTCAGGACCCACAAGTAACCTTCCTGACTACAACTCCGACTTTGAGGTTATGAAACCGGTGGAGTACGTTTCTCAACTGAGTGACCTTTTCTGGAACTACGACCCTCCCTAACCCCGTCCTCCTCTTCCCCTGCTGTCTCCTACTCTACCGACCTACCGTAGTGACTGAGCTATGAGTACTCAAATTCACTTGAGGCCCTAAACCACTACCTGTCTCTCCGGACCACACGACGCTAAGTGTCCCGACGTTTCGCAACCTGTACTGATTCGTTGACTTGACTTGACTTGTTTGACAGAACAGTGAAATCGTGTCATGTAGATTGATGTCTTAAGTCTAAGAAAAATCTACAGGTAAGAAGTTCTATACGACGACCCGAACTAAGAGTTATTTAAAGTTTTCTAAATTTAGACTGTCGTAAAATGGGCAGGTACTATTTTAATTAGTCTTTAATCACCCGAAGGGTCCACCGTGTCACCATTGTTTAGACGGACGGTTACGTCCTCTGTTTTTTCTGCGCCCAAGTTAAGGACCCAGCCCTTCTAGGGGAATTCATCCTCTACCGTTGAGTGAGGTCATAAGAACGGACCTTTTAGGGTGCCTACCTCCTCGGACCGTCCGATGGCAGGTTCTCCAGTGTCTCTCATTCTGTACTGATCCGTGAGTCGTGTGTGTCGTGTCGTTATGCTATAAATCTTATCTTTTTGAGGTTCATAAACCTTTGATTTGTTGTGTTGAATTAAGTATTATAGGTCTTAGACCTTTCTTGTGTGAAAAGTAGTCGACCTCTGACTCTTCTGTTTGACACCATATGAATGTGTTGACTCATGATAAATAGCTAATTTTTCTTATGTCATATACTTATGTAAGTTGTTTGGACTTACTTTTGGAGTTTTTGTAAAAGAACCCCCTTCGACCTGTGTTTCCTCATGGATAGTAATACTAAAATATATATTCTTCAAGTTCATGACCGTTTTGGTTTGATTACACTGTCTTTAGTTTTGTCACCGACGTTCACCACTGACCGAACATCCATTGTCATTTCTTGGAAGACCCGACTTCCTCCACAAGACATAAAACAAACACCACCACCAAAGTAGCCACTCATGTGCACTTTTGTGTAACTTGATAGATGTATATCAAGTCTAGATACGTCAAGTGTCGTCGATTTAAAATGGGTCAAAATTTTTGGTAAATTGCATGTCCTTTGATTTTTCCCCCCCCACCCCTCCTTTCTTAATTTATTTTGTAATTCCTCAGTTGACGTCTAGACTTCTTAAGGAATTTATACACCACATTGTAGTTGTGTCTTCTTTGCTACGAGACTCGTGTTGTTTTGAATGTATGTAAATCATTAATATAACAACAAATCAGTGATTCAGTACAGGATGAGAACGTTGGGGTGGTCCGAGGAGACTTGTATCCTGAGGGGTCCGCTCTTGTCACCTCACCCCGACGGTCAGCGAAGAGGACCCCGAGAAGGGCCGGGTCCCTAGTTTCGGTGAAGAGGACGTAACACGTCCCCCTAAGAAATGGTGACTCGGTGATACCTTCGGGATCATTAATATGTGATTATTTTAGTTCCAGTCAGATTATCATTACGAGTTTTATTTTTTTAGATATTAATTTAAATATTTAAATATTGCATCAAAATACCGATTTACAATTAAAAAAGTCAATGATAAAGAGTAAAATCTCAATCGTTATTTTTTTTTTTTTCTTCAAGTTTACTTGACTTGTGTTTCCAGGTTCTATTCCCTGGAAAATTTTAATATGACCCAATTTTTCAATTTTCCTTTTTTTTTTTTCTTTTTTTTTCAATTTTCCAGAAAAGATAAAACTAATTATTATTGTCTCTATTTTACTTGAAGATCCCGGTTTTTGTCAGAACATATCACCAATATAGTGGGGAAAAGATGACCAGAGTGAGAGTTCTCAAATGTTAAGAGGTATGAAACCGACTCAAACCCGTCATCACAAAAATCTCTGGAGATACCCCCTAAGATTATGTTTAGATCTTGATTTTTGGCGATAAACATAAGTCGTTTACCAGGACCGATTCTCGTCTCTGGAATCTCGGCTGACGGACCGGACGGAAACGGTAAATCGTCGAGATGTGTTACTTAATTGAAAGGACACGAAGTCATCCGAGTAGACATTATAGATCTATTATATGTAGAAAAATTTATGAAGTGTTGAAAGTACACTCCTTATTTTACTCAACTTTACAAAATCCATGAATCTTATCAAGGACCTTGGATCACTTCACTTCAGTGAGTCAGTACAGGTTGAGAAACGCTGGGGTACCTGACATCGGATGGTCCGAGTAGGTAGGTACCCTAAAAGGTCCGTTCTCATGACCCAACCCATCGGTAAAGGAAGAGGTCTCCTAGAAGGGTTGGGTCCCTAGCTTGAGTCCAGAGGGCGCAACGTCCGTCTCCGAAATGGTAGACTTGGTCCCTTCGGATAGTAAATGACCTTGGATCATTTACTATTGTTTATATACCATAGTAATAAAAGATAGTTCTTTGTGGATAGAATATTACTTACCCCGTGTGTCAACTAATTTCTAACCATTAATAAATTCTTTGGAACGATTTTTCTAAAAATTTACGTAAAAATTTACGTCTGATCTCTTACATTAAGACTCGAAATCTTTGAGAATTCTTTGACAACTCAATATAACATCCATTATATGTATGTAAAATTTCCTCTTTAAACTTATCCATACATAATCTTTTATTTTTATTATGATAACCCTCTTACCATAATTTACATCTTTCACTCTGATTTGTGTTCTCTGCACGTGTAGCACATCAAACATGAGTCATGTATAAACGACTTATTTATTTAAAATCGACTTATTCTTGCAATTTTTTTTTCTGAAATAAAGTGACATTTGATCCATTTGCTTTTTACGAAGAATATCAACGACTGATCCGTCCGGTACAAGTATTAATAATTACAATAAAAGAAGGTAAAGGTGAATCTTAGACTTTAAGATTCAATGTTACGTGTTTCAAAAGTTATGTCAAATGGAAGTTAATCATGATATTTATTCATAAAAATCGAGGCCCTGTAAGTTTAAGTTTTAAAAGAGGGTGTCACCCCACTCAAGTTCTACTTCCAATGGTAAACATTTATTGATATTACACGTTGAAAAGTGTGTCCTATGATTAGAATACTAAATAAGTTCTTCAGTTAAATTAATCAAGGAACCCTTTATATTTTTCAATACAGGTTTCCTTATAATTCATTTATAATGCAATTTTGTCTACAATAGAAACTGAAATACAGTAATTCCCTAAATCATTGAATTTACTCTTTATACTTAAGACTAAATAGTGATTGGTTGAGTTCACTGAGATAGAGTTCTAATGTACAATAATGTTTCAAATAAATGGTAAAAATTATAATAGGGTTAATGTCATAATAAGAATCAATAAGATTCATCTTTATATAAGTGCCGATGACGTTTGTTTTCAAGTTCCGTTGACTGACTCTATGATCATCCTCCTGTTTCCCAAAAGATCAGGTGATCTCCTTTTCTCTACTTTCGTTCCACCCCATCCCACCCCACCCCCTCTCCTTAGGTCTTTCCCTTTTTTAAAATCTACATCCTTGGAAGATGACATTTCAAATAGGATTCGAATTCGACAACCATCTTTTGGGACTGGGATCCAGAATAAGTTTTGAGAAGCTTGGAAGGTACTAGACTGGACTGACCTAGGATGCTAGAAACAAAAACCATTGGCAAGGGAAGAGGTCCCCTAGAAGGGTAGGGTCCCTGACTTGGGTCTAGAAGACGTAACGTCTACCTAAGAAATGACAAACTCGGTGGTCCCTTTGGGAAGAAATGGTGTGAGGGGACACCATATTATGTAAGGACAGTATTTCCCGTAGAAAGGTAAGGAGTTATTGTGACAGAAGGAAGATCGAAGACCCGTAAGAATACACGACAAGGATGATGTGTCTTTTAAGAGATATGGTAGGACTAGTTAAAGATAAGTCCTTCATAGAGGACAGGATATCTATACTAATTCGGATTGACGATTCACAAAAGTATTGAGTAAAGAAATTCTGACATGAAAATAATCACATTCATACAAGATAAATAATTAGTGACATGGACTTTACTAATCGATCTCATGTGGTCGGAACATGTGTCTTATAGGAGTCATAAAGGACTTTCACTTCAACGAGTCAGTACAGGCTGAGACGCTGGGTACCTGATATCTGATGGTGCGAGGAGGTAGGTACACTAAAAGGTCCGTTCTCTGGACCTCACGCGACGGTATAGGAAGAGGTCCCCTAGCAGGGTTAGGTCCCTGACTTGGTCCCAGAGGACGTAACATCTGTCTGTGACATGGCGGACTCGGTGGTCCCTTCGGATTCATAAAGGATTAACTTTCTGTATTCCTTTTTTTTCTGTCCTCTCCTTTCCTTTTCTTCCTTCTTTCTTTTTTCCCTCCTTCCTCCTACCGCTTTTTTTGACCTTTGTTCTCTTTTTTCTTTTCCTTTCCTTATTATCTGCCTTCCTGACTAATAGACGTCCTCTGACGAGAGTATAAGGAATCGTGAGGAACATCTTGAACTCTGGTACCTTTTCTTAAGATTCTATTTCTGGTCTTCTCTTTACCATCAACTACGTTAAGAACTCACAATTTGTAAAAACGAGATTGAAAAGTGAATAGTACTAACAGTTGGACTAGACGGTACTAGTAGTCTGAGACCGAGACCTACTAAGATTGTCTCGAAAGACACTGTACATCATTCGAGAAACTAGGGTTCTTTGGATTTAAAAGAGGTGTGCAAAGATAAAGACTGGAAGTTTAATTTAAATTAGAACTTATTCGTTTACTTTTTATTACAGTTAGGGTTCTCTCTTTAAAGGAAAAGTGTCTAATTTTTGAGACTAATTGTAGTACTTGTAATAAATGATACACGATCAGTAAATATTGTGTATTATATAGAATAAATTAGGAGTGTTGTTGGTTTTTCTATGACACGTGTGTAAAAATGTATTACGATTTTTTCTCTCCTTGTACTCCAAACTTGGGTCCACATCGAAGTCTCCAGAAGTTGTTACGAGAAGACAAATGGAATGCCGTTATTCTGTCTTTTTTGAAACTTAAGGTCTTACGACGGACTAGTAAAAATCTACTCCAGATAATTGCTCTTGGGAACATAGAATTGTGCAACCCCGGACGTTCCTCTTTGTTGCGACTCTGACCCCATTATGGACGACAAGACTCCGACTTTCCCTTATCGATGGAACTCGACGACGTGACATGGATGAAGGTACTCTTGACCCTTGTAGATACGAAAAAAAGGGGATAAGAATCTGTTGAGAGTTAAGTAGTGAAAGACTAGTTACGGTAAGTTAAAAGTACCCGAACGACATAATTTTGAATTTACGAGAGTAGCAATTTAACTTACACAGTAAAATTTTGATTTTTATTATTATTATTAGTATTACACTGGAAGTAAACGTAGAACTGTATTGAAAATTTTAAACTGTGAATACTTTATTAATCTTTAAACTTGTGACTTCTAATTCTTTAATTATAAAATCTTTCACTACTGTTAACATAATGTCGAGATGAATTCTCATAGAATTGGTCGTTCCTGGATGACATATCGTTTACTTTGAGATGAGTTACAATACACCGTCGGACCTACCCTCACCTCAGACCCTCTCTTCCCTATGTACACATATACACCGACTTAACGAAACGACAAGTGGACTTTGATACTTTCGTAACAAGTGATTAACCGATATAGAAGTATGTCTTATTTTCGAATTTATTTAATTAATTTTCTTACAAATAGAAAATATCCATGTATAATTTTGTATATATATCGTATGTATTTATACAATTTTCTTTTTTATGTTAGTGGTAGGGGTGATTTTTTTTTCTTTTTCCATCTTCGATTCTCAACCCGTACTGACTCGCTGAAGTGAAAGTGAAAAGTGAAAGTACGTAGCCTCTTCCTTTACCGTTGGGTGAGGTCACAGGAACAGACCTCGTAGGGTCCCTGCCCCCTCGGACCACCCGACGGCAGATACCCCAGTGTGTCACAGCCTGTGCTGACTTCACTGAATCGTCGTCATCGTCGTCGTCTTCAATTGAATATCTCCAAAACGGATAACCACAATTATCACTAGAAATAATGAAATTATAACTATCACAAAAATATTCTGACTCATTCAATTATTTTTTTCTTTTTGTTAAACAGTTCATAGATACATCAAATAGTGGTTTATATTTGAGACCTACTGGTCAATGTACATTTTCAAAAGGGTCTACAGACTGTATCATGACTCTATGGAATCCATTATTATATACTAACCTTGATATTAACGTGAGAAAGTAAAAGACCACTCGATTTAGTGAGTTTTGTATTATAGGACACTAATATGGTTCACGGAAGTCAGTTGATCTTTGTTGGTAGTATAAAAAAACCTAAATAAGTCTAGTAAACTAGATTTTTACCGTTTATTATATATCAAAAATTTATTCTCTAGTTCGGTGGATAATTGGATGAGGAGGTTTGGGTGGTATCAAATATTCAACGGTTATTTATTTTCTAAAATCTTCTTTCAGAAAACTCAATATGACTTATCCTTCTCATAATTCTAGTAATTTAATTTAGACGTTGTTACAATACGAAAAACATAACAATGTACAAAATTTCTCGTTAAATTTTTCCCTTATCAGTTCTAGAATTTTTTCTTTGGGACAAGATTATCTTTTCAAATTTTGTCAGGACATTATCCTTCTAATCATATTTTTTCTTTATCTTCTTTTACCATCAGAATTCTTACATTTTGAAAATTAATGTTTGAATTTGGTCTTTCATCGAAAAAATATATTTTTTATTTTTATTTTTTTGTTCGTTTTTCTTTTTTTTTTCCATTTTTAGAGATTTAATTGTCCATTCTTAATTCCTAAAATTTTAATTTTTTTATTTTTTGACTTTTCTTTTTTTTTTTAATTTTTTTTTTTTTTTTGGGGTTTTCACTACGGTTTTTCCATGAGATCCTGTTCGGTGTTCCATAAAAGGTAAGACGAAAAGATATTTATTCTTCTTTTTCCTCGAAAAAGTTGGGTCATTCACTATATCTTACCTTTATAGACTTGTAAGTCCAGTGTACTCTCGAGACCTTTGAATGAAGTCGAAGAGGAGAAGTGAGTTACAGAAGGTGTCAAGAAGTTAAACATGACAACGGAGAAGGTTTGACCAGAACCTTAAAAGACACTCTTTGACTCGTGCTGCTAGAACTTGTTTTTCCCGCGAACGACTGTACCCAAAGAACTAATGAGCTGACGATTAATTTAGTATTCGACATTCGACAGGTCTAAACAATAGATGGTGTAAACTAAAAAACAATATCCTTGAAAGTGTCTCTAAGAAAACAAGTCCTGAACATAATAATAATAATGATGAATGTAATGAGGGATTTGATAAGACTCCGTGATTTTAAAAGTGTCCAAGTTACAAAAGAGGAGATCTTAATTCATATAAAGGGAACGAGGTCAGTAGATGTGTTTAAAGGTTTCTGAAGAGTCCTTGACGACGAAGAAGTAAAAGGGGTGACAGTAGAGATACCGAAAGTAACGGTAAAAGACTAACCCGAACGGGTTGTCTTAGGTGTCTTGTTCAAAGTGATAAGAGGAGAACCCACAGGAGTGTGCTACTTAGTAAGAAACCCCAAAGAAATTTACATAAAGGTAGTAAGAATAGTTACGATCTTAAAAGTGATAATTTTACTAGCGGTATTACCAGTGGTTATACATGGACTACTAAATTTGTTATTAATCACAAAAGGGGTCTACATAGTAATGCGTGTAGTAAGACCTTTCCTTACCGACTTCATAGTTGTAAACCTATTAATAAAGGTCTACAAAGGTAGAATCATTCTTCGTGTAGACAAAGACAACAAAATGATTGTTGGTACAGTCGACTCCTTTGTAGACAAAATAATGAAAGTATTCTTAAACATGATCCATCACTAGGTATTACTCAGCAGTAGTCTAAAAGTTCTCGCTAATTTTGTCTAAGGATTTTTATGTTTAATTGTTCGTAATCACCTTTAATACTCTGATTGTAATTTTTTAGATGTCTTTTCATCTAAATATCTTCTACATGTCTTTTTCATTTTTCTAAATGTCTTTTCATTTAGATTTAGAAAAAGTATACTTTTATCGATCCTGACGTATTCAAATATTTATCATATTATGTTTTTTAATAGACTTTTTCCAATGGAATAAGACATTGTTATGAACTGAAAATAGTCCACAATTTAAGTGTAGATGTAGTCGACAACCTTGCAGTTAAAAGTCTTTCTTTTACCCTATGTTTGCTCATCTAAGGAAATCTGTAAAGTCTAACATTATTACAGCCTAATCGATCTTTATGTACATTACTTCTGTTTTTTTACTGTATTTATATGATTTCATAATAAGAAATTTCATAAATATTTATTTCTATCGTAATAAATTCATTATAATAGGAATTTTATGGTGGTTTTCTTCGTAGAAGTTGACTCTTTGACTCACCTACATTGACGAATAATCCTTTTCATCATAGATTTATGATTATGAGTAAATCTCCGAAACTTAAATGAATTGTACTTCACGTTCGTCCGTAGGTTACGTTGACTGAAGTACCTTTTCTAGTACCACAGTCCTACAAAAGTTTCAGGACTCAAGTTTAAGTTTAAGACAATGAAGGACCGATACACCAGATTCCATCAGTGATTGTAAGTCAAAGAAGTGATACTTTCATTTTCACTTTCAGGGAGTCAGTACAGACTGAGAAACGTTTGAGATCCTGATATGTCAGGTACCTTAAGAGATCCGGTCTTATGACCTCACCCACCGGAAAGGGAAGAGGTCCCCTAGAAGGGTTGGGTCCCTAGCTTGGGTCCAGAGGGCGTGACGTCCACCTAAGAAATCGTCGACTCGGTGTTCTCTTCTGGAAGAAGTAATATTTATTCCTATTATTAAGTGGTGTCTTAACAACACTTCTCAGTATACATTCCACTTTCACTTCACAATCAACAAGTCAACACAGACTGAAAAACATCGGACTGTCCGAGGAGACAGATGCCTTAGGAGGTCCGTTCTTATGACCTCACCCATTGGTAAGGGATGATGTCCCCTAGAAGGATTGGGTCCCTGACTTGGGTCCAGAGGATGTAACGTCCGTCTAAGCATTAGTAGACTCGGTGATCCCTTCACGGTATGATATAGATAAAAAGGAAAAGGAATAAAATCTTGTTTAAGAATGTTCATCAGGAATATTCTTCGACTGTTTAATGAAAAAAGAATTTTTCTAATGGAAGTTATATAGAAAAACCACATGACCAGCTGACAAATATTTCTACTTTGAGGAAAGACCCCAACTTTCTGAACACGTTCTCACCAGACGTAGTACGAAACCTTCTTTAGGTGAATCTTTTTAGATATTAACATTATTTATTAATATCATGACTATACGTTACAGTTGTCATTTGTACTCAGGTACCTAGACCAATATGTGTAAATTTCCATATTTGTTTGAATTGTTTACCTAAAAGTAAAATTCCAGATTTCTCGGTATATGAGGAACTATTGGTCCAGTACTCGTAATTTGAATTTAATGACTTCGTACAATTTAACCACAAGAGTCGATTGAAAGGGAAGAACTTTAAAATTCCCTTTTGACCGTAAGTGACTTCAAAGTACTTATGTATAGAGACAGTATCCTGTATGTCATATTTATGACGACGAGAGACGAGTTGGGATAAAGGATGATAAAAGTTTTTTAAAAGAAAGGAATATAAAATTGAAATGAGGTCGACAAGTAGGAAAAGAAAAGTCGGTGGTAAAAGACACTTCTTCATCGACAAAGATAGAAATAAACGGTACTTCAGTTAGACTGATCAAAAAGTAATGACTCCCTTTTTTTCTAGAAAATGAGAAACTGTGTAACGTTACAACATGAAATAGAAGTAAAAACAAATCTCTTGATAAAGTGTTTACAAACTTTTCCTCCCCATTTTATTTCTTCCTAGGATCTTTTTTATGGTTACTCTTCCCTCTCTCTAAATCACTTGTCTTTCGTTCCTTTTACGAGGATGAAAATCTCTATTATGTTTCTTGACAATCCTTATGTCGTATCTCGGTCTGACTTTACCAAATTTGAGGCCGACGAGATGATTATACTAGAACCAGTTTAATAAGTTTTATGTCCGGATATTAGTAGAGAATAGACTTTGTTGACCTTAGTCTACAAATTAATTGGACAATTCTTTGTCATTATCACTCTTTAAAAGACGAATCCAAATTTTTTCGTTCTCACAGTCTCCCAAACGATAAAAATCAATTCGTCTTTGGTACTCCGAGGAATGGTTGTATCCGACATCCGACGGTGGATTCAGACACCGATAGGGACGGGAACCTTTATTCACAAATTCCTCCACCTACGTAATGGCTGAAATCTTGTGATTCACGCAATAACAGTGTAACGGTTTGACACGGTTAAATTTTTTTCAATTATGTGTCTCGTTCTATTAGGTAATATTTTACTTTGATGAAGTAACTGATATTTTGAAGTGTTGGGAATATTTACCAACGTAGTAAATGGTTCATTATACTCTCGGAAGAATTTCGTGGACGACTCGTAGTCCCTCTCGACAAGTCGGAGACTTTCTGAATGACCCGAACAACTACCTTTTTTTTTTTGTTTGGTCTTATCCATTTTTATTTCTAATGTTACTTCTTTTGTAGTCATTGTAACGATCACAAAAAGAAGGTGTGGTAGAACCAACCGGTGACTTATTTGTCATAATGAAGGTTTATGACTCGAAATTTTTACCGAATTCTATCTATTGGAATTCTTACTTGTATACGATTCAATATACCTTTTGATTTTAGTTTACCGTTTCAGAATATTTTACAATGTTATTCACTTTTAGTCCGATCAAACACCCCTTTTTTTTAGAGACATTCTCTGGTTTAGTCACGTTGTTTTATTTTTTATTCTATCCGGAATATTCTAAGATATGGGTTCATAGTGAGTTCATTTTTCGTTCTCCTTTTAGTTTCCGTTTTATATTTGTTTCCTTATGAGGGGACTAACAAGAAGTTGATACTTGGGAAGAAAGGGAGGGAAGTAGAGGTCGGAAGATAGTAGATCGAAGATGGAGTTGCTGTGAATCAAGATGATTCACAGATGAACTTAGAGACGTCTGGGACTGTGGTTACCTTGAGAGAGGAAACCCTTCGTACTGTGACAAAGTCGGAAGAGAAAACCTAAAAGATGAAGGAGAGACTTTGAAGGAGAAGTCACCCTAAAAGAAAGGGAAACGAATGTCGGATATTCCCACTATTAGAGGCAGTCAGAGGAGTAGTCTGGGGAAAAAGAACGAGAGATAGGGTAGACTCATTAAAGTAAGGGTAGATATGTTGTATGTGGTCACTACGATTCTATACCTACATGTCGGAAATAAAGAAAGCAGAGGTTTACGAGTGTGTTTAAAAGAATTAGAATGGTGTAAGTTTTGAACTATTTTATAAAGTCGAGTGAAAGTACGACGACTGGTTATCGAAGAGAACATGAGGAAATGGTTTCATTTCTGGAGACAGAGGATGAGTCAGACAGTTTGATTGTTCAAAGGTTCGTTATGACTACGACGACCAGAAGTCTGGTTTGATACTGTCCATCTGAGAGATTTCGTGTTGTGTCCATCGTCCAGACTTAGAGGACAGTGTTCGAAGGACCCAATGGTCGTACCCGTTGTTTCAAGATCCTTTGGTGTCTCTTGGGTCGTTTTAAATCTGTCATGGGAATAATAGGGTTCAGTCGATCCTGGTCAGGTTTCACTGTGATCACAGATTTAATAATTTGTTGATAATTCTCACGAGGCTTTTTGTCTGGGTTCAGTCTAGTACCGATGGAAGGAAGTCAAGTCAGTGAGTCAACACAGGCTGAGAAACGCTGGGGTACTTGGCGTCGTACGGTCCGGAGGGACAGGTAGTGGTTGAGGGCCTCAAGTGAGTCTGAGTGTCTCTCTTAAGAATTATGTAATTGACTCGTGTTCGAGGTAGGTTCTGTGATTATTTTACTATTAATAATTCTTGAGTTATAACATGTTCTCTTATCCTCCCCTTGATCATCGATTCTCTGACGTTGTCTAATATTTTTTCTTTTCTTCAGTATTATTACATAGCAGACATATTCAAAAGTTGAAGATTTTACTTAGAAGTTTATATTCTACCAATGCATTCTGTGTCCAAGACTTCGATACTGTGCTCTCACCTCGCCCGTGATGTCGCTCGCTCGTTCGTTCTGACCCTCACAATCGTCGGTGTAGGTCGCAATGTCCCGGCTTCTCTGAGATCGCGGCTGTCCGGTCTTTTATTTTCGACCTTCTGTGAGAGTTCCACCCTTTCCCTCTTGTTTCCATTCTCCCGAGTTGAGGCGAAGAAGTGACTCCTTTCGTTTCTCCACTTCTAAGATTTGACTTTTAGTAAATTTGTTAATTACATTGGTGCTATGAATTTTGGTTATTTGTCTTCTCTATTTTTATCCTTCATCCCGTCCCTTTTCTCTAAATTATACCCGAAGATGTAGGAAACAGTAATTTTAAAAATTTCTCTGTGAAGAAGGATGGAGTTGGACTGTTTTTCCTTTATTAATTTGTCGAAGTCACCATTTAATCTTAATAATTTCTTGTAGAGACAACATATGGACTCTAAGAAGTGTCACCATGACTTTCCTAAGGTATAACGGGTATTGTCGGCAGGGGTCTTGTCTGTACTCTCGGTAAAATACTAGGCTATGAGATCAAAAGACGGTTTATTAACGGATCCCTGTTTTGCTGTGTCTGTTGAAAATCGTGTTGGACCTAAATCATTTGAGTTCATGAATATGTTATATAAAGACATAAACCGTAAGTAGGGAAAGACATAGTAAATATTCCATAGATATCCGATATTTCAAACTCTCTTCAGACCAAGACTCAAAGTCATCGACATATAGGACATCGCATCTCAGATAAAATTGAATGCAATTGGAGTTAAAACAAAAGAGATGTTCGACTGATTCTTATGAATAGAGGGTCTCACAACCTTCTACTTTTATATGCTACATCCATTTGTGTCTCCGGTCTCGTACCGTACTTTGTTAAAGTAATTTATAATTAAAAGAGGGGGGAAGATTAGGATTTGAAGTCTTATATATAACGTCTCACATAAATTTAATGTAACGATGAAGTTCATTTGTAATGACAAAATAACTCCTGCCTGTAGTTACGATATTTTAAAGACATTTGTCAATTGGACCATATTTTTAAATCCCATTACGTACGAAAAATTTTAATGGTAAATATATGTCTCTTGAAAATTTTTCGATTGATTTGGAGTGTCTGTCTTTCCGACTTATTACCTGAACATAAAAAAAGTGATATTCGTACATCATCCTATCGAATTCTCTTACTACCGGGTCTCTCTGTCGTGATTTCACACCGACACTTCACGTACAACATTGTATGACTTTAAAAAGGTCAATTACTCCAAGTCAATATCAGTTTAGAGGACTCTTTGGTAGTTATATGTCTGTGTAAGTAAGTTGTTTATAAGTGAATCTTCAGAATTCAGGATATCTTTTACACATTTCCTGAATCCTCTTTTGTGGTCGTAAGTTCTCAGTCCGTCTCCTTCTCCTTCTCTAACTTTTCGTGACTGGTGTCTCCGTTCTTCTCAGTCCTGTCATACCACGTGACTGGTTCCTTCCAAAAAATCCTTCTTCGTCCCGAAGGGACCATCGAGTCACTATTTCTTGGACGGACAGTTACGTCCTTTGTGTCCAACTAGGGACTAAGTGCTTCTAGGGTGTACGGCGTCTCGTTGTTTCGGTGCGCGATGCTGATTCTTCGGGTGCACGGTGTCACTTACTTCGGGCCACGGGATCTCGGGCACGAGGCGTTGTCCTCTTCGGTGGTGTTGCTCTTCGGGCACGCGGTCTTGCTCTTTCGTCGGTGACGAGTGGCGTTCCTCTCTCTGTACCGGTGTCCTAAATCGTTAGTCGTCACTTTCGTCAAGATCTCATTTACTTCGGTTTAAAATCAATGACCCATCACTGATATGTCTTTTGTGTACTTTCCCTGTCGAGAAAATCTTCAAACCGACATTTCACCTATCATCACTGACCTCCGTCCACCTAGTTCCCTTCGAGAACTACTATGTAAACTTATTTTTCGTCACTCCCTTTTACCCAAATGTGTTCGTCCGAACATCTTAGTTTGCCTCCCTTAACTCTTGCAAGAGGAAACAAGCAAGAAAGAGAGAGGGAGAAAAAAAAACATTACATCTTTCCAATAAACAATGAATAGTGTTTTCCAATAAACGTTTTACTGTGACTAAATTTATAGACCAACACCTCTTTCAAATTTTCTCTCTGTGAGACTGACCGATCTAGTTTCCTAGGATCGGTTTACTTAAGGAATTGTATTGGTCCTTGGATACATCCGTCCTTTTTTATGATTGTTATAATATGTATTATTTTACTTTCCCCTTCGTTCACTTAAATACAAGAAGAAATTGACCGTATAGTCCCCTATCATCACTTCCTGTTCGACTGTTGTCAGGGACTGAGACGAAGAACTAGACATGTAGACATTCGGTAAAAACAAAAATCTTAGAGTTTCTGGTTAGAGGAACCCCTTTCTCACATTGTTGACGAATTCTTCTGGTTAATGGGTTATTAATCATATTGTCCTTTGGGAAAATAGATAAGGGTCCCAAAATAATTATGATTCGTTCATCCTCAATGTTAAATACTTTTTAAATGAATCATCCGTGATTGATGGTAGTATCTTTGGCAATTAAAAGTGTTGGTAAAGTCCGTCCATAATCGTAAAGTAAAACGTCTACTCCTTTGACTCCGAGTTTCTCTAAATAAATGGGTTTCTTATTACTAAATATGTATTAGAAAGACCGAGGTTTGAAAATGAAACGGTTATAGACAAAAGAGTGGTCAGTTTCCATCGTTATTCAATCTCGGTTGAGGTCTAGGATTGACCCTTAAGAGTTTATCACAGAAACTGTTTACATAAAAGTACCTACTTATACACTATACAATATTTTAGAGGTCAAAGAATTCTCATGATTATGTAAGAGTTTTAATAAAATTTTTAAGTAAATTTCAATTTATTTATTAGATGACAATCTTCTTCCTGTTCCTCATTTTCGTCCCAGAGGTATAGTTTCTTTGGTCTTATTGTCTTCAGGTTTTTCTAACCCTCGATGAGAGTCTCGTAGTATCTCAGTCTTATAAAAAATCTCATCAGACAGTCATGGTTAGGATTAGAATAATAACTGTTCTAATAACTATTAGGAATATGGATTCTTAAAGATTCAAAGGTTATTAAAAATAAATAATTATAAGTATATTTATGTCTATACGTCAATAAACAGGGTTTCACGTGTCATTTTACTGTCTTGATTTTACATCCATAAAAAGACAACATGTACGGTTAAAAAGTAATAGATAACAAAACTTTCACTAGACTTAATCTTTTTTTCTGAAAAAAATTTCATGTACTTTAGTTTACCTTTTTATTTAACATTTTTAAATTTTTAATTGTATATCGAAGTTACACATATAAAAAGTTGTTTTTTAATACAGAACCATTGATGTAATTGTCAAGTTCTTAGATCTGAGAGATTTTAACCTTGACGAGGTCCTTTGTATCCGACAGTATATTCATACAAATTAGAAATTAAAGTAGTGTATTATATATTTACGAGACCAATTTAATTTTAAAAACCTCTTTTAAGATTTAAATAAGTCGTTTATAAATAATTTGTAGATGAAACATCATCTAAGGACCCTTAGGATTTTCGACCCTTATGTTTCTGTCCTCCTGTTTCAGGGTCGAAAGTTCCTCGATTTTTATGTTTTCCTCTTACTCCATAATTTCATTAATATTACGTAATACTTTTGACGTTTATATTTTATATCACCCTTGTAACATCTACTTTGGATTCAGATGAAGTGTCTCGTCAACACACACACCACTCTGGACTCTCAAACTGTGGGTGTTCAATATCCTTCCCGTAAACGCTGACCACGTATACACTCGTATACGTTTCCGTACTTGCGTGTCTCTATACGGGACGACCTCTACTTCGATCTGTCCACAATCTGTCTATGCGTTCTTGTTCTAGTACTTACTGGATCGTGCAGTCCATTCATTTCTCCAAATGTTAAAGAAAATAGGTGTCACGTCTTAGTTACCTGTTTGGATTAACCCTTTTTATGGTACTAGTCTATACCTAGAAACCTGGAACTCCTGAAAGACGATTCACTCTATTCACTCTGTTTTTGTTTATAATATACTGTCATGAGTATACGTCGTCATTCTTGGTCTGTACCTTGTTGTCTGATCGACGTTTGACCCTTTCCTCATACAGTTCCGACAGATAACAGTGGGACAAATAAATTGAATGTATGTCTTATGAAGTACGCTTTACGGTCTGACTTACTTCGTGTTCGACCTTAGTTCTGACGTCCTCTTTATAATTATTGGAGTCTATACGTCTACTGTGGGGGGAATACCGTCTTTCACTTCTTCTTGATTTCTCGGAGAACTACTTTCACTTTCTCCTCTCACTTTTTCAACCGAATCTTGAGTTATAAATTTTTTTGATTCTAGTACCGTAGGTCAGGGTTGTGAAGTACCGTTTATATACCCTTTGTTACCTTTGTCACTGTCTGAAATAAAAGAATCCGAGGTCTTAGTGACGTCTACCATTGACTTCGGTACTTTAATTTTCTACGGACGAGGAACCTTCTTTTCGATACTGTTTGAATCGTATAAAATTATCGTCTCCGTAATGAAACGACTGTTTCCAGACAGATCAGTTTCGATACCAAAAGGATCATCAGTGCATACCTACACTCTCGACTTGATATGTCTTTCGACTTACGGTTTCTTGACACCACAACCTCTTCTGAGAACTCTCAGGGAACCTGACGTTCCTCTAGGTTGTTTAGTTAGGATTTCCTTTAGTCAGGACTTATAAGTGACCTTCCTGACTACGACTTCGACTTTGAAGTTGTGAAACCGACGGACTACACTTCTTGACTGAGTGACCTGTTGTGGGACTACGACCCTTTCTAACTTCTGCCCTCCTCTTCCCCTGCTGTCTCCTACTCTACCAACCTACCGTAGTGACTGAGTTACCTGTATTCAAAGTCGTTCGAGAACCTTGACCACTACCTGTCCCTCAGACCGTACGACGTCAGGTACCCCAGTGTTTCTCAACCTGTGTTGACTCCCTGACTTGACTTGACTAGTGAGGATACATCTTAGATCATTGTTTGAGTATCTTTGTTTCATTTTAACCATCAATAGTCCCGTATTCCCAATCCCCCTATCCTGTCTATGATAAATTCTCATGTCTGAACGTTTCTCATCATTTATTCAGGATCACTAGATTACATGTTATGTCACTTATGTCTGTTGTTAATACATAATATTGGGAGTTTGAACGACTCTCTGATTATTTGAAATAATGAGGTTGGTGATTTTTCTTTTTAATTACACTGTCTCTACGTTAATGACGATGTTACCGTTAGTATAATATTATATTTACATAGTTCAGTTGTACAATATGTGGAATTTAATGTCAAAATACAGTTTATATTTTCTTCTTAAATACAGTTAAATTTTTTTCTAGAAACCGTTCTCACTAAATCACTCTGGAAGTTGATTTCGTTATACCTAATTTTTTACACTGATTATAAAGTTGAGTCTCTTAGAGTTTAAAATGACTCGTGTATGTTTTACCTACTCCAGGTCTCAGTGTTTTATAAGAGTATCCGTGACTTCTACCACACAATAAAGACCGTGTACTCTATATTGTCACGACGAAAGAGAAGGTGAGTGTTTTTATGTTACCTTACGTTCAGTCATTTTCACTGTAAATGTTCTAAGTCAAGTCAAGTCAAGTCAACGAGTCAGCACAGACTGAGAAACGCTGGGGTACTTAGCGTCGTGCGGTCCGGAGGGACAGGTAGTGGTTGAGGGCCTCAAGTGAGTCTGAGTCCAGGTAGTTCAGGCACTACGGTAGGTCGGTAGAGTAGGAGCCAGCAGGGGAAGAGGAGGACGGGAGTTAGGGAGGGTCGTAGTCTCAGAAAAGGTTACTTAGTTGAGAAACGTACTCCACCGGTTTCATGACCTCAAAGTCGAAATCGTCGTAAGGAAGGTTTCTTCAGGGTCCCCGACTAGAGGAAGTCTTACCTGACCAACCTAGAGGAACGTCAGGTTCCCTGAGAGTTCTCAAAAGAGGTTGTGGTGTGAAGTTTTCGTANCTCCACCGGTTTCATGACCTCAAAGTCGAAATCGTCGTAAGGAAGGTTTCTTCAGGGTCCCCGACTAGAGGAAGTCTTACCTGACCAACCTAGAGGAACGTCAGGTTCCCTGAGAGTTCTCAAAAGAGGTTGTGGTGTGAAGTTTTCGTAGTTAAGAAGCCACGAGTCGGAAGAAGTGTCAGGTTGAGAGTGTAGGTATGTGCTGATGACCTTTTTGGTATCGGAACTGATCTGCCTGGAATCAACCGTTTCATTACAGAGACGAAAACTTATACGATAGATCCAACCGGTATTGAAAAGAAGGTTCCTCATTCGCAGAAAATTAAAGTACCGACGTTAGTGGTAGACGTCACTAAAACCTCGGGGGGTTTTTATTTCAGACTGTGACAAAGGTGACAAAGAGGTAGATAAAGGGTACCTCACTACCCTGGTCCACGGTACTAGAAACAAAAGACTTACGACTCGAAATTCGGTTGAAAAAGTGCGAGGAGAAAGTGAAAGTAGTTCTCCGAAAAATCAAGGAGAAGTGAAACACGGTATTCCCACCACAGTAGACGTATAGACTCCAATAACTATAAAGAGGGTCGTCAGAACTAAGGTCGAACACAAAGAAGGTCAGCGTGAGACGTATCTTCAATTTATTCGTCCCACTGTTATACGTCGGAACTGCATGAGGAAAAGGATATACTTTGGTCAGACAACAAGGTACAGGTCAAGATTGACAACGAAAGACTGGACGTATGTCTAAAGAGTTCTCTGTCCAATCCACCAGACCATAAGGGTAGAGAAAGTCTTAAAAGGTGTCAAATAACACTAGATGTGTCAGTTTCCGAAACCGTATCAGTTATTTCGTCTTTATCTACAAAAAGACCTTGAGAGAACGAAAAAGGTACTAGGTCGCCTACAACCGTTAAACTAGAGACCAAGAAGACGGAAAAGATTTTGGTCGAACTTGTAGTCCTTCAAGTGCCAAGTGTTAATGAAGAGATTAAAAAATTTTCTATTTTGTACACGCTTGAAACCATAAGATGATTGTAATTGTGGCACCGATTCTTTATGACCTGGCCCATTGTCTTGATTCGTGTGACGATTCTCATGTTCTGTCGTCTTTATCTGACTTCCCGTACTTTATCTGAGCCACACTGGCCCACTGAGTGGTGTGTGCTTCTCCTTCCCCTTAGCCCTTACACTGACTTAGGCATCATGGTCTTTGTCACAGTTCATGAATCTTCCCAGGTCATTTGTTAAACGACTTCCTCACTCGTTTACTTATGTAAAAAGATTTCATTAGGATTACCGCGACTTTTGATCGAGAAACAAGAATTTATATTTCTGACGACCAACAGTATGGTGATGTGCCTAGAGATAATAAAATCCTTTCGGTTTCGTCGGAAACGAAAAGAAAGAAAAGAAATTTTATTGTCAAAGCAATATTATCTTAATTGTGTGCTATGTTAAATTCATATGTTAAGTTACCAAAAATCATATAAATGTCTCAACACGTTGATTTAGTGGTGTTAGATTAAAAAATCTTGTTAAAATGGTAACGTTTTCCTTCGGGACATGGGTAATCGTCAGTAAGGCGTACAGAGACGTGAAGCGGACTCTTGTAGTGATTAGATAGAAATATTTAACGGATAAAACTCATAAATTACATTTGTCTTAGTATGTTATGCGTCAACAAATACTTACTTACCAAAGAAGTGAATCGTATTGAAAAAGTTCAAAATAACAACATAATCGTTAAGTAAAAAAAAATGAGGTCAAAATAAGTCGGTGTGTTACGACTTCTGTACCGTCTAACAGAGTCCTCATAGGACATCAGCACTAATTAAATGTGTTTTCCCATTTTATATACTTAAATTAAAACTCAAATATCAGTCCCTTCTTCAATCGTATTAATTATACTATACTAGACTTCTTTATTTTTTCGATTGTTTAAGAATCGAGTCACACTTAGTTAGTTCGATTAATCGTAGTAAATCGAGTGTGTCAGTGACCAAAACAAAACAGAGGAAAATGAAAGTAGGGTGGTGGTGGAGGGGAGACCATTAGTGAATAACCAAGAGGTACTCAGAAAACCGAACAATAGACACCAGAAAACAAAAAATCCGAGACGTAAATTCACTTTAGTATCAATGAGAAAGTGTCAAGAAAGAGCGAATCGTATTTTGGGAGATATAGGTAGATATATCAACGTTTATCATTCTAAAGTAAGAAAAGAGTACCGATCCATTATAAGGTTGCACATATATATGATGTAGAAGAAATAGGTAAATAGACAGTTACCTGTAAATCCCAGGAAGGTATATGACTGATAACATTTATCACGGTGTTACTTGTTTCCCCACGTATATAAAACAGATCAATCACAAAAATAAAAGAAACCTTTTTATGAGTCTTCACCTTCTCCACTGCACTATCAATATAAAAATTAAAAGACTCTTGTAAGGTACGACACAAGGAATCACCGACATGGTTAAATGTAAGGGTCTCCGTCACGTACTTCAAAGGGAAAAGAGGTGTTGGAGTGGTCGTGGACAATAAACAACGAAAAACTATTATCAGAAAGACTGCCTACACTCCACTATAGAGTGACACCAAAACCAAACGTAAAAGGACTACTTACCATTAAAAGTCTTAGAAAAGTCCACAGACAACCAGTAGATATGCTGAAGAGACCTTTTTGTAGATGAGTCCGGAAGACGGTAAAATTTTAGTTAAATAAACAAAGACTACGACTCAAGAAACATATAAAACCTATAATTCATGGAATAGTCTATATGACAACTGTTTATAGAAAAAGGTAGACTATCCTTCTGAAAAGTAAAACAACTCAAAGGGAACGACACGTTTCGAAAAATCACATCAGGGTAATGAAATATAAACGAAAGTAAAAGAGCGGACTCCTCTCTCTAGGTTTTTTTATAACGAGTCTGGTTACTCACACGACGAACAAAAGAAGATCAAAATATCGAAGTGTAGAATGCACATTCAGAATAAGTAAAACTCAAATAAAAACATTTGACACACTTTATCATCAGGTCGACTAAGTTCATCGACAGATCAAAAGGGTTGTGGTATATAATTTGTCTGATAGAAGAGGGACATATAAGAATAGAGGAAACAACATCTAGTTTACCGGTACATGAACACCCAAGTAAAGACCTGAAGTGACAGAAGGTAACTAGAAACACAGACCAAAGTACGGTTGTAGTATAACAAAACTAATGACATCGAAACATCATATCGCATTTTAGTTCCTCGTACTATTGAGGTCGAAACAAGAAGAATTCTGACAAAACCAATAAAACAGAAGACACAAAGGTATGTCTTAAATCTTAATAAAGAAGATCAAGACACCTTTTACGGAAACCATAAAACTATCCCTAACGTGACTCAGTATTTGACGAAACCCTTCAGACCAGTAAATTTTTATGACCAAGAAGGTTGGGTACTTGTACAAAATGGAAAGGTAAACAAACATATCAGAAGTTAAAGAAAGTAGTCAATAGAAGATCAAAAGCCTCATGTCCAAAAATAGTGGAGGAACCAATCCAAATAAAGACCCGTGAAATAAGAAAAACTACGTTAACATTTACCCCATCAAAAGAATTAAAGGGACTATCAAATGACACTTACATATCTATACGTTGTCCAAATACTTTCACTTAAAACGTTGGATGTTAAAGTAACTTTAATAAATAATCAAAATCATCAAAAGACCCCCGTAGAAGTCCTAAAAGATATATATCATAATATAGTATGTGAGGTCATAAGAACGGTCCTCCTAGGGTACCTACCTCCTCGGACCACCCGACTCCAAGTACCCCAACGCTTCTCAACCTGTGTTGACTCGCTGAAATGAAAGTGAAAAGTAAAAGTACGTAATCTCTTCCTTTACCGTTGGGTGAGGTCACGAGAACGGACCTCTTAGGGTCACTGCCCCCTCGGAGCACCCGACGGTAGATACCCCAACGTGTCTCAGTCTGTGTTGACTTCACTGAATCGTCGTCGTCGTATGTGTTTTTCAGTTTCAAAATGAAGAAAGGTGAAACCTAAGAAAAAGAATAGATTGACGGTACCGATTCTGAAGGTTAGGATACAACTTATTTTCACCACTCTCACCCGTTAGAACAGGACAAGGACTAGAATCTCCTTTTAGACAGTCTAAAAGTGGAAACTCATACTATGATCGACACTCTAACAAAACATACCGGAAATAGTTCCACTCCATGTAAGAGAGACATGGATGAAACAACTCTCAAAAAAAAAAATTAGTATGAACTTACAACTTAAAACACTCATCGAAAAAAACGTGGACAACTCTACTAGTATATTAAAATAGGAAGTTAAACAATTACACCATATAGTGTGACTAGCTTCGTACCTATGACTTAGTAAGAACGTGAAGACTCTATTTAATATAGACTAGTACCACATACTAGGTACATTGTATAACGATTTAAACCGAACGATTATAAAGTAACTTCTAAAAACGTAGATACAAGTAGTGACTATGACTGGACATTAAAAGAAGAAAAAGATCACGAAAACAGACCAAAACCATAGTCCCACTCCGACCAGAACATCTTACTCAAACGTTCGTAAGGAAGAAGGTAATAACCTCTGTCAAACTCTTCCCATTCACAATTAAAAGGAAATTTACAAACAATCTTGAGTGGACACTTCGACAGACTAGGACCTGTAAACAGTCCTAAAGTAAGGAACAATTACCGATTTACTATAAGGGGATATACCTGTATATAAACTTTATAATGACGGAGAATAATACCTGTACACCCAATGAGGGTGAAAAACTGATAATACTTTCTACGACGATATTTGTAAGTACATGTACAAAAACACACTGTATGTAAAAAGAATACATATATGGATCCTTACTTTGTCGATTCATTTCACCGTTGAGAAATAAAAAACTCTTTGACAGTCTGACATTAGAAAAGTAAACGAGGTGTGTAGAAACACAAACACACACACAAATACACACACAGTCACACTTTTTTGTTTCTCCACGACCGAAAACGATAATACCGATAATAAAATTCGGTCGGTCCTCGACGACTAAATTCCTTGTTACGAATTTTGTTCTCTTTCATCCAATTCTAAGACTTATTAGACGTTGACGTATCTTTAATTTACAGTAGAAGAAGTGTTAAAGATATAGTGTTCAATAAAAATTGTTTCTCATCGACTCGTTACTTTTGAATAAGTGTCTTTTAAAGAGAGAAATTTCGATACGATCGAGATACTAAGTATGTATGCATGTCTTATATAAAATTTACTCATCTATACTTTTATAAAGTTCTTTTGATTACAAAAGTTTAAGGACGTAAATTATGTCGATATTTTGGACACTATGAAGATTACCTTTGCATAATACATAAAATCAAACATAATCCCTGTGGAGTCGATATTTAGAATCGACGACTAATTACGTTTCTACGATTACGTGACGGACTGGATGATTCTTCAATCATATGTCTTAACATTTTACTAGTGAATTCCTTTACCCAAGATTTGTTCGATACTTTGTACTCTTGGTGACTTACACTTTTTTTTTAATTTCATTTATGACGATCATCAAGGTCTCGTAATAAAGTGTGGCCCATTAATAAAATAGTCTAGTTCACCCGACTAATTCTTCGTAAAAGATTCATAAATATCAATCCGATTGTTATTTCTTCAGACGGTTATTTAATTTGAAAGTGATACTGAATCCGTTAATTCTAAGTAAAATTTTTACCCTGAATAATAATTTCTTGATTTGTTATTTTCCATCATTAGTTTTTCGATTCCTATATCTTTTATTGTCTTAAAAATTTACGATGTAAAAAATGTCGTTTATCAAAAATCAAACGAAGGGGGTGGTAAAGTGTTTAGGACATAATAAAAGATTTTATGTTTAGACAAGTAAAGGACTTCGAAAAGTATATAAGACGGTGATCCGACTATCGAACGACGACAACGACGACGACGATTCAGCGAGTCAACACAGGTTGAGACACTCTGGGGTATCTACCGTCGGGTGGTCCGAGGGGGTAGGGACCCTAAGAGGTCCGTTCTTGTGACCTCACCCAACGGTAAAGGAAGAGGTTACGTACTTTCACTTTCACTTCAGCGAGTCAGCACAGACTGAGAATCACTGGGATACCTGACGTCGGGTGGTCCTAGGAGGCAGGTACCCTAAAAGGTCCACTCTCATGACCTCACCCCACGGTAACGGAAGAGACCCGACTATCGAATTGTACACGATTTTTATGTGTGTGTATGGGGTTATACAAAAGATAGATCCAGTGTGTTTCGACCTCGTAGACCTACACGGTTCATTCTTAGACTGAGATCAGTCATACTACTGTCTCGTTTTTGTAGAGTTATTTTTTATATAATAATGTGCGTATGCTGCATTAACTAACTTCAATGGGTTTATATAGAATGGTGACAAAGATGAAGTAACTATATATGATAGACTTCGATCTACTCTTATAAGTAATAAATTAATCATTTCGAGTTGACACTTTCGTTACACACTATTACCCTTTTTCGTCCAATGTGTTTCTATTACATATTAATTGGTTTTTGACATTACGATTATTCTGACGGACTCGTTTCACTGAGGATCTTATACTTTAGCATATATATAACCACTTCACACGTTGATGAAAAGTACGTTTAATAAACGTCTCTACATGATCCTCAAGTACAAAGTTAGAGAATTTTCAGTCTTCATAATTGATGAAGGTACCAGAATGATCAATTACATTAACCTAGACGTATATAACGATGGATGAAAACCTGTACATAAACGTGACTTACCAAGTTTTTTCTTGTCCCCGTTTTTGTGTTATATTCTTTTCTAAGAAAAATATGACCGTTATATTGTTGTAATCGATAACTTCGAATATCTTTGAAATAACGACTTACAAAACTCAGACCACATTTTAATTACAATAAGGTAGTATTATGGTTATGATAATAGTGTAAGATAGTTGTATTATTCCTAATTATATTAAACTAAGAATGATTCATCGAGTCAAGTTTTAACCATTTTAAATAAATCTTGTAAGTTTTAAATTTCGGAGAATACGTCCTTAAGGGACTGTCAGGTCACCAATCCTGAATCGCGAAAGTTACTCCCCCGGGTTCAAGTTGGGACCAGTCCCTTGATTCTAGGGTGTTTGGGTACCGTGTTGGTATTTCTTTTTTTTCTACTGAAGGAGGGGGAAATTCTTTTTCTTTATTTTAGAGATTACGGATGAAATGAGACGAATAACAAATAAAATATAAGTACAAAATCTTATGTCATACGTATTATAAAAAAGTAAGATGGATAAAGTATGAAAGACTAAGTACATTTTTTTTCAGTTTTTAAATTCGTTTTTGAACTTTTGTATTCAATTAAAAACATATTGTGTTTCCCTCTAACATCTATGAGAAACACCAGAAATTTCGTTCTTTATAATAAAGGTTAACGATTAGTTTAGAATAGATGTAGTCTTTACAAAAAGAACGGGTATTGGAGAATATGTATGAGACACGTTAACGGACCTGATGACTTGGTCGAACAAGACAATGTGTTGATGTTTTACATTAACCCAGGTAAGAAGTTTACGGTATTCTTAATAGTAACAGACAATCAGAGGATGATTTACAGGAATTTCAAAAATTTTCTTAAAAAATACACCTGGTAAAAATTTCAGAAACAATTTAAATAATGTTATAACAAACATAAATACAAAGCCAAAGAGTTGGTACTCCGTACACCCTAGGGTCGAGGGACTGATCCCTGACTTAGGTGTGGGGGACGTAACCTTCCGTTTCGTTATTGGTGACCTGGAGGTCCCTTCAGGGATGTACAGGAATAAAACAAAGGTAACTGGTGGACCGTTCTTCAAGTATAAGAGTACGTTTCAGGTTTTCTAAGAAATCTCAAGTCTGAGTTGGAAAGGTCGGAGTAGAGAAAGAAAGAATATCGTCGAAAGAGACTAGAGAGTACTGAGGAACTGGAACGTATACGAAACTTATGAAAACGGGTGACTCAGAAAGAGTTCTTAATCAAGATTTTGGTGGATAAGACTTTTAGAAAAAACTTAGGTTGGTCCCAAATTATTGACGAAAGGCTAATGAACATAAGAATTATGACAAACGTTTTTAGAAAGTCTAGTCAGAAAGACTATCCGAGAAAAATTATATATAAATAAATAAACCGACAACCCAGAATTCAATACGTACACTCTAGATCAAGGGGTTGGTCCCTATTTTGGGTCCGGGGACTTTAATCCTCGTGTCTCAGGATCGGTGATCTGGTGGTCCCAATTCAGGGTAGAATAGTCGAGGAATTGGAACCTAGAGACTCCGTTAGTAATGTAGGAGGGTATAAATTGGTATGTCTTTTCCAATAAACGTACAGTTCGACCATGACGAAATATACTATAAACTAAAGTCGAAAAGGAGGAATAAACGTGACTTATCTTGTGGAAGGATAATGTAAAACAAAAAGTTCTCTGAAAGAGAGAGATTTGGTTGAGAAAGAAGAGGGATTGCACAATTTCCTTCGGTGGGTTTGGTAGAGAAGACGTTACGTTGAGGTAGGACAAGTACGAAGAGATCAAAAGGAAAAAAGTCTAGTTCTGGTCATTGTCTGTCTTTTAAATCTGTCTTTTAGTCATTCCTTTGTTTCCTAAACTTGTTGTTATGTCTAGTTTACCTGGATTGTCTATATACCTCTTGTAAGTTGGGGTGTCGTGGTCTTATGTGTAAGAAGGGTGTGAGTTCTCCTAAAAAGAGGTCGTATCTATTATACAATCCAGTGTTTTGTTCAGAATTTTAAAAATTTGTCAACTTTGTATGGTTCATACAAAAGACTAGTGTTACGTTAGTTTGATTTTTAGTTATGTTTTTCCTTGTGTAAATGTTATACACCTTTAATTTGTTGTATGAGAACTTGTTGGTGACCCAGTTTCTTTTTTATTTTTTCCTTCAATATTTTATGGAACTCTGTTCCCTTTTCCTATTATGTTGTATGGTTTTCAATTCCCTCGTCGTTTTCGTTATGATTCTCCCTTCAAGTGTCTTTTTGTGAATGAAATTCTTTCTTTCTACAATATATTTGTGGGATTGATATATAGAGTTTCTCGATCTTTCTGTTTTTGTTTGATTCGGATTTCTATCCTTTTCTTTTTTTTTATTTGTAATCATACTTTTTATTTGTTCTATATTTTATCTTTTTTTGTTGTATTTTTCTTTAGTTGTTTTGGCTCAGTCAAAAAAATTTACTCTGTGTTAATTGTCTGGGAATAATCGATCAGATTCTTTTTGTGTAAGTTTATTTATTATGACTTTCACTTCTCTATAATGTTAATTATAGTGTCTTTATTTTTATTAGTACTCTGTTATAATTGTTAATATACTGTTGTTTAACCTATTGGATGTTCTTTCCGAGTTAAGGATCTTTGTACTTGTATAGTTCTAATTCAATAATACTTTCTTCTTTTTCGGACTTCTTTACATATTGATCATACTTCGAACTTAATCATTAGTTTATGGGGGGTTCTTTCTTTTAGGAAAGAACCTTCTTTTAAAGAAAGAAAGGTTCTTTCTTTTAAGATCCTAGTCTACCGTAGTGATCACTTAAGATGGTTTGTAAATTTCATTGTATTTAAGAAGAGTTTGAGAAGGATTTTTGACGATTCCTTCCTTCTCCTTCCTTCCTTCTTTTGCAGGTTTAAGTAAAATAGTTCGGTCGTAATAGAACTATAGTTTCGGTCTATTCTTGTGATAGTCTTTTGTTGACTAATTGTAGGGACTATTTATGTCTACGTTTATAAGAGTTGTTTTATGATCTTTAATTTGGTTTTCGTATAATTTTTCTAGTATGTGGTACCAGTTTGCTCTGTAGAGATCCTCCGTTCCTACCAAGTTGTATAGGTAAAGTTAATTACATTATATGGTATTATTGTTTTATTTCTTATTTGTAGTGTACTAGTAGATTTGTCTACGTCTTTTTTTTGGAATCTGTTTTGACTTTCTTAGAAGTGTTAATTTTTGTAAGTTGTTTGATCCTTATCTTCCTTCACTACAACGAGTCAGTACATGTTAAGAGACTAGGGTGACTGACATCGGATGGTCCGAGGAGGTAGGTACCGTAAAAGGTCCATTCTCATGACCTCACCCAACGGTAAAGGAAGAGGTCCCTAGAAGGGCTGGGTTCCTAGTTTAGGTCCAGAGGACGTGATGTTCGTCTGCGAAATGGACGACTAGGTGGTACCTTCGGGTGCCTCCCTTTCTTTAAGTTTTATTATTTTCGGTAGATCTATTTCGGGTGTCATGAGTCGTCACTTTTTGACTTTCGAAATGGAAACTCGTGTCATTGTTCGTATGGGTATGACGATAAAGATAAGTAGTCTCAAGATTTTCCGGATCGGTCTCGTTAGTCTGTTCTTTTTCTATTTGGTTATTTTCCCTACGTTTACTCTTTTCTTATTCACTTCAGCAGGGACAAAGGACTACTGTTCCAGGATAAAGATCTTTTGGGATTCTGAAGTATTTTTGGGACAATCTTGATTATTTAAGTTATTTCAATGTCCTATGTTTTAATTATGTTTTTAACCAACACAAAGATAATTGTTACTTAATAGATTTTTCCTTTAATCTTTTTGTTGGAATAGTTGTTATCGTGTTCTTTTTTTATGAATCTTTATTTAAATTGTTCTGGATATACTACTATTTTTGATGGTTTATGATGACTTTCTTTGATTTCTACTATGTTTACCTTTCCGTAAGACACGAGTACATAAACTTCTGAATTGTAACAATTTTAAAGATATGATGAGTTTCACTAGATGTCTAAATTACGTTAGGGACAAAAAAATTTTTTTGGATCACCATAAAAAATGTCTTCATCTTTTTGTGTTAAGATTTTGAGTATACCTTGATATTTTCTCGTACTTATCAGTTTACTAAGGACTCTTTCTTGTTTCGATTGTCCGTAGTGTCCAGGGCTCCGACTTTATCTAATTTTTCGATGTTATTAGTTTTGTCATACCCTCGTATGTCCTGCTGTATTTATGGTTGTCTTTTTTAACTCTCGGGTCATTTTGTAGGTACGTATATTCCCCGTTTTTATGTCACTCCTTTCCTGTCGAAGAAGTTATCTGTCACAACTCTTTTGACCTATACGAGTACGTTTTCAACCTGGGAAAATAGTGAGATGTGTATTTTTAGTTGAGTTTTGTCTAATTTCTGTATTTGTTTGTGGACTTTGACATTTTGATCTTTTCTTGTGTGTTCTTTACGGAATACTGTGACCAGGACTGTTACTAAAGGACCTATGATGTGGTTTTCATGTTCGTTGTTTCTCGTTTTTATCAGTTCACCCTGATGTGTTTTATTTCTTCGAGGACGTGTTGTCTCCTTCGTTAGTTGTTTCACTTTTCCGTTTGGTACTTTACCCTCTTTTGTAAATGTTTGATATGTGGACTACTAAATAAGGTTTTATGTGTTCCATGAGGATGTTGAGTTTTTGTTTTTTTTAGATTATTAGATTGTTTTTTTGTCCGATTCCTAAATTTATCTGTAAAGAGGTTTCTTCTTTATGTTTACCAGTTGTCCATATACTTTTTACGAGTCATAGTAGTCACTTTACGTTTAGTTTTCGTGTTTCTCCATAGTGGAGTGTGGACAGTCCTACGACGACGATTCAGCGAAGTCAACACAGGCTGAGACACTGGGGTGTCTGCCGTCGGGTGATCCGAGGGGGCAGGGACCCTAAGAGGTCCGTTCTTGTAACCTCACCCAACGGTAAAGGAAGAGGTTATGTACTTTCACTTTTCACTTTCACTTCAGCGATTCAGTACAGGCTGAGAATCGCTGGGGTACCTGACGTCGGATGGTCCGAGGAGGTAGGTACCCTAAAAGGTCCGTTCTCATGACCTCACCCCACGGTGACGGAAGAGGCGGACAGTCCTATCGATAATGGTTTTTTTGTTTTTTTTCCTTTTCTGTTCATAACCATTCTTATAACCACCTCTTTGATCTTGGGAAATATCAAACACCTCTACGTTTTACTACGTCGACAATACCTTTTGTTATACCTCTATGAGGGTTTATAATTTTTGTCTTTATAGTATACTGGATCTATAGGTTGTAGACCCATAAAAGGATTTCTAAACTTCCGTTTAGAGTTTCTCTATAATCGTAAGAGTACAAGTGACGTCGCGATAAATGTTACTGGTTCTACACCTTTGTGGGATTCACAAGTGACTACCTACTTACCTATTTCCTTTACATAATATATGTCTGTTACTTTATAATGAGTCGGAGTTTTGTCTTCCTTTGAGACGTTGCACACTGTTGTACCTACTTAGTACTCCTTGTAATACGGTTTACTTTATTTGATCAGTCTTTCTGTTTATGACGTACTAAGGTATATATACTCCGTAGATTTTACCTGTTTAAGTATCGTAGTTTCTCAGTAGATTCTTACCATTAATTGTTCCTGACTTTTAGTTTCACTTTCACTTAAGCGAGTCAACACAGGTTAAGAAACGCTGGGGTACCTGACATCGGATGGTCCGAGGAGGCAGGTACCCTAAGAGGTCCGTTCTCATGACCTCACCCAACGATAAAGGAAGAGGTCCCCTAGAAGGGTTGGGTCCCTAGCTTGGGTCCAGAGGGTGTAATATCCGTCTTCGAAATGACAGACTCGGTGGTCCCTTCTGATCCTGATTCCCATCCTTTGTTAACCTTCAATGATTGTTTATTCGTAACTACGCAAACTTGACACCACAACCTCTTCTGAGAACTCTCAGGGAACCTGACGTTCCTCTAGGTTGGTCAGGTAAGACTTCCTCTAGTCGGGGACCCTGAAGAAACCTTCCTTACGACGATTTCGACTTTGAGGTCATGAAACCGGTGGAGTACGCTTCTCAACTGATTAACCTTTTCTGAGACTACGACCCTCCCTAACCCCCGTCCTCCTCTTCCCCTGCTGACTCCTACTCTACCGACCTACCGTAGTGACTGAGCTACCTGTGCTCAGACCCACTTGAGGCCCTCAACCACTACCTGTCCCTCCGGACCGCACGACGATAAGTACCCCAACGTTTCTCAGCCTGTGCTGACTCGCTGACTTGACTTGACTTGTTTATTCGTATTTCAAAGTCAATCCCAAGCATTCAAGGTCTCTGGACGACATGTTGTATGGAGATGAGTTGTTATGATATAACATGTGAATTTTTAAACAATTCACGTATCTAGAATACAATTCACAAGAATTATGTTATTATGACTTTTTTTCTTTTTTCTTCTGGTTTGGGTGTCTAAGACTCGACGGTTGTGAGAAGATTAGTCGACCAAGGGACCACGACTCAACTACCGTAAAGAAAAGGGTATGTAGGACAAGTCCGTTTATAGGGTTGTTAATGGAATACCAAGAAATAAAAAGATTAAGACAGGAAAATAAAATTTTTGGTCGTTGTTCAAAATTTCGATTGTTTATTATAGGTCAGACCTCAACTAGTCAAAAAGAAAGAATTGTCTGATCAGTTGTTTTTGAAACAACTACTCCATTGTTTATTGAAGTGAAGGTTTCAAAAGGAACTAAGATAATGCAAGAAAGACCTCTCTTTAGTTTTAATACGGTCTCATTAAGTACTCACGTAACAGTGAGTCAGCACAGGTTGAGAAACGTTGGTGCACCTGACATCGGGTTGTCCGAGGAGACAGATACCTTAAGAGGTCGATTCTTATGACCCTACCCATCGGTAAGGGAAAAGGTCCCATAGAAGGATTGGGTCCCTAGTGTAGGTCCAGAGAACGTAACGTCCGTCTAAGAAATGGAAGACTCGGTGGTCCCTTAAGTACTTTCACGATGTATGACCTCTTCTTTCTGTCTACGTGGGTAAGTCCTTATTTTGTCCCTACATTATAATGGTAAAAGGATCCGTATATTCAATTTATTTAGTCCATAGGAGTAGGAACATAGAAGTAATAGATGCACGTCAGAGTACCTAAGAAGGAATGTTATCACCAGTGGGAGAAACAAAAGGTACGGGTTAGACAAATAGGACTAAGTCGGTGTATCACAGACCTAAAAACAGTATCGAAGGATATTAAGGAGGGTCGTATAATGATGGTTTGATTGGCCGTGTCCATTGTGGAACTAGTTCAGTGAAGGGATGAGGGTTAAACTTAGGGTCCCTGCCCCCTCGGACCACCCGATGACAGATACCTCAGCGTGTCTCAGCCTGTACTGACTTCGCTGAATCGTCGTCGTCGTCGTCGTAATTTCTGGGAAATATTAGATCTGAGTTTAACAGAAAATTCTAAATAGAAGGATATAAGGAAATATATTTTATGGATAAGTGTATTGTACTGAATAAGTGACGGAGATTTATGAAAGGATGGATGTAGAAAATATAAGTGTGATAAAGATATGGATCTTACTAGAACTAGGTAAATAGGTACAATCGTTTCATATGACATCATTTTAGTCGGGTACTGGGTGGGTAAACACCTTAGGATCCATTCTGGTGAAACTGTCCAACAAGGATGAGGTGACTTAGTTTGTGGGTGGACGGTTCACCGATTTCAGTCGGGAGGGAGAAGACACTGAAAGTTCGTCCGGAGGTCTTTCTTTCTCTTTCCAGACTCATATTTTCAACTACGAACTACAAAACGGGGAGAGACAAGGTCAACAATAAAAATTAAGATAACTATAGTAGATGGGGACATAGAAGCCACGAAATTACAGGTACAATTGTTAGGTCATACCCGACCACGGTGGTTACCCTACCTTACGAGGACAGGACGTCCGAGAGTTGGGAACGTGAGTAATTAAATTGCATATAAAAAACTCATGGACGTACTTCATGTTGACAGTCGTGATCCCTGTGTAGTCACTTTTTTCAGTTTGTAGAGAGGGGAGTTCCTTCAACATAGGTCTCCTCCTTTCTTTCTGTTATTTAATTCCATCCATGTTATATGTCGTACAATCTATCTTCAAAATTATTCTTTTTTACTTCGTCCTTTTGCACACACCACACCCCATTTGTCAATAGTAAAATCCCTCTGATTTCTTTTACAGTGACTCCTTCAAGATTCATTTCTTGATTTTCGGCTCCTGACTCGGTCTATATGTCTTCCTGCAGACTCCGTTTACTTGCTGTTTGTTTTTCCAGGACTCAACCTTCGTACTGACCGTCCAAGTTCCCTTTTTGTTCCTCCGGTCAATCGACCTCGGTTCTTTTATTTATTTACTCTAGTCTGTATTATCACCCAGTCTAGTGGGTATTGCCCAGTCGTTTGATATCGTATTCCTGGCTTAGGTTGGATGGTGGACGAAAAATTTCATTTCAAAATTATGGAAATGAAAGTTCGATGTTGTCGTTTCGACTTGTCAACACTCCGTTTGACACACTCAATCTTTTGGGGTTTATAAATATGACACCGATAAATGTTTTTTCCAAATGATCTGAAGGTCCACGGAGTCACCATTTCTTAGACGGGTGCTACGTCCTGTGTGTCCAAACTAGGGACCTAGTCCTTTTGGCGACTTCTTCCTTTATCGTTGGGTAAGGTCATACTGACGGACCCTTTGGGGTCCCTTTCTTCTTAGACCGTGCGATGTCAGGTGTCCTAAAGAAAATGTCTTAGTGAGATCAACAATCCGAGTCTTATTTCTGTCGTTCCATCCTTCACCTCTCTTGGTTAATCTTATAATAATGTTTTTAGGTCCACTCGCTAGTACCACCGAGCCTAGTGTCACCATCAGTGTGTGTACCACTTTTCACAATCTAAAATCTATATAAAACTTACGTCTGGTTGCCTTAAATAAGAAAATAGTCTAATTTCACACTCTCTTAGTCATCAATTCCTATTGGGATTCGCAAAACCAAACGGTTGTCTTTTCTGTCTCAAGAGTATATGACTACCCTTTCTCATACATTTCTCGTTAAGACTCTCTGTTCCATCCCTCGAAATGACAAACAGTACAATTTACACTCCTCGAATAATGATTTGTTTCTCTTTAAACCCCTCCATCAATCTCGATACTCAAACCTCAAGTCCTTTCAATATCTTACCTCTATTTTTGACTCCTCAGTAGTCACATATTTACTGTGGGTCTTTGTACTCTACGTGAGTAGTTCTTTTACTTATGTATGCACACACACACACATATATATATACACACACACACACACACACTCTTACTTAATATATGTATTTGAGGTGTTGACTCGGTGTCCTGTGATTTACGAATGTTCAATCCTATACTTCACCTTGCTCTCTGACTATTGTTTACCATCTTTCTACTCCCTTTTTTGGTTCCTACACACAACTGGATCTTCGGTTCACTTTTTCACAAAGTTCCTACTTCTTTATTTGACGCCATTTACAATTCATTCTATTTTAGACTCTTTACTGGTGACTTAAGTCTTTAGACTTTCAGTCACCACTGGAACCATTTTCGTCAAAACCACCTCACCATCTTTCAGACTGGTCTTACCCAAGCTCTGTCTTCCACTTCTTTTGATCGATCTCTGTCATTCTGTCTGTGAATGTTCTTCGAAACGGGTTCTCTTCCTTAGTCGGAACGGATTCTCGCGCTCCGTGTGCAGACACTGCCCTCTCTCCCGACCTGCAACGCCCGTGTCGACGTCTGTCCACCCGTCAGACACTTTCAGGAGAGTTAAAAGAGTCATTTTATCCGACATTCTAGTTCATTCGCACTTCTGTCCCTTCTTTCTGAACTGACAGACTCTTCTCTCTACTTTATCGAGAAACCCTAAAACGTTGAGTTGTATACCTAGTATCTGGTCGTCGTTGACATGGTGGACCTCTGACCAACCTTTACATAGAGTTCAGGAACGACTCGATGATTTAGTCTCAGACAAGACAATTGTTCTACGGGTCCACTAAACGAATATGTCGTTTTAACCGAATTTCGCGACACCTATATCCTCTGGTCCTCTCTTTTACCTGATGTCTTTGTGTCATATTGATGGTCCGTCTAATCAATAGTACTTAAATTTCACCATAATAAGTAAAACTAAACGTAAAGAGATTATTAACCGTTACAATTCGTAAAAGACTACACGTAAAGCCAGTAGAGATATACAGAAGAAACCTCTTTACAGAATCTAGAAAACGGGTAAAAAACTGACCCATCAAAAAAAAAAAACAGACTATTACTCACATACTCAAGAGACATGTAAATCTTCTAATTAGGGAATAATCAGTGTAGTAAACATTTATCAAAGAGGGTAAGACATCCAAAAAAACAAAACAAATACCAAAGGAAACAACACGTTTTTGAAACAATCCAGGGTAAACACACACACACACACATATATATGTGTGATTCTGCATTTCAACCTTATAATGAGTCGGTACTTTTCCTTACTTTATTCCGTAAACGTCTTAGTACCCACCTGAATCTCTAATAGTCTGATTGACTTCAATTCACTCAGTCTCTTTCTGTGTATAATACGCTGTAACGAATATACACTTTGGTTTTTTTTTTTTGGTGTTTACTTGAATATATGTTTAATCTTTATCTAGGGTGTCTTTTGTCTTTTGTTTGAATACTAATGGTTGACGGGTAGATAGGGAGGGGGTGTAGGGTGAGGGTGGACCGTTGGTGTTTAAACAAAAGAGAGGTACTCAGACGAAGACAAAGTGTCCCTTCAAGTAGATACAGTATAAGATATACGGTGTATATTCGACGTAGTATGTCATAAACAGAAAGAGAAAGACCGAATGAAGTGAATCATACTATTGGAGATACCGTAATAAAGCAAGAAAAAATACTAGGTATGAGTCATATAACATTATGATTCACTCTTAATTTTCCTTTTGTCTATATTCATTTTACGTCGGGAGGGAAGGTGTTTTCCGACAACCCTGTCTCTCTGTCTTATGTTTAGTAAAAGTTATTTCGTTTTTAGTGTATTATCATTATCTCTTTTACGATACCTTTTTCAATGTCTTATTCAAAACAACTCCCTGTCCCCTTCCGAAATTTCTAAAGAATTTTTATCACAGTCGTTTGTAGTTTTAATCTTTAGTTGATTTGATTTTAAACTGAATATATACAGAGAATAGAAAAGATATATCATAAAGAGTCTTCAGTCCACTTTTTATTTTCCTAAATTATATTGTCTCTTCTTTTGTACTCTTGGTAATTTTTAAAATAGGAATTGAACGTTCATTTTTGTTTGGTTTTCTGTTGGTTGGTTAGTATTAACTATTAATCGGGGTTCAATTGGAATTTTGTATAGACTTCCCTGTAAGTGAAAGTGGTTACTTTTTTCTTTAATTTTGTTAAAGTGGGTTTGAAAGTTCCAACCTTGACCTCCCTATATAAGAAGTCTTCTTTCCTCGTAAGTTTGGTATTAGGACTTGGCTTTAAAGAGAAACTAATATGACGGAGGTGTTGTGACCTCCCCTACCCTCTCCCTCCACCGGAAATTGTGACCAGGTCAATACTCGTTTTCTGAAGAGGAACTAAGGAGTGTCGTGTCCACTTTGTTTTAACCCTGTAAGTGTTTTATACTCATTTTCCGATTTTCTACGTTTCATCTTATTTTACTTGTTTCCCTTATGGTGTTTACATACCCTATGTCTAATATTTAATGGTAAATAAATAGAAGTCAAATAATGGGTTATTTACACAGGGAAGAAAGAGTAAGAATCAGTAGTAAGAAGGTCTGAAGTTTTTATTTATTTGACTAGAGTTATTCGGAATTGTCAGTACAGTATATTTCCTCTCTCTTCATTTTTCGGTAATTAATTAAAAGGAGAACACTGTCTTTCTGGAATATAGGTATTATAGGTTAAGTCGAAAACGTTATGATCACCCGGAGATTAATAGTTCTGTCTTGATTTAAGTTTTATTAAAAATTTTTGTGTTTACTATGAAATCCGTTTCCTTTTATAAGGGGTTTTAGTTGTTCATACTTCATAATTTCATAGGTAATAAACTTTAGTGTATAAATAGTAATACAAACTTGATCATGAGATATTTTAATGAGTACTTGTATACTTTGTCGATTATAATTCACCCAAAGTCTAGAATGGTTTAACTCTTTTTGAGGATTAAGATACTTTATTGATAAAATATTAACTTTTTTATGTATGTCGTCCTGGAGTGTCCCTAAGTCAATGTTTTGATTCCGACTCCTGACATCACGAATAGATTCCTTACCGAGATCGTAAAGAGGTTTATTTTAGATGAAATTTATTTCAGTGACTTAGGTGAACATTTAATAAAGGGAAACCGACAGAGTAATAAGTTATACGAAAGTTCCTTGTACCACTACTTTCTTCTTTTTATGGAGAAAGATTGTATTGGTATGACCGTTCTTGTAGTTGTAATAGTCATAAGTTTCTTACAGAACCGTCCAATATTTGGAAGTATTTTTCTTCCTTGTGATTAGGTTCTACAGTTTTATCGTTATCATGAAGAGTATAATACACGTTATACTAACAAACATTACGTCTTTTTTTAAAGTTTATTTCTTTGGTTATAGTGGTACAAATTTAAAATTCGATTCCGTTTTTTTTTTTAAAGAGTCTTTTCGTTTATTTCATACTGTTTGTATTCGTACGAATATTCTCATCTCGACTTGAGTTACAAGTTTCTCTAAATACTATTACACAACTACGATAAAAACCTTGAATTATATAAATTGTAGACTCCGTGTTGTCGTATAATTCTTTATTTTCTCACTTTATTATTAAATATGATCTTCTTTTTTTGAATCTTTATATTGACTCAGGTACTAAAGGAACACATCCATTATGAATTAAAATGATGCTCTGAAGTAAACCCGATATAATCGTCCGTGTTAAATGAAATTTCAGTATTCTTTGAAAATTTATGTCGTAATAGAAGTCTAGAGTATTAGATCGAGATAAATCTATGAGTTGCGATTTTTGACTACGGTTCTGTCACTGTAAAATGAATGTCCTGAACGTGGAAGTCTTTACAGTTTAAGGGGATCTCCTTCCGTATCGGTCAATTGAGTCGTACACGTAAATTTTTTTCTACGGACTACTTTGAAAACTAATTTGTTTCTGATTTGTATGACACAGGTGTTAATAATATTTTGATAAAGTACACGATAAAAGGTGAACTTCCAAAAATGAACGGAAATTCGAAAGTACACCGAGAAGGACAGGTGTTTGACTAAATATTAAAATGACATTCTGAAAACTATCGGAATGTAATGAAGTTACCACGTTATGAGAGGTTCTAAACGTGACGTAGACTTTAATAACTTCCGGTGACTCTCCGGACACAAACGAGTTATATTCGAGTCTATACCATATGAACTTTTTAATATTTTATGTAACATAACTTTTCATGATGAAAGGTAAAAGTTTTCTTTTATGGATGTGACTACTAGAATGTGTCCGACCCTTTTATTATATTATTTGAGTAGGATTCAAATCTTCTATATAGAAACTGAAGTTTATTACATAGAGGTAATGTAATCTGTTATTAGAATAAAATAAGAAGACAAAAGAGAAGGAGTTTTGAAAGAGAAACCAACGTCAGTGATAAGGTGATATTTTTGCATCGAGGACAGAAGTACAAAATGGAAAGCGGTAGACAAAAGGAGAGGACTAGTAACAAAAAGAACGGAAACTATGAAAGAATTGAACCCATGTAAGTTGAAAATTATTGCTTTACAAGAAACCTAGTTCTCCAGTATCCCAATAAATATAATCGTCCTACTCGGAGGTAGGTAGTTGTAGGACTCCTTAAGATCATACTATCTCGACCTTCTCTAAAGTTCCATAGTAAACCAACTCGAGATACGGTCGTCATTGTCCACCGACTGATAAGAATTACAAAAAGAAAGAAAAAATTCTACTGATTTTTAAGACTAGTATTTATAAGGTGACATTGAACCAAATTATGCTCTTAGAAGAACCTGAAGGGACCACCAGGTCACCAATTCTTCGACGGACGGTTCCGTCCCCTGTACCCAAGCTAGGGACCAGACCTTTCTAAGGGGTACGACGCTCCGTTGATTCGTGTGTGCCGTGTTGATGACTCGGGTGTTTGGTACTGGTGATTCGAAAGCGTGAGATCTGGGGTGTGCGACGTTGTTCTCTTCGGTGACGTTCCTCTTCGGGTACCTGACGTTGGTCTCTTTCGGACGAGCGTCGTCACTTCTGGGCCTCGTCGGTCTTTATTAATTTAATTTTTTGTATACCTTAGAAGAATTATTGTTCGTTTTTCTGTACCTCGTCTTTCTTTTGACCTACTTTTTCGCGAGCCTAGAGTCAGCTAATGAATGACATTTCATCTTTTGCCCCGAAGGGAGTAGACGGACGGTTACGTCGTCTATGTCCAAGTTATGGACTAGGTCCTTCTAAGGTGTACGGTGTCTAGTTGATTCGGGTACACGGTTTTGAGAACTCGGACACGAGATCTCGAGCCCTCGGTTGTGATGACTCGGGTGTACGGTGTTGATGACTTCGGGTGTACAGGACCTCGGGTACGAGACGGTGTTTTGTTCGGTGACTTTACTCTTCGGGTGCGTGGCACTGACCTCTCGTCGGGGACGAGCGACGTTGACGTCTTTTCGGGTACGTTGTTGTTTCCGGACGGTGTCGGTACTCGTTTGTCTGCTTGGTCCTTTTGGCGATCGACTACGAATTCTAAATAATCGTTTGGTCTTTGTTAAGGAATCTGGTAAGACTCGAAGTTCAAGGGGTATGTTTATCTCCATTCCGACAGATTGGATGTTCCAATAAAATTCACGAGACTTTGCGTCTTCTCTTGATGTGTTACATTATCTCATAATGTTATCCTTCTGTCTTGTCCTCTCACACTTCTTAGATGTGAGTCATCCGTGCATTTCAAAGTTTTGGGTCGAGTTGTTAAATGGTCGACACGTTATGACTCGTTTGGAGAGATTCAAGTCACGTCTCCTGGTGACGTTCGACTACTTTACAGAGAAGTGAGTCGTCAACGACGCCTCATGTCCCCAAAGTCCGTGGATCGTGTCCATGACGGGACACGTGTGGGAGTTATTTACAAGAGAGAGATGAGGGGTGATCCAAATGTTTGAAGATGAGGGGAATGTCATTTATAAAACTCCATGTGTACACCTTAAAATACTTTGTTTTGTAAAGTCTTCTATACATTTGGAAGGAAAGGGGATTCTAAATAGTTGTTCTCTTTAAGGAGTAGTCGGGACAAACTTTTTACCTTTCTTTACCCATCTTTTATTTTCCATCTTTTATAATGATTTGTCACTTGAAAAAAAAACAAACACAAAAATTTGTCACTTGAAGAATTTCCTTTTCTTGTTCAGAGTCAGTAGAAGTATAAATCCTTCGTGAGTTTGTAAAGAACCTACTTTTTCAGAGAACTATCTTATTGAATAGAATCTTTAATTTATTTTCCAAGTTAGTCTAAAGTGTATCTACACTCCATTGTTTCTACGAGAAATATGTTATTTCTTTTTTTGATTTGTTTACACCTGTTTAAAACTTTCTGAGAATGTGTAGACTAAATCTATTTTACGTGACAGGGTAATGATACAGTATATAGTTTTTTAAGGTGTCTTTCATGTTATTATGAATGGAACAATACATATTTTTGTTAGGAATGTAGTCCAAATTCATATGGTATCGAATATTCCTCTAGAACCTAGAAAAAATAAAGTAGAAATGTAAAAAATCGTCAACTCATTTTGACGAAAGAATGTCCATCTAAGAATTTATTAGCATTTCGTCAATGTCAACATGGACAACTGTCTATTCTTCTCTCGTATAAATCTACATCTCACTTGCAGTGTCTAGAAGTTTAGATGTATGTTAGTCATTAATTGAGGAAAAATAATGACTTCCGGTAAAGAGAAGTTTGACACCCTTGGGTTTCTTCCGAGTCGACACGCTCGATAAGACTGGAGAACGAACCGAGAGGACGAAGATTGTCCAGACTGGGTAATTCATACTAGAGGATACACCCGAAGAATGCACCGTGATCACCACTTCTTGGACGGACTGTTACGTCGTCTGAAGTCTCGACACCCAAACTAGGGACCCAGTCCTTCTAGGGGTCCTCTTCTCGTACCGAATGGGTCAGGTTATAAGAACGGACCTCTTAAGGTACCTGTCTCTTCGGGCCGCCCGATGTTAGGTGTCCCAAAATTTCTCAGTCTATACTGACTTCGCTGAATCGTGCACACTAGATTTGTCCTTATTAGAATAAAGATGGTGATGTCTTTTTGTACCCGAATGATGACTATCTTACATCATAGAACTCTTTAGACGACTATAAGATTGATGGACCCTTACTACGAATAAGACGTGACATTTTGTATGTCCACTATATTCCGATTTGTCGTATACATATTGGAATTGATAGTTAATTTTTAAGAATAGACAACACGTTGTGGTAATTAATAGTCTCTTTACACATGGTATTAATGTTGTTCCATAGTGGAGAGTTACCAATCTTACCGGTAGTAATTTTTCAGATATTTATTATTTGAGACCTCTCCCACATGTCTTTTCTCTTAGGAGAATGTGACAACCACCCTTACACTTAACCATGTCGGTGATACCTTTTGTCATACCTCCAAAGAATTGTTTTCGCTGGTACACTAGATCGATGAGACGAAGACCCGTATATAGGTCTCTTTTGAGATAAAGTTTTTCTATGTACATGGGGTTACAAGTTTCGTCGTGATAAATGTCTTCAGTTCTGTACCTTCGATGGATTTACAGGTGACTGTGTACTTGTCTATCTTTCACTCCACTATTCCTTCAGGTTCGACCTCCCCGATACATATGTATCTCAACTGAGTGAGACAGTATGTCGTCTTTGATTGTTTTGTAATATTTCGTTAATATGTGGTTTGTTAAATTTTTTCTTATTTTTCTTCTACATCATGTGTATGTGTGTGTTTGTGTGTGTGTTACCTGACTCGGTCTTTTTTATTTTATTACGGTGAACGTTGTTATACCTGTCTGGATCTCTAATAGTATGATTCACTTTATTCGGTCTCTTCCTGTTACGTACCATAACGAGTATGTACCTTAAATTTTATACTGTGTTTACTTGAATAATTGTCTTGTCTTTATCTGAGTCCCTGTGTCTTTTGTTTAGTTTTCCTTTTATCGTTCTACCTCTCTTTTACTCCTTAAACCCTACTCATCTGTGTTTGATGATATATATTATATCTATTTGTTGTTCCAGGCTGACATGTTGTGTTCCTTGATATATAAGTCATAGAATGAATATTATTGTATTATCTTTTCTATACTTTTTCTTATATATACACATATTGACTTAATGAAACGATATGTGATCTTTGGCGACGTCGACGACGATTCAGCGAAGTCAGCACAGACTGAGACACGCTGGGGTATCTGCCATCGGGTGGTCCGAGGGGGCAGGGACCCTAAGAGGTCCGTTCTTGTGACCTCACCCAATGGTAAAGGAAGAGGTTACGGTCTTTGATTACGTTATATTTAGTTGATATGAAGTTTAAATTTTTAAGAATAGACTTTATTATAGATTAACGGACCAAATTAAATAGAGTAGAAGACTTTATACCTTTTGATCCTATTAACTTGTTTTCAAAAAAAAATTAACACTTGAATAAATTGGTTTTTGAACTCCCCACCCCAGTTCTGCCGTCTCATCCTCCTATGTCTCGAGTGAAGGGAGATGATTGTGTAGTTTTTATATAGATGCACACCTCGTCAAGAGTGACTTTTGTTTGACCTCTGACCGTAAGTCTGAGAAGGTGTTGGTTTCCACTTTCTTTCTACGTGCACTGTGACTGCTCGTGCCCTTCCCTTCGGTCAGACACGTTGACGGACGGGGAAGACTCTCTCCCGCGTCTCTCCCCTCGCGTGTGTCCGGGTCTCCGGGAAGGGCCCCTTATTGGTCGACCTTGGTCAATGACCCGAGGGAATAGGGACCCCAAGTTGTGGTCCTTCCACTCAGGGAAGTCCACCAAACTTTTGGTCGTCCTGACTGTCCCGAGGTTCTTTGGATCTGAGGTGAGTGCTTCTCACTCGTATACGAACGAATGAGGACTTTGTCCTGTCTCCTTCGTCCAGAGACCGGACAAAGGGTGATGGTGGGGTCGTGTGTGGAACCTGCTCAACTCGCCGGTGAGACCGAACCCGAGTAGGACACCGTGTCGGGGTATGATATTGTTCCCGACGGAATCGGTTTCCTTCACGTGTCAACGTCCCCTGGCCCCACCGAACCTAGACCCCTTCGTAGGTTTGTCCAGTCCCCGCTAGCAACGGCCGCGAACGTTTCCTCTACCTGACCCTTGTCAGGTCTTGAGACTCATTATCCCGTAGGTACCACGTACGGGTCAGGTGTGTCCCGTAGACGGGACCGGGAAGGACGAGACGTCTTCTCGAGGGGTAATCCCGTTCCCGACGGGACCGACACCTCTTACATCAACATCTCCCACCTCGACCGAGTCCGGGCTACGTCGTAGACTTGTCCCTTTCCGTTGGTGACACCCACGAGGACCTCTCTCACCTAGTTGTCGTCAGACCATAAGATTTTACCACGGTCTTGGTGGTCCCGTACGTGGGGCTAGGTACTGTCCACGGGTGTGCACGGGGAGAACGAAGTCGGGGGGAGCTCCCGTGCACACGGTTACGACCCTCCCCCTCGCGTGTATGAATCTCTTTTGTCTCGGTCGAGTCTGGACTAGGAGTCCGGAACATAAGGTCGTTGTACCTTGGACTAGAGTAGGTGTTAGCCCACCATAACCAGTGACCCGTCTCCTCTTCGGGGTCGAGTGTGAACTGAGCCAAGGTCGGGTAGACAGAGATAGGGATCTGGGTTTCTTCGACTTTCGACGGTCGTGAGGCACCTCCTTCTACATTGGCATAAGTATATTTTGGATCGAGAGGATGGTTTCCGTGGACCATGATTGATCCCTACGGGGTTGGGTCTGTGGGGATGTTCCGACGTTATCCATTGACAAAGTGGTTCAAAGTGTCTCTGTCTCTTTTCACTCGTTTTATTGTTCTGTCTTCTTAAACGAAGTTTACTTTCTTGTTCTGTTTTGGGCACTTTTTTTTTTTGTTGATTACTGTGTCCATTTATTAAATGACTTCTTAAGTTTCATATTGATTAATCTTGCGATTAGTCTGAACCCTTTTATTGTCTACTTTTGTCACTCTTGAAATTGTTCCTTGATTTTTTTTTCAGTCTTGACTTATGTTATTGACTTTACTTTTTATGTCATCTTTCTTTATTGTCATCTGAACCACTATGTCTTCTTGTGTAAAATTCACCATACCTTCTGTTTTATTATCTTCAGTAGGTTAGTCTTGTTGTTGTTTTTCTTTTTGTTTAAAATTTTTTACCCTTCTCAAATTCCCTGGAGATCCTGTTGTAGTTTGTATAATTGTGAACGAATATCCCAGGTTCCTCCTCTCTCTTTCCCCAGCTTTTATATAAACTTCTTCAATACCTACTTTAAAAGGGTTTGGACTTCTTCTCTATAGGTTCCTGTCCTTCGTATCTTCCAAGGTTTGTTTTACTTGGGTTTGTCTCCATGTAGTTCTGTATGGTATTAATTTTACCCTTTCCAATTTCTATTTCCCTCTTAAGATTTCCGTCGTTCACTTGGGAGTATTCCGAGTGACCTAATAAGACATCTTTGAGACGTTCATTAGTCCCTAACCATACTATATAATTTCACGACTTTCCTTTTTTGGATGTTGGATCTATATAAGGAGTCGTTCTAATAGTAAATTTTAACTTCCTCTCTATTTCTTGAAGAGTCTATTCGTTTCGGATTTTCTCAAGTAGTATTTGAGAATTTTTGCTGGGGTTTTCTATACAATTTTCTATCAAAGATTCCTTTTCCTTTCCAATGTTGTTCTTTTTAATTTTAGATATCCTTTACATTTTAGGATGATATAGTTATATCCCCTCAGGGACCGTCAGATCACCAATCCTGAACCGTGAAAGTGGTGACTCCCGGGCCTAAGTTAGGGACCGACCCCTTGATTCTAGGGTGTTCGATATACCACGTCAGTTTTTTTCTCTTTTTTTTCCCTTTCTTTGGGGTTTTGGTTTTGTTTTTTTAGGTGTTTTTTTTTATGTGTCATTTCCGATATCTAGTTGATCAATGTACTGCACGTGAGTAGAAGAGGACGTTCTTGTGGTTTTGACGTTAATGGACGACTTGTTGGTAGTTGTCCTATTACAACCTTGGATGGTTTTTTTCTATGGGGTGTAGGTTCCCGTTTCCTCTTCGTTGTTCTGCGATTCTCCCTACGTTGACGTAAATTTTAGTTTGGAGTATCGACGGTCTCTGAGAACCTGCCGTGCTTGTTTTGGAACACACGTGGTCCTGGGTCCCTTTCCTCGTCGCTGGGGGTGTTCTGACTCTGTCTGGATGAACACTCCCACTCCCAGAGGACGTGTCCGCACTCAGTTGTCGCCACACGGTGTCCCTGTCCCCAAGTCCGTCGTCGTCAGGACCCTCCACTGTGCACACCCCATTCAGGAAGACCTCCTCCAGCGGTAGTCGGGGTGGTATCTTGACGGTCCACCTGTTAGTGTTTTCACTTTTCACATCAGCAAGTCAGTACAGACTGAGAAACGCTGGGACACTGCCATCGGGCGGTCGGAGGAGGTAGGTACCCTAAAAGGTCCGTTCTTATGACCTCACCTAACGGTAAAGGAAGAGGTCCCCGAGAAGGGATGGGTCCCTAGCTTGAGTCTACAGGTCGCAACATCTGTCTGTGATGGTGGACTCGGTGTCCCTTCCGGTTAGGTGTTTGACCTCTTGTTGACAGAGACCACCTCCGTGTCCAGTTGACACCGGACGGCACCCTAGTCCCTGTGACTGTCGTCGTCAGTACCCTCCGTGTCACACGACCGACTTCAGGAAACCCTCTTCCGGTGGTGACGGGGATAGTTTCAAACGGTGTTCTGTCTTGTGTTGGGGTGGGTAGTCGTCTTTCAACCTAAATTTTAAATGACTTGTGTCGGGATGGGTGGTCTCGTTCTGGGTCAAAAGGGGTACCGGTCAAGGAGGGTAGTCCTTCGAATATGTTCTGAGAATAGGAGTAGGTAGTCTCCCGTCTGTCTTACTTTTGGTGTTAGTGTCTTTTGATTGGTTTAACTAATGTACCTAGTGTTGAAACACACCAGATTTCTTTGATACTCGGTACGACACATCCCGTGGGTTCTGTCTGTTCAATACTACCTCGTAAGGGTGTTTTGTACCAGGTGACCTTTTCCGTTACCGTTTGACGAAGTTTCAAGAACGGAACTCTTGGGTTCTTTGTTATACTTTTCCGTTTTTCTGTCCTGTGACTTTCTATTGAGGGGTCCAGTCGTCCACGGGTTATGCAATGACCTCTTCTTACCTCTTTATTGATGTCTTTCTTACTTGTCTGACTCGGTTTCGTCTTTGTTGTGGGTCAACGCCTACACTGACCACTATCTTTGTTTCAGGCTACAACATTTCTCGTTATAACGTATCCTTCGACCAGGTACTTAGTTCCGTTTGGCCCTCACCAGTTTGTCCTCTACCGTTCTGGCTTGTAACTGTGAAATCCTTAGTCACTTGATTTTACCTGGTCTTACCCCCTTAAATTAAGTCTCCTGGTAATATAGATGATGAAACCCGTTTTAGAAAGTCTTCTTTGCCCTCATCGGGAGTGTCAGTTATTTTCTTAGGCTTCACGTCATGAACCTACGTTACAGTTTTAACTGTCTTACTAGAGACAAGTAAAGATTCCGTTTGGTAAGTTATAGTGTCATTAGGTTCAGATACGGGATTTGTGATCACGATTTCTTCGACTTCAACTTACCAAGATACTTCTGGATGTTCTGGAAGATATTGATTGTGGTTTGTTTCTACAGTGTTTTTTTCTACGGGAAAAGTATAATTCCCTGACCTTACGTTTTTCTCCTTAACTTCTCTTTGGACCTCATTGTCCGTTCAAACCGGAAGCTCATGTTTTACTTCGTCCCGTTTCCAATTATCTCAAACTGTTTTCTTACGTGACCAGGGTCGTTTGTGGGAGAAAGTTGTTGTATTCTCTACTGAGATGTGTACCTGTTGGTGGTCTACCAGTTATAGTTTTAACCCAACTAATATAAGAAACGTCGGTTTCTTCCTCTTTGAGATATGTCAATCGTTTTTGTCCTGACCCTCGACTGACACGGAGTCTAGTTCTTGAGGACTAACGTTTTAAGTCTGAATTTAACTTCTTTCATCCGTTTTGGTAATCCGGTAAGTCCATACTGGATTTAATTTAGGGCATACTAATATGTCATCTTAACTGTTTATCTAAGTTCCCTATTCTTGACTATCTGTCTCAGGGACTTCTTGATATCTGTCTCCAAACATTATGACATGTCCTCCGTCAATAGTTTTGGTATGGTTTCTTTCTCTCTACGTTTTCCCGTTTTAGTATGAGAATCCTCGGGAATGTTTGGCTCGTTTCTTCTCTTCGTTTCTTCTCTTCGCTTTTCGTTCTCTCTTTTCCTTTCTATCTGGATAGACTTACGTCTCAAGGTTTGACTCTCTATTTTTTTCGGAATTCACTTGTTACGTTTCTTTATCTCCTTTTCTTGTCTTACCCTTCTCTAGAGAAGTTCTTTTAATCTCTATGGTTCCTTTGTGACATACGTTTCTACCCGTGTTTTTTTCGAGAATTTCTGGGTCTATTCGTACTACCACACTAGTGAGTCGATCTCAGTCTGTAGGACCTCACGTTTCAGTTCACCCGGAATCCTTCGTAATGATCCTTGTTTCGATCACCTCCACTACCTTAATGTCGACTCGATAAAGTTTAGGATTTTCTACTACGACACTTTCACGACGTGAGTTATACGGTCGTTTAAACCTTTCGAATCGTTGTGTTGACGTGAGTAAAGTGTACGATCGTTCCATTGCGAGTTTTAGGATGTTTGATCCGAAGCTGTCATGCACTTGGCTTTTGAAGTTCTACAAGTTCTAACTAAATCCTTTCCGTCTCCATGATCTCTAGTTTGACGGTTGTAGGGAACCTAGTGTCTTTTTCGTTTCGTTAGGGTCTTTTTGTAGACGAAGTGACTGATACGATTTGGGAAACTGACACACCTAGTGTTGTTTGGTGTGTTTTAAGAAGTTCTCTACCCTTATGGTCTAGTGGAATGGACGGAGGACTCTTTATACATGTATTCAATTCTCCGTTCTCAATCTTAGTTTGTACCCTTTTACTCGACTAAGTTTTAACTCTTTCCTCATACAGTTTCGACATATGACAGTTGGACGAATAAATTGAATATACGTATTATGTAGTACACTTTACGACCCGACCTTCTTAGTGTTCGACCTTAGTTGTAACGACCCTCTTTATAGTTATTTAAGTCTATACGTCTACTAGGAAGGGAACACCAAGTCGCGCATTTCTTAGGTGGACGTTACGTCCTCTGGACCCAAGCTGGGGACCCAACCCTTCTAGGGGACTTACGTCTACTATGGTGGGATTACCGTGTATCGTTTCTCCTTGACTTCTTGGAGAACTACTACCACTTTTTCCTCTGACTTTTTCGACCGAATTCTGGGTTGTAAGTTTTTCGTTTTTAATACTGTAGGTCAGGGTAGTGGAGTACCGTTTGTTTACCCCTTTTTTATTCTCACTGTCTGAAAATAAAAGGACCCGAAGATTTAGTGACACTGTCGACTACCGTCGGTCCTTTGATTTTCTGTTAACGAGGAACCTTCTTTTCGGTATGTTTGGATCCGTCGTACAATTGTTCGTTTCTATAGTGAGACGACTGTTTCCCGGTATATCAGTTTCGATGCCAAAGGGTCATCAGTACATGTCTACACTCTCGACCTGGTTTTCTTGTTACTCTAGACTTCTTCGCTACGAAAGTTTGGCACCACGACCTCTTCCGAGAACTCTTAGGGAACCTGACGTTCCTCTTGTTTAGTCAGTAAGGAATTCCTTCCGTGTCTTCTTGACATGTTTTGTCTCGAAGTGTTGAGTCTATTAGTACTACCACACTAGTGTGTGGATCTCGGTCTGTACGACCTTACACTTCAGTTCACCCGGAATCTTTCGTAGTAATACTTGTTTCGATCACCTCCACTACCTTAAGGTCAACTCGATAAAGTTTACGACTTTCTACTACGACACTTCCACGACGTGAGTTATACGGTTGTTTAAACCCTTTGAGTCGTCACCGGTGTCCTGACCTTTTCCAGTCAAAAGTAAGGTTAGGGTTTCTTTCCGTTACGGTTTCTTACGAGTTTAATGACGGGTTAACGTGAGTAAAGTTTGTGATCATTTCAGTACGAGTTTTAAGAGGTTCGGTCCGAAGTCGTTATGCACTTGGCACTTGATGGTCTACAAGTTCGACCAAAATGTTTTCCGTTAAAGATTGGTCTCTAGTTTAACTTGGTCTCTCGTTTAACGGTTGTAGGCGACCTAGTGGCTTTTTCGTTCCCTCAAGGTCTTTTTGTAGATAAAGACGAAATAACTGATACGGTTTCGGAAACTGACACGCCTAGTGTTATTTGACACCTTTTGAGACTCTCTCTACCCTTATGGTCTGGTGGACTGGACGGGGAACTCTTTGGACATACGTCCAGTCCTTCGTTGTCAATCTTGACCTGTACCTTGTTGTCTGACCAAGGTTTATCCTTTTCCTCATGTAGTTCCGACGTATAACAGTGGGACGAATGAATTGAATATACGTCTCATGTAGTCCTCTTTGAGACTCGACCTTCTTCGTGTTCGACCTTAGTTCTAACGACCCTCTTTATAGTTATTGGAGTCTATACGTCTCCTGTGGTGGGAATACCGTGTTTCACTTCTCCTTGATTTTTCAGAGAACTACTTTCATTTTCTCCTCTCACTTTTTCATCCGAATTTTGAGTTGTAAGTCTTTTGATTCTAGTACCGTAGACCAGGGTAGTAAAGTACCCTTTATCTACCCCTTTGTCACCTTTGTCACAGTCTGAAATAAAAACCCCCGAGGTTTTAGTGACGTCTACCACTGACGTCGGTACTTTAATTTTCTGCGAATGAGGAACCTTCCTTTCAATACTGGTTGGNCTCCTCTCACTTTTTCATCCGAATTTTGAGTTGTAAGTCTTTTGCTTCTAGTACCGTAGACCAGCGTAGTAAAGTACCCTTTATCTACCCCTTTGTCACCTTTGTCACAGTCTGAAATAAAAACCCCCGAGGTTTTAGTGACGTCTACCACTGACGTCGGTACTTTAATTTTCTGCGAATGAGGAACCTTCCTTTCAATACTGGTTGGATCTGTCGTATAAGTTTTCGTCTCTGTAATGAATCGGTTGTTTCCAGATCAGTTCCGATACCAAAAAGGTCACCAGTACATACCTACACTCTCAACCTGACACGTCTTTCGACTCGCGACTTCTTAACTGCGAAAACTTGACACCACGACCTCTTCTGAGAACTCTCAGGGAACCTGACGTTCCTCTAGGTTGGTCAGGTAAGATTTTCTCTAGTCAGGACCCACAAGTAGTCTTCCTGACTCCGACTTTGAGGTTATGAAACCGGTGGAGTACGTTTCTCGACTGAGTGACCTTTTCTGAGACTAAGACCCTCCCTAACCCCCGTCCTCTTCCCCTACTGTCTCCTACTCTACCGACCTACCGTAGTGGCGGAACTACCTGTACTCAAACTCACTTGGAGTCCTCAACCACCACCTGTCCCTCCGGACCGCACGACGCTAAGTACCCCAACGTTTCTCAGCCTGTGTTGACTCGCTGACCTGACTTGAATTGACTTTCCTTCCGTTAGGACTTATAAGTAATCTTCACTGACTAGGACTTTGAGTCCGAGGTTATGAAACCGGATGACTACGTTTCTCGACTGAGTGACCGACTCTTTCTGTTTTTTAAAATTTTAGTTGATATTGATATATGTCCTATACCCTATTTTTACTTCTACGTTTTATACTTATCTTTTATACTTGTCTTTTACACCCTCTTTCCTCATTTTTTTACATCTAGCAAATATTACACAAACTTGAATTTACTAATGGTCAAATCTTGATCATCTAAATCGATGTCCAGTTGTATATATTTGGTGTATGACGATTCAACGAAGTCAGCACAGGCTGAGACACGTTAGGATAACTGCCGTCGGGTGGTCCATGGGGCCAGGGACCCTAAGACGTCCGTTCTTGTGACCTCACCCAACGGTAAAGGAAGAGGTCACGCACTTTCACTTTTCACTTCAACGAGTCAGCACAGACTGAGAATCGTTGGGGTACCTCACGTCGGGTGGTCCGAGGAGGTAGGTACCCTAAAAGGTTCGTCCTCATGACCTCACCCCACGGTAACGGAAGAGACTATTTGGGGTACCACCAATGGTTTGACTTTTGACGTTGTCCTCAAAGGACCACCGGATCAACAATCCTAAGGTCAGAAGATGACGGTGTCGGGTCCAAGTTAGGGACCGACCCGTTGTCTAAGGTGTTCAATAGTCCAAGTCGCTTTTTTTCCTTTTTTAAACATCCCACCGAGTGACTTAAATTTTCGTTCTAGATTGTTGTACGACGAATTTTCTCTGAGTGAAGTCTCGATTTCTGGGTGTATTAGACTTTCACTCCTATACCTTTTTAAAGTTCGTTTATTACTGTCCTTTCGACCCCTTTATTATGAGTATAGTTTTTCGTAAAATTGTGTTTTAGATATTGTTTTCTGTTTATTATTTCCTTAGTTATATTTTTGTCCCAAATTGTGAGTAATTGTATATACGGGGATTATATCCTTGTGGATTTATGTATTTCATTTATGATTGTATACATTGATCTCCCCCTTCACCGTTGGGTAAGGTTATAAGGACGGAATTGTAGGGTACTTGTCTTCTCGGACCGTCCGATGTCACGTACTCCAATGTTCCTCAGTTTGCACTGACTGGTTGATTCGTGTTTGTGTTGTATATATCTACCTCTCTGACGGTTACTATATTATTATCTTCCCCTGAAATTCTTGGGTGAATGTGATTAGTAGATCTTTTATTTAGTTATTCCTTTATCATAACCCAACCGGTTTTTCAAGGAAGAAGAAGAAAAAATTCAATTTTTTTTTTTTTCTGTAAAAAGTAAAAGTGGTTCTTTACTTGTTCCATAAGTGATAAAACAAGGTGATGGAAGACGGTAAAAAGTCCGTTGAAGTATTAAAGTAGAAGGGATTTGAATAGAAAACTTGTTTCTTGACAAAGTTCACGGAAAATGTCAGAAGGTCACTTGACTTTAAAAAAGGTAATTCTCTTAAACATTTCTGGTTTTGTTTACCTTTGGACTTCCACGTTACAGACGATTTGTACCGTCTACTTAGTCTTGAGGGGTCGGTTCGACGTCGTCAAAACGGACCACTAGTTTATACACAATAAGAACACAATAAGACTACAGAACACAATAAGAAGTGATACGTAAGAGACAACTGACTAAGACCTGTGATATATGTGTTGTATGAGAAACCGACTTCTGACCGGAAACCACATCAACCACCACCAAGTGAAGTGAACGGGGTGCAAGAGAAGACAAGGTGTAATGACATGTTGTAGGTGAAAAGTAGTAGACAGTGTTTAGCAAAATTTTTGCCTTGTAAAAGTGTACGCCTTTATACCAGTTCTTCAAGAAAGAAAAAAACCAAACCTTACGTTTGTAGTTTTACTGTTCGACCACGTTTGTTATAAGTTACAACTAAACCTATAAGAAACATACTACCGATAAAGGACGTAACTTATTGTAACTAACAAGAGTCAATTACAGAGTTAAACTAACGACGGTTGGAGTTGACCGGATGGGTTGACACCTTGTAACAAGTCACTCTATAGAGGTCGTGTTTTGAAATGTTTGGTGAAAACTGTACAAATTAGTCAGTGTTGTGGAAAGGGTATGTGACGTGTTTAGAAAAAAACGCAAAGTCAATACAAAATAGAAAAAAACTTTGTTATTTCGTATTATACGACTTTTACAACAAAAGAGGGTAGAACTTATAATTTTACCGATATGTTTTTAAGTGGTTATAACTATTCGAAGAATTTTTGACGTACGACTATACTGAGCTTCTAAATTCTCTTTCTTTATTTTTTAAATTCTCTTGTCTTTAATATAGTTTGTAAAACGGACTGGTGTTGTCATACTTTGATCTTTATGTAATATCTTTCTTTTACCCTTTTTGTGTTTGGTGTACTTTTGATTTGGTGTACAATGATTTTTTGGCTGTCTAGTTACTTCTTTGATTTTTTCTTTAGTCTTTTATGGAACTCTGTTTACTTTTATTTTTGTCAAGAGGTTTTAGATGGGTTATGTCGTTTTCGTCAAATTTTTGTCTTCAAATGTGACTATGTCCGGATAGAGTTCTTTTTTTTTTAGAGTTTATTTGTTAGGTTTGATGGTAGATTTCCTTAGTCTTTTTTCTTCTTGTTCGTTTTGGGTTTCGTCGTCTTCCTTACGTTATTATTGTAAGTCTCTCCTGTATTTCTTAGGTTCTTTTGTTATGTTTCTAGTTACTTTGTCTTTTAACAAAGGAATTTTTGTGTCTGTTTTAACTATTCGGAAGTCGGTCCAAGTAGTTATTTTTCGAAAGTTTATTTATTTTAATCTTTTACTTTCTTCTCTTTGTTGTTGTCTCTATTTTGTGTGTGTGTGTATTCGGTTATCTATGGTTTTTTTTTTTTTCGGTGTGTATTCTTTTATAACATTTGTCAATATATGATTGTTTAGTCTGTAGGATGTTCCTATTTAAAGATCTTTGTATATTAGAAGGTTTTGACTTGGTCTTTTTTTGTCTGTTAGATTTGTTTGACTAGTGATCATTACTTTGACTTAAATATTATTTTCTTGAGGGTTCGTTTTTGAAGGTCCTGGTTTCTTGGAGTGTCCGTTTAAGATGGTTTGTATATTTCTTCTTTATTATGGATAGGATAGTTTGATAAGGTTTTTGGACTTCTCCTCCCTTGTAAGGGTTTAAGTAAGATGTTCCGGAGATAATTGGTCTATGATATTTTTATTTTAATATTCGATTATAGAGACTACTTATATCTATATTTTTAGGAGTTGTTTTATAATCGTTTGGTTTAAGTTGTCATATACTTTTTCCTATTCTGTGGTACTACTTCACCCTAAATAAGGTCCCTACGTTCCTACCGAGCCGTGGACATTTAGTTAGATACACTATATGGTGTAATTGTTTTCCTATTTTTAGTGTACTGTTGTCTGTGTCTTTTTCGTAAAACTGTTTTGACTTGTTGGTAAGTTCTATTTTTGACAGTGGTTTCGACCATATCTCCCTTAAATATAATTTTATCATTTCTGGTGACTACTGTTTAGGTATCAATTATAGTACGAGTTTCCTTATTGTGTTTCTCAGGTTTAGAACGGAAAAGATAAATTGTATCATAACTTTCACGATTAGTGTCGTTAGTTTGTTGTTATTCTACTGGACTATAATATGTGTCTTTTGGGATTACAGAGGTGGTTTTTTGATGGTCCTGATTATCTACTTATGTAATTTGAACTTCCTGTGTTCTAATTATATGTCTTTAGACAACTATTATTACTTTATTGATTATTGATTATTAATTGATAGTCTTTTTCTTTTATTCTTTTGTTAGGATAAATTTTGACGTAGTTTTTATGGTTCCTCACCGAAGACCAAGTTCTACCGCCTCATCTTCTTGTACGCTCCCTCGTAGTTTTGACGTTGATCGATAACTTGTTGATAGTGTCCTCCGACGACCTTGGGTGGTTTTTTTCTGTCGGATTCGGGTTTCTGTCTCTTCGTCGGCGTCGTTCTACCATCCTCCCCGCGTTAGTGTTATTTTAGTTTAGGGTATGACCGGTCCACCCACTGGGTGTCTGACCTTTTGTCATTATCACTTCTTCAAGAGTGTGACAACACTTGCAAGACCTCGAGTGTAGTCTAAAGGGTCGGACCCCGAGACTGTTTCCCTGACCCTTAAGGGTCCCTTAGACTGGAACTCTCGGTCCCCTAAACTAATATCCTGAAGGTCTCCTGACCTCCTTTGTCTCTGAGGTCAGAACCCCCCGTGTTTGTTTTAAAACGTACGTGGTAATGCGTCTCCTGTCCTCGCGGCCGGGGTTTGTTGGACTACCGCGACCTCCGGAGGATACCTCCGTGCCCAGTCGTCCCCGAGTGGTGTCCCTGTCCCCTTGATCTTTCAGGGGGAACCATATTTGGAAAACCCCAAACGGTAATTGGGATGGTGTCTCGGACGTCTGGGGTCCCGATCCAGCTGATCCGGTTTGTTCATGGTCCTTCGCGTTGAGGCGGGTAGACGTCTATTAACCTAATTTCGAGATGACTCGTTCTGGGTTAAGAAGGGTAATGGTCAAGGCGCGTAGTTCTTCGAATGTGTTCGGGGAATCGGAATCGGTAGTCTCCGGTCTGTCTTCGTCGTTCTTCGTCACAGTGTCTTCGATTGTGTTTTTTGGTAATAATGTCTTTCAATTAGTACTACTTTTCCGTCCTTCAATACAGGATCTATTCCCTGTTCTATTTTGTGGTATTTTTGTTGATCTACTTCATCTCTATCCGTTGGAAGGTCTTTTTCTTGAGTCTTATTACTGTCACTTCTACTGGGTTCTAGACTCCTTTTCTTACCTCCGTTTCTAACTCTTCAACGTTATTTACAATGGTTTGTGGATCTTCTTGATTTCTTGTCTCTACTTATTATGTGATTTTCCTTAGTTGTCGTCTTATTAACTCCGTCTTCTTACGTATTCTCTGGACCCCCTGTCTTACCACCTTTAGTGACGGTGTCTTGTCTTATATCTTTTTTCTTACTTTTCTTTAATTCTGTCGGATTCTCTGGAGACCCTGTTCTACTTTACGAGGTTGTAAGTGTAATATACCCAGGGTCTTCCTCTTGTCTCTCTTTCCTGGACTCTTTTGTAGACTTCTCTATTATCGACTTTTGAACCAGTTCGTTCAGGTCCTTTGTGTCTCTCAGGGTCCTTCCTATTTGGGTTCCTCCTTGTATCGTTAGTTTGACTGTCTTTAATTTCTGTCTGTATTTTGTAATTTTCACTGTTCCCCTTTTACTGTTTATTGTATGTTCCCTTGAGGGTAGTCCGATAGTCAACTAAAGAGTTGTCTTTGAGATGTTCAGTCTTCCCTTACCGTACTCTATAAGTTTCACTACTTTCCCTTCTTGGACATTGGTTCTTATGAGATGGGTCGTTCTGAGAGGAAGTCTAAACTACCTTTTTAGTTTGCGAAAGGTCTGTTCACTTTCAATTTCTCTTATATCGTGGTGGTTTGGTCGAAATGTTGTTTACGATTTCCTTGAAGAGATCCGTCCTTCGTGTTCTCTTCCTTTCTGGGATGTCTTATATTTGGATTTTGTTGATTCTTGTACCATTGTCCTGGTAGGTATAGTTAGTAATGGAATTTACATTTGCCTGATTTGTGTGGTTGGTTTTCTGTATCTGACCGACCCATCTACTTTTGTACACGTACATACCTAAAGATGAATAGTGTAGTGAGACGAACGACGATTCAGTGAAGTCAGCACAGGCTAAGACACACTGGGGCATCTGTCGTCGGGTGGTCCGAGGGGGTAGGGACCCTAAGAGGTCGTTCTTGTGACCTCACCCAACGGTAAAGGAAAAGGTTACGTATTTTCACTTTTCACTTTTCTTTCAGCGAGTCAGCACAGACTGAGTGAGACGAATTGGGGAGGTTTAACATACATTAATTAAATATAACAATGCAAATAGTACAAGGGTAATACCGTACGTTAACATTAATAGCAAATAAAAAAGAGGCCTATAACTAACACTTTCGACTATTTGTAGAAAATGATGACACTAATACATTGACAATAAGTGTTATGGTGACATAGCACTGACCAGTTGTCTTTTCATTATCTTGAGACATAGTGGTTTTGACCTTAGATTGTCTTTTTGGACGTTAGTGAAAAATTTTAGCTCTACGTATAGTCTTAATAGAACTTTCAAAAACTTTTTATGTTTACGAGTCCATAACGATAAAAGAGGTCTCAAGGTCTATGCAAAGATTACTCGTCAGTACGAATTTTTGTTGATATAAGATACTACCAGAAAAGGAAAATAGATCAAAAAAAAGTCAAAAAGATAAAGTATAAGTCACGAGGGTAAAGTAAATCAAATGCAAGAGGTCAAAGAGGTTAATCTTTTTAAAGGGGTTAAAGAGAGAAAAAAATTATCAGAAAGAATTTGTAAATGCTTCACATCACCTTTTTGAAAACATATTTATGTTTATGCGTGTTATACATAAAATGTTTTGAACGTTTAAAAACGGAATGATTTTTTTTACTGTAAAACTAAGGTGAACAAACTGAATCATACTTACCTTACGATCTAAAGATTAATTATTCATCTATACGTTGTTCATTGTTTCCAAATGACATATGCTATCCTTGATATCAGTTATTGCAACGAAAAAACATATTAGTTTAGTGGAACGACCCGTGGATTTTGTAACATTCAGTTGAGATGAAGTTATTTTGTATATAAATTTCCAATTTTTTTTTTTGGATCCTTATTCCTTATCTTGACGGAATACTGGGTCGTTAGGGTGATGACCCGTATATAGGAATCTTTTGGTATTAACTTTTTCTATGTACATGGGGTTACGTGTGACGTCGTGATAAATGTTATCGGTCCTGTACCTTCGTTGGATATTTAGACAACTACTTACCTATTTATGCGACACCACGTATATATGTTACCTTATAATAAGTCGGTATTTTTCCTTGCTTAGACTCAGTCAAGATCGCTCCGTCTACTTGGATGTCGTCCAATATGTCTTACTTCTTTCAGTCTTTCTCTTTTTGTTTGTGACATATAATTGTGTGTATATACCTTGGATATTTTTACCATGACTACTTGGATAAACGTCCCGTCCTTATCTCTGAGTCTGTATCTTTGTCTGAAGCCCTGTGTTGCCTCCTTCCTTTTACAACCTATTTAACTCTTTCATCGGAACTTTATGTACGTAATGGTATGTATTTTGTCTGTCGACTCCTTCAACGATATATTGTGTCCCTCGAGTTCGACCACGAGACACTGTTGGATCTGTCCATTCTATACCATCGTCCATCCTCCCTTCAAGTTCTCCCTTCCCTGTATACATATGGATACCGACTAAGTACAACCACGTACTGTCTTTGGTTGTACTGTGACCTCTCGTTGATAGGAGGTTATTTTTTATTTACCTAAAAATTTTTATGGATCCTTATTTGTTGGTTCCTCCACTTTCTAGATATCAGATTTTTGATAATTATATTTTGTCACTTTCTTTAATTTCCATGTTTCTTTACATTTCTATAGAACATAAGTACCAAACTTTTTAATCATGACAATTTTACATGTAGGATGGGTTTCGTTAGATGTGTAAATTACGGTAAAGACAGTTTTATGGGGTACTATAAAAAGTGTCTTGATGATATTTATTAGGATCTTAAATATACTTTGGTACTTTCGAGGATTTCCTAGTTTCGTTAGAGCTCTTTTTTCTTGTTTCGACCTCCATAGTATAAGAGACTGAGGTCTGATATGATGTTTAGAAGTCATTATCATACATACCATGACTGTGTTTTGACATACATATTGACAACGACAAATCAGTGATTCAGTACAGAAAACGTTGGGGTTTTCTGACATCGGGTAGTCCGAACGTCCGGTACCCTATAGGGTCCGTTATTATGACCTCACCCAACGTAGAGGAAGAGGTCCCCTAGAAGGGCTGGGTCCCTGACTTTGGTGTAGAGGACGTAACCGTCCACCTAAGAAATGGTACCTCTGTAGACCCTTCGTGTAACATACATGTCATGACCGTGTGTTTTTGTCCGTGTGTCTAGTCAATTTGTCTTATCTCGGGTCTTTATTTAAGTCTATCAATACCGGTTAATTATTGTTTCTTCCGTTCTTAAACGTTACCTCTTTCCTGTCAGAGAAGTCATTCACCATGGCTCTTTTGATTTGTCGATGTACATTTTCTTACTTTAATCTCGTAAAAGAGTGTAGTAAATGTTTTCATTGGAACTTTACCTAATTTCTAGATTTATATTCTGACCTTTGACGTTTTGTAGATCTTTAATACCCGTATTGGGAGATTCTATTTAGTATCGTTATAAAAAACGACCTCATAGATTCCGTTTCCTTTATTTTCGTTTTTATTTGTTTACTCTGACTTTTATAAAACGTACCGTTTCCTTTAGTAATTATCTTGTTTTACCCTCTTTTTGTCCTCTTTTATGAACTTTATTATTCTGGTTATTCCCTAATTATAGTTTTTATGTTTTTGTCGAGTATGTTGACTTATAGTTTTTGTTGAGTGGACTAATTTTTCACTCGGTTTCTGGTTTTGTCTGTAAAAAGGTTTCTTTTGTATGTCTACCGATACTCTGTGCACTTTTCTACGAGTTGACACGAATTAGTAATGTCTTTACGTTTAGTTTTGTGTTCAATAGTTGAATTCTTACCGATAGTATACTGACGTTTATTGTTTGGTGGTTCCTACACTCCTCTTCACTTTGGATTGTGTGACAACCGTCTTTACAGTTGACCACGTCGGTTGACTGATACCTTTATATGATACTGTTATATGATACCTTTTGTCATATCTTTAAGGAGTTTTTTGATTTGGATCTTGATGTAATACTAGGACGTTAAAGTGGGGACTCATATATAGACTTCCTTCTTTATTGTGCTTCCGATTTTCTATGTACGTGGGGTTATTGGTGTCGTCGTAATGAATGTCGACGGTTTTATACCTTCGTTGGATTCGTAGGTTGGTGTCTACATACATATTTTTTCTACACTCCACTTTCAGCGAATTAGTACAGGCTGAGAAACGCTGAGGTACCTGATATGTCAAGTACCTCAAGAGATCCGGTCTTGTGACCTCACCCATCGGTAAAGGGAAGAGGTCTCCTAGAAGGGTTGGGTCCCTAACTTGGGTCCAGAGGGTGTAACGTCCGTCTAAGAAATGGTCGACTCGGTGTTCCCTTCGGGTATTTTTTCTACATCATATTCTCTTATGATGAGTCGGTGTTTTTTCTTACTTTAAGACGGTAAACGTTGTCGTACATACCTGACTCTTCCATCATACACATCACTTTATTTAGTCTCTTTCTGTTTATAACATACTAAAGTGAATATACAACTTAGATTTTGTGTTGCTTACTTATGTTATTTCTAAGTGTCTACATCTCTTGTTTTATAACCAATGATTGACCTACTCCTCGTTCTATCCTCAGCTCCTTATTCAATGTTCGACGAAACATATTTTCTTTATTTGATGTTCTTATATAACATGTCGTGACCCTTACATTGGTCATAAAAAATATTATTGAAATTTACTTCATATTAGATATTTTAATTAGTGATGTGACATGTAGACTTTGGTAATATTTAGTTGTTATAAAGTTATTTTTTCCTTCTTGAGTTTATTTCCATATTTTTAATATGGCGAATTTATAGTCCAATTATTAATCGAAGACAACCCCTTTTTTGGGTACTTTAATCATGATCTACGAAAAAGTTCCGGTATATGGAATGATAAAAAAGTTTGTGCTTCGTTGAAGCTGTTGCTGGTCAGTGGTCGATTAGGTCTGAATTATTTAGTTAGAGGTGTACAGTAAGATTACTTACATGTCATCCCGACTCTATGTTTCGTGACTTTTCGGTTTCTCAGTTAAATCAAATGTCAAAGAGTTTGAACCGTGACGATTGTAAATAACGCCCCCAACAGGTCACGTAAAGTTCTACACATGGCCCTAGGGACCGGGGATGGAGGATCTACGTCGGTCGTCGGTTGGGTCACACTGATAGTTTTTACGGAGGTCTGTGACAGTATACAAGGACCCCCCCGCTCCTTCCCTGGTAGTAACCAACTCTTAGTCACTAAGTCATATGTCGTTGATCGTAATTTTTATTTTTTTATGATTTTATGTTTATTTGATTTACTATTGTTTCATGTAGTGGGTATTATTCATATATAAAACAAAACTAACCTAAACATATTTGATCCAACGATACATTTTACATAAAGAATGACACTTAGTCTTAGTTTTGTGGACTTTCAACGACGTTTCCACGTCGTTGACTGGATGACGCTGGATGAGACTGGATGACGAGTATTGTTTACCGTTTTTGTGTTTACCGTTAGTACTTCCTTTATATTCTAAATCTTTCGGATCGAATTTTAGTCCTAAGGTCCTTTTCTTTTTCTTTGTTTACGTCTACATAAATTTATTTATTATCTTCTTTTAAAAGAACTCAATTTTCAAACTCACGTCTAAAGTTCTCGAATATTGGTAATGTTTATCCTTAATTTTGTTTGATTTTCTGTGGTGTAAGGTGACCTCCAGGATTTAAAATTCCTCTTACTTTTTGAAATGTTTTTGAAGTCTTTCTTGTTCACGAAATAATCCTTTCTGATTGTAATTCAAACGATAGATATTATGATCTTCTATCTGTTAAAGTTTGACGACGACGACGACGATTCAGTGAAATCAGTACAGGTTGACACGCTGGGGTACCTGTCGTCGGGTGCTCCGAGGGGACAGGGACCCTAAGAGGTCCGTTCTTGTGACCTCACCCAACGGTAAAGGAAGAGGTTGCGTACCTTCACATTCCACTTTCACTTCAGCGAATCAGCACAGGCTGAGAATCGCTGGGGTACCTGACGTCGGGTGGTCCGAGGAGACAGATACCCTAAAAGGTCCGTTCTCATGACCTCATCCCACGGTAACGGAAGAGGTTAGAGTTTGACGACTCCCCATTTATTCTTTAAATATGGTTCTATTTATACTATACGTATACCCGTTTCGTATCTGACAAGACATGGACGTTTCTAAATTTTCATATAATCGGTTCACATAAACTACTTTTGTCACCTCCTACTTGTGATTGGTTTACTGTTAATGTATTTTTGGTTTCTTAAGTACTATTCTTTTCTTTTATTTGAATAACTCGTTTTATAGAAGTCTATCTTCTACCGTTACACCGACCGTAACCTTTATATTGACAATTTCTTTGTGATTATTTGTAAGAATTTTACATTCACTATGTTGTATCCCCTTTAGGATTGATATCGAACCTTGAGTTACAAAATTTTCTTTTTTAAGAATCACTATGACCCATTTTTGACCTCTTTTCCCAATCCTTATTTTTTCTATTTTCGAATGTACTAGAATAAATTGAAAGTGATGCCGATAGAGGAAAGAAGGTTTACAGGAAGGAAGGTAATGAAGTCGTGTAGTCTGAAGAAAGATGGAGTTCCGAAAACCTGTACACAAGAAAGGGGATGGGAGACGTAACGATTGAGGAAATAGTTCGAAGTCTAGAGTTAGATTCATTGTGGAGAATCTCTTAGGTGAGGATTTACGGGATAGTTTCCAACGACGAGGGTTTCAATTTAGTACAAAAGAGAGAAGGATCTCTAATAACTATAAACTTTTTCGTACACGGACGGAGAAGAAAATCTTATGTTCATCGTACTCTTGTTCAATCCCAATCCCAGACGGTGCAAACAGTAATAAAGAGATCGTTAAGTTTGTGACTGATTATTGGACATCCGTAAAATAAATTTTTAAAACTTAATTGTTGTTTTGTTACGTACCTACTTACTTACGTGACTTCTTCCTTTTATTTGTTCCGTCATTCTTATTTGAAACTTAACAAAGACGTCAATTTCTTAATGTGTACCATAAAAATATCAAAAACTTTCCCTTAAATGATGTTCTTTTTTTTTATTATTTTGTTTCAATCCCTTTTTCTAGAAACACCTTGTCCTGGTTTCTTTTCGGCATAAAGATGAACCGAGTGTGAACTACAAGAAGACGAAGAAAAGAGAACTAGTCCACGCAGTGATCGTATAGTGGCAGTCAGAGGGAATAGTCACCCAAGGTGTAGACATCTAAGTTGGTTGATGACTCGTCTTTGTCAACCCTTTTTTTTAAGGTATTTCAAGGTTTTACGCTTTGAACTTAAACGACGTTGGTTACCGTTGATAAATGTATCGAAAATGTAACATAATCCAGAATATTTATTAAATCTCTACTAAATTTTACATACCCTCCTACGCACATCCAATATACGGTTGATGATGTGGTAAAATGTATTCCTTGAACTCGTAGACTCTTAAGACCACAGACATCCCACGGGACCTTGGTTAGGAGACACTTATGACTCCCTTCTGACATGTTTGTTAAATTTCACCCCAAAAGAAAAACCGGAGGGAGGTCCCATAAAAGAACCGGATTTACGTTCAGTGAAAGTGTGTGTCTTGTCTTCAGGAACCTTGTGGTGTCATAAGGAGTGATCGTTGTGACACCACGACGGTAAGAGACGGAACCGCTTCATTTTTATGGTGACGATTTAAGACTCCATTTCGACTGTCTCTTATTCCGCACGTGTGTGGGTCGTTAGTCTTGTCCATACGTGAGACAGAGGTAACGATTTCTCTCCAGTGTGAGTGTGGTTTTAAGTGGAGTGTGGTATAAGACTCTGGAGAATACGGAGGAGTAGAGTGAGACTCAAGAGGGATCTATAAAGGAGGTGAAGGTGTCGAAATTTACGGTAAGTATACGGTTATTAAGAGAAGTCGTTTCGACATTCTTTATGTGAAAATACTGGGAGATTTTGTATTTTTTTGTTATACGGTTAATTTGATACGATGTTACAGGTTTATTGGTAGGGTCCGTTGTGTCTTGATCAGTGTGGTCGGAAAGTAACGAGACTTTAAAGAAAACTTCTCGGAGTACCTATTCCGGTAAAAGAGCCCACAGAACTTAAAGTTATGAACCGGACACTACCATTAGGGAAAGATAAATTGTGTCGAAAAAAGTGAACACCGATAAAAGGGAAAATCCAGAGTATTTTGTGAACAAAACCTCCTTTTACATTTCAACAACAAACAGGGACGTTAGTTATGTGTTTGATGTTTGTTACGTGTGTTGACGAATAGGTTTTCCCTAAAGTCAAGTCAGCGAGTCAGCACAGGGTGAGAAACGCTGGGGTACTTAGTGTCGTGCGGTCCGGAGGGACAGGCAGTGGTTGAGGACCTCAAGTGGGTTTGGGTACAGGTAACTCAGCCACTACGGTAGGTCGGTAGAGTAGGAGACAGTAGGTGAAGAGGACGACAGTTAGAAAGGGTCGTAGTCCCAGAAAAGTTTACTCAGTCGAGAAGCGTAGTCCACCGGTTTTATAACCTCAAAGTCGAAGTCGTAGTCAGGAAGGTCACTTGTGAGTCCTGACTAGAGGAAATCCTACCTGACCAACCTAGAGGAACGTCGGGCTCCCTGAGAGTTCTCAGAAGCGTTCGTGGTGTCAAGTTTTCGTAGTTAAGAAGCCGCGAGTCGAAAGACGTGTCAGGTTGAGAGCGTAGGTATGTGTTGATGACCTTTTTGGTCTCGGAACTGATCACCCTGGAAACAACTGTTTCATTAATCCCTCCGGTAATTAATATTCGGTGTTAGACAAAAGACTCTACAGTTTTACACGTAGAACATTAATTCTATATGTACAGACTCTGGATGTTATGAGTTGAATATATATCCATGAATAAATTTTAATAATGGACCTATGTTTTAATGATGTTTCTATGAAGTTTAGTGGTACGGATCTAGAAAGGAGACCTTAGACTATGATGTAAATAGGAGGGAAAGAGTATATTGTAACTGTAGTTTGTCAAAGGTTTTTGTTCATGAGATATAACTTGACTGAGAAAGGAGATAGAGAATGATGGTTGTGACGGATTCAGTGGATCCGGATCGGTAAGATACGGGTTTTATAGAGAGTTTAAATACAGTGAAGGGAAGGAAGAGGAGTTTGGAATCAAGTTCTATTGTAGAGAATGTCATTCTGTATTAATACCATCCTCGACATTACAGGACGGTCAAATAAAACATTTGTCGTACTATAGGTAGGAGATGGATTTCAAAGTCACCGGGTTGTAACCAAAGTTCTTCCGCATGTTTGAGGAGTGGTATTGTATTGTAGTATTGTGGGATTGTGGTGTTCGATTGGATTATAGGTTCGATGGTAAAAGATTGAAGTAGAGAACGTAGATGATAGAGGTTTGTAAGGGTGTCTTGAGACGATACAGTAAGAATCATATGGTCAAATTAGATGGAATAGCCGAAAAGTCGAAATGAAGAACATAATAAAATTACTATGAAATCAAGATCTTAAAAGTAATCCAAGAAGGAATCTTAAGGTAAAGAGACGAGTTTAAAGGGTGGAAAAATAGTTTAACTGATAGAAAAAGAGATTTAGGAAATTGTACTTTCAAGAACAAAGGATTAAGTTCGTATACGTTCAAACATAGTTGATGAAAAAGAGAACTGATACTTAGGGTAAAAGGAAAAAAGTTCAGAGAGTTATAAAAATAAAAATACTCTGTACTACGTATTTCCTTGTTATCTATGACTTTATCTATAAAGGGGGTCTCTTCCATTAAGTGAAAGAGACAGTTTGTCAATCTCACTTCTCATCTAGAGAAGTTATGTTTTCCTCAAGTAGACCCAACCTCGACTCATCGGGAAATCAAGGTCAAGTGAAGACCAAAGTTTGTGGAACTTCTACCTCAGTCCAGAGAAGGATACCGTTCCGAAACCCTAAGTTCGTGACATTCTGAACTTCTATGAAGAGAGAGATCGAGTCAGGATTGAGAGAAGTAGTGACGAATGAGTCGTTCTCAGGACTATTCTAAACCGAAGAGTCCCCTTGATCATAAACTCCTAGTTAGGATAGGAGGTTAGACAGTGTAGTCGGGCCTACATTGATTATTTATTTCAAGTCGACCAAAGAGAATCCCGGTATTTGTTAGGGTATATCGTCCGAACGAGGTGACGGACGGATGTGGAGGTCCTAGTCAATTATGAGACTCCCTGTGTTCGTCGGTGGTTAGAGAAACACAGATCCACACAGACGACGACGATTCAGAGGAGTCAGCACAGGCTGACACGCTAGGGTGTCTGCCATCGGGTGGTCCGAGGGGGCAGGGACCCTAAGAGATCCGTTCTTGTGACCTCACCCGACGGTAAAGGAAGAGGTTACGTACTTTCACTTTTCACTTTCACTTCAGCGAGTCAACACAGGTTGAGAGTCGCTGGGGTACCTGACGTTGGGTGGTCCGAGGAGGTGGGTACCCTAAAATTTGGTCCGTTCTCATGACCTCACCCTACGATAACGGAAGAGACGATCCATGCAGATCCTTCCGTGTTTGCATGTAGAACTTGAACCAAGTAAATTGAAGAAACACTGTGTCAAAAGGTTGCTTAAAATTTTTTTGTTGAAAATTTTAGTAAACAAAAGGGGACAGTAATGTGTCTCTCTTCAGCAGAGTACTGTAGAAGATTTAGGTAAGAAGAGAATAACTTTACAATATAAGGGAGGAGAAGAATGGCTGGTAGAAGTTTGACTTTATAATACAAAAGACTTTTTGAACGAATGGCAGGAGATCTATCGACAGTAATGAAGAAATGAGTAGATATAAGAGGTGATCAGACACTTAAGGAAAGTGAGTGGACACCAGAGGTGATCGGACATGTTTATATTACTGATATGACATCGACGCCTGTCTGTCACCATTCCTTTCATCCGTCTTTAGTCTCGTTTATACACAAACACTTTCCTTTTTCTACATACAACCGAAAATTTATACAATACGTAACTTCTGGTGTTACATGGATTAGGCATGTAATTGACTATTAAATAACGAAGTGGTCGATTTTTGGAAAAGAGACTTGTTTAACTCTTAATGGTTATTCGGTTCTTAATATATGTATACAAACTGATTTTGAATTACTCCCTTTTGAAACGACTAAGGTTTACTTTACATATAGGAATTTTTTATGGTTCGTTATAACCGGTTATCCCTCCTCCGGAATCATATGATAGTATAAAATGTTCTCTTGACGAGTCGAGAGATTGAAATCGTGTAAGATATTTGTGGTCTTAATTTGACGTCAGGACATTATACGAGGGACAATATAAAAATGTACTGGGATACAATACGGTATTCCGTCGATAAATATAAGGATTACATTTCTCCATACCAACGAACTTATATAGTTACAAAATAATAAGTTACTTATTTCAAGATAAGAGTTCTTCTTTTTTTTTAAGAAGTTATACATGTGTTAGTGTGTATGGTTCGTAAATGTTTCTTGTACTACGAGATGAGATTATTTTCCCATCCCTTTTCTATATGGGACTAGTCTCATGAAATTTATATGATGAAAACTATAGACTCTTTAAGGATTCCGTCTTAATGATTCTCCATAATTTTGTCAGACAGATCCTATCATTTAGTTAAATCTTTCGAATTACGACTAATAGATCCCATTTCCTTTATCTTAGCTACTGTCTTTTTTTCTATAGTTTTGTTCAAATCAGTCTCAAGAACCATTTTATTAAATTTTCGATCTTTGAATAAAAATGTAGAGAACAATTAAAGAATTTACAGAATTTTGACTTCACTTGTCTTCCATTTCCGTTAAATTTTACTATAAGGTAATTTGTGTGTTTAATAAAATTTTTAGGTGTTTTATTTGTGGATATAGACCTTTTTAGTCTTGACCCTGTAGATCATTTGTTAAGACTTTGTAAAATTTTATACAAAATTTCCCCATTACTTAAAATTTGCGGATTCTTTCTACAACGACAATCGACAGGGAGGTAGATGTCAATCCAATAGATGTCCATAGTGGCAGGATAGTCTACTATACTCCTCATTGACGATTCGTTCCTGTAAGTGTGGTGTCGTCTTTAATTAGACGTTCTTGGGATTTACGTGTCCATAATTAATCCTACCAACATGACATCAAAATAGAATGTGTCTTTTATAAATTTACCTTCGACTTACTGTCGACCACCACTTTACACTCAGACACTAAATTAGCGAGTCTTTGGTAGTCGTGATTCCGTTATATTCACATTTCCCGAAAACTTTCGCGAACACCCAAAGATATTATACGGATGGACCTCGTTGTTGTTTGGTCCCCAAACTAAAACACAACAAATAGATCCGTTAACCACCCCCCTTCGCTCAATACTTTCTGTCATTGATGAAAGTGTTGATGACTGGAAGATTCATTCATTAAAGAATTCTCCAAGTAAATCACTGACATCTTTAAAGAATTATACGGATGTACCAGAGTGATTTTCATCTCTTCCGAATCCAGTCGTTCTTTTTTTTACTTAGTCGTTTACCCGTTTCTAGTCTTCCTAAGGTATAAATTCCTGACACTAAAGTATCAAGGGTACCTTTGCCTATGTCTTTTCGTACTCTTCATACGCATTACGTCTCCGTGACCGGTAGGTCTAATCTGACCGATGATGATTCTATTTTTATTTATGTAAATTCAAAATATGCCACTGATCTAATGAAGTTTCATGAGGTGTCCTATCGGTGAGTTTATAGAGGATTACCAAAGAATTGAACTTGAGGATTCTTGACTTCATTCTCGTAAAGACCTATCCCTGGTATAATTTTTTACGGAAGAGAAACAGAAATAAAAGTCATGTATTTTTTCTTTTCTTAGTGTTAGATAATGAAAATTAATTTCGTACGTGTTATATCATGTAGTTTAATTTAACGACAATCTGAACTCAAGTAAAAATAAATAGTTTATTTACTTCCCCCTTTCATACAAAAGAATTCCCAAGGATAATTGAGAAAGGAAATACATCTACTTTTTTATAATTAAAAATTACTCGTTTTCATATTTACTTCTAAATATTTTATTCTCATTCTTACTCTTTTAAACCACAGTCATAATACTATGTTCTTTTATTTAAAGTTACTTCTTTCTTTAGTAAACTTTTTTTATTTAGGTTATTAAATTGTAATTTTAACCTCTCTTCTGTGGTGTCTTTTTTGAGTCACGAAACTATTTAATCTTACTCCTTGGTTTTTTAATTTTTACTTAAATGTTGTGTTTAGCTGTTGTTTTATGATTGTTGTTTTATGAGTTGTTGTGTTCAGGAAAAAGTCTAGAGTATTAAGAAAACCCGTACTGAGATTTGTCCGGTATAGAAATTATAAGAGAGTTGAAATATGTAGGATAATGGTCTTGAATTGTCATTTTCTAAGTTCATCTATACACTGTCAGTGTTGACTTTTCTATAAAAAGAGATCTTCATTTGTCCATCGACAAGTCAGGGATTCAGTACAGAATGAGAAAACGTTTGGGTACCTGACATCGGGCGGTCCGAGGAGACAGGCACCCTAAAGGGTCCGTTCTTTTGACCTCTCCCAAGGGTAAAGGAGGAGGTCCCCTTGAAGGGCTTGGTCCCTGACTTGGTACAAAAGACGTAACCGTCCACCTGAGAAATGACCACTTGGTAGTCCGTTCGGGTTTTATACATCCTCTCCTTGAATTTTTCTACAGTTAATTTTACATGATTGTAACACGTTCACATATTTTATGATTTCTTGATTTAATGTTTATCGTTCATATTACATAAATAAACGAAGTTTATTATACACTTTGTAATCGTTACTCAACTATTAATGACTTTGGCTCTCTGTCCATGAAGAAGGTAAATATACATATAAACGTCAAAAGATATTTTTTTTAAAAATTTAATAAATTATTATAGAACTAATCATACCAATTGACGGTATATAATGATTTAGTTATTACAAATGACGGTACGTAATGATTTAGTTATTACAAAATCAGTAAAGGTTTTTTTATAATAGGAAGTATATTTCTTCTGTGATTATTGGTTCATTTTGTTGACGAGAATGTTAAAAATATCTTATTGGTTAAGTACAACGAGTTTCAGAAAGTGTGTCAAGGAGAACTCTTGTTGAGATACATAAATTTTTTTAGTCGTCGATCTCATTCCGATTTACAAGTTAGTCTTCAATTGGTCTTAAATACTCTTAGTTTGGGTTTCGTTATGGAAACTTAAATTTCTCTTTTGTTAAATTTTTTTATTTGTTCTTTTTTCGTTTCTTACGATGTTTCGAAGATAGAATGGAACTGGTTCTACACTTCCAAAAACTCTTTAATACACTGGTGGTGGTAGATTTTGTATGACCCATGATTTCAATAGTCGTCGACAGAAACAACATTAACTTTGGATCTTATTCTTTTTGAGTTTATTTTAATACTGAAATATATGACGTCACCCGAGTAATATTTTATTCCAAATTTTATTATTTGTATATAAGAGAGTTGACTTTTTTCAAACTGAATTATTCAAGAATCTTGGTGAAAAGAAACTTTATAAGGAATCACTATGTGATTATTTGTTATCCAATCGAATGTAAAAAGTACAACGTTTAATGACTAAAAATAAAGTTTATATAATGGAATTTTGTGTGTGTGTGTGTGTAGTCATATGAACTTACTGATAAACATGACATACATAATTTACTGAATTGTAGACATTTTAGTTTATGAAGTTAACGTAATCCCTTCGAACGAAAAGTTGTCTGTTAAGGGAGTTTCAACAACCGTTTCACTTTTTAAGAAAACATTTCACTAGTAAGTGAGGAGGGAAATATAACTCATATTTTGACGTGAAGACATAAAGTTCAATTACCGAGTTTTCTTATTTTTAGTTATTTAGTTTGTATGTACAACTATATAGTCGTTACAAAGAATTTGGGATCGAAATTTGAGTGACAAATTTACCTTTGCAAAATAATAAATTTTTTGATCTTAATTTTGTACATTTTTCCTAAGGTAAGTCGTACTTTTATAAAGGATTCGATAATGTCAGGATCTTTATATTTAAATTCTTACAGACTTGAGAAGACTCGGTAGGAGTGGGAGTCGAAAGATAAAGGGTGGAAACACTCTAGTGATCTTCTTGTGTACGACATTGTTACCATTTTGTAAGGTAATACTCTTTTATGGTATCAACCACTCACCCTTACGACCGTTTTTTCGTCCCACCTAAGTTGTGTCGGAAGAGTGTAAGACTCACTCGTTACTGCTGGGTTTTAACCCTCGTCAGAAAGAGTCAGTAGGAACCTGATTCGTCTCGACTGATAGAATTTTATGTAGATATATTAAATCTTTCTTCGGAGTTTCTAAGTCGTGGTGATGACCTTAAGTAGATCCAGGTCAACCCAGATGTAAACTACTAAGACAGTGGTTCAGGATTGGTACGGGACTAAATACTATCCGGTCTACCGAGACACCTTGTATACCCATGGTGCTTCCGTTATGGTCAGTGGTGTTTATATATATGTATATATATATATATATACACCGTATATTTATATAAAATATATAAGTTATAGTCATAAATATTTGTATATATATAATACATATTATATATATATACCGAAGAGATCGAGTATCATGATCGTCTCAGACAATCTAAAAGAGGTTCCCACTACAGGTATTTTAGTGATAATCTCCAAGTAACGACGTCCGACGATAAAGACAGTATTTACAATGGGGGTTTGCCTCATGGACTTCTGAAGGGACCCCCAGCTCACCAATCCTTAAGTGGACGGTGTGTGACCGTCCCCTATACCTCAAACTAGGCACCAGGTCCTTCTAAGGTGTACGACACCCCGTTGATTCTGGCATTTCGTGTTGATGACTCGGACTCGAGAGTTCGGGCACTCGACGTCGATGACTTCGGGCACGTGGTCTCGACCACGAGACGTCGTTGCCTTCGGTGGTGCCACTCTTTCGACTCGTGGCGCCGTCTCCGCGTGGGTGCGCGGTACTGATTTCCTTCGGACAAGTGTCGGTCCCTCCGGGTCACGTCAGTTTTTAAGTTGGGTCCAGTTATTTTATTTGTTATTATTAGAACGATGGTTTTTTTTCGACCTGGACTTTGTTTCAACACTCGGAGACATATGAGAATTCACTAAGAAGATAAAGGTTATTATGTGAAGTACCAAGTTTTGAACATAAAATTTTCAAAAGGACTATTGGTTAGAATTAGAAGGGTCGATGTAGGGTTGAGATGACACAGGTTATCACTAAGGGAGTAGTTCAAACAATTTTTGTTTCTCCTGTCTTTAGCGATCTCTAAAAGAAAGGATAAAGATTAAATTAGTGAAATACTAACAGGGAGATTTTTATTAAGATGTAAATTGGTTTGTGACGAGGTTTTACGGTTCCACTTGACTTAAGATAAAGATAAGAGGTTTCTCGATCGGTGGACTGCATTCGACCGCAGTGACTCATTTCCGTCGGGACCTTGAGACTCAAGATCATGATTGAAACGGTCACCGAACGATCTACCAGGACTTATTTACTAATGTGATAGTAGAATCCTCTTTCCACTACTATTCTACTTCTACTACGAGTATGAAAAATTCCAATGTACCCAAAGACGAAATTGATGAAGTTTCGTAAAATATCTAAATCGGAATTTGGTAATCCCTTATCATTTGTTTGAGGTCGGATCTACTTATTTGACTTCACGATTTTCCGTTTTATCTTGGAATCACCAGTATTACGTTGTAAATACAATTTCTTCAATTTTTTTTTTATAGTAGAAGGTCACAATTTTAAAAAATTTGATTTAGCAAATACCATGATACTTTTAAATAAATCTATCCTATAGGAAACATTAAGGGACGTTTTCTGTCACTTCCTATTGTGTATGTGTGTGTTTCAAAGTGTTTAAGTATTTTGTGTCACACAAGGAGTCTCCTTCCTTAATATAAAGTTCTCAAGTAAAGTAGTATACTGGGACACAGGACCTGTCCTTTGGAAAAAAACCTGGTCCGTGTCCAAGTCTTACACAATCGACGACAATCGACACGTCGTCGATTGTGTAAACTTAACCATTATTGAGGTGGTAGTCTTCGTAGAGATTATAATGTTTAATAATGACCACGAAGACTGATCTCTGTAACTCCTTAACACCGTCACTTACTGAGGTCACCACAAGGGTTTTCTTCTTTATTTAAATAAGATTTCTTAAAATTTTATTCTTCAAATAAAATTTTCTTCAAAATCTTCAGGAATCTCCAATATAATTAATAGTTAACAATTTTTGACTGAGAGACCAGATCAATTACTCAAAGTTCTTTAATATTATGATAGTGTTTCAATTTTAACGTATTTTCGTAAATTCGAAATTTATTGATGATAAAAAGAGTTACAAAGTCTTTCATTCATTTAATTTTCGAATCCTATGTAGAAACTTAAGTACTTTTTTTTTTAGGAGAGGATTGTTTTAAAGTAAATTCTATTAATTTCAAGACACCTCCAAAAAACCAAAACAAAACGAAGACGACTGAAAACCTGTTTATAAAACCGTGTTCTCGTGTTTAGACTTTTGATTCCATTTACCAGGAGTACTAAGTCGACTTTTCACTTGACGTGTACCTAGTGACTGGACAGAAAAAAGAAGGAGTCACACTCCTACGGACGGACAGACGGATGTCGACATGTAATACTGAAGTTTCGGAAGGGGGTCTATGAGGTGACACCCTGTGATCGTTGTCCCTCTATGACCAGGACCGAAAAAGGGGAAAGTTGTCAAAGTACTAGTCACTCTTTCAACGTAAATCCTTTGTACTATATGGTTGACGAAGTTTTTAAGACACGGATAAGATTAATTTCGGAATGGTGTTACCGAGAGTCCCTGTGTCCTCCATAGGACGTGAAACAGTGTCCCTCGTCCTTTGTAGTCTTACTTCGATCTCCGTAGGGAGATGAGAAGGTGTCGAGACACCCTGGTGTTTATTCCCGTAGGGTTGAAGGTAGAGCCTCTTCCGTCACCGTGGGGTGAGGTCATGAGAACGGACCTTTTAGGGTACCTACCTCCTCGGACCACCCGACGGCAGGTACCCCAGCGTGTCTCAGCCTGTGTTGACTCGCTGAAGTGAAAGTGAAAAGTGAAGGTACGTAACCTCTTCCTTTACCATTGGGTGAGGTCACAAGAACGGACCTTTTAGGGTACCTATCTCCTCGGACCGTCCGACGTCAGGTACCCCAACGTGTCTCAGCCCGTGCTGACTCGTTGAAGTGAAAGTGAAAAGTGAAGGTACGTAACCTTTTCCTTTACCGTGGGGTGAGGTTACAAGAACGGACCTCTTAGGGTCCCTACCCCCTCGGACCACTCGACGACTGATACCCCAGCGTGTCTCAGCCTGTGCTGACTTCGCTGAAACGTCGTCGTCGTTGAAGGTAGAAGTTTTGTGTTACTGAATCGAAGAATAAGACGGGGTAAATTCGGTATCTCCAAATTACATTGTACTTTGTTTTTGTTTGAATAGATAGGGAATAGTAGAGTAGTGTTTTACATATTACTTAAACTGTCTGGTTGGATTGTGAGTCGTGTAATATTGGTGAATTTTTTAAAACCTACTTAGTTATTTGTACTCGCAATACGTTCTCCTACCAGCAGTTGAGAAGATTAAGAAGGTTCCCTTTTTGTTTTCTTTTTTTATTTAAATTCGATGTCTTATTTCTGGTGACCACTCTTAATCTTCCTTAAATGGATCCGTACCGATAATTTATACTCTTTCTTAAAGGGTTTTACAACTCCCCAAGCGTATTTTGTGAAACTTTCACTTCACCTTTATGACTAATGTTTGTTCTCTTACTCGTTCGGACTACTAAGGTAGTGGACACACTATGTCTACGTATGATGAAAAGTGTAAGTTCAGGTCCCATTTTCATTAAAGTAGACGTACCGTGTACTGGTATAAGTTCTATGAAATTATATATAACAAAGTAAACTAGGAGTTTACTAATAGAGGTGAAATATCTAATTTTTTTAATTCTGAGTCTTTACAAAATACGAAAACCGGTTGAGAATAAGTGTGAGAACCTTTATTATTAATCCAAAGACTCAGGGACAGGTCTCAAACAAGATTAAACTTCTTTTGTTTTGTTTAATTTTTATAACATACGACGACGACGATTCAGCGAAGTCAGTACAGGCTGAGACACGTTGGGGTCTCTGCCGTCGGGTGGTCCGAGGCGGCAGGGAGCCTAAGAGGTCCGTTCTTGTGACCTCACCCAACGGTAAAAGAAAAGGTCACGTACTTTCACTTTTCAGTTTCACTTCAGTGAGTCACACAGACTGAGAATCGCTGGGGTACCTGACGTCGGATGGTCCGAGGAGACAGGTACCTTAAAAGGTCCGTTTTCATGACCTCACCTTTTTGACTCAACACTGAATCGAAGGTAAATTTTAGATCAAGTTTTGTGAATACTCAAAGAATATGTAAAGAAACCTCTTTTTTTATCAAAATTGTATTATATATATTTTATAGTCGGATCTTCCTCAAATGACACACAAAATAATACATCATCTTTCTTATGTATGTTTCCCAGAAGAATTTTTAATAATACCTGTACAGTTTTATCCTAAAAGTGATGGAGATCGAGTAAGATCAGTCATACAGATCATTATGCATGGTCCTTACATTGTGACTTCTGACTACTTATAGGGTTTTAATGACAAGGTGTTGTTATTATTTAAAGTTCTCTACAATACGAATTACTATATTAAAATTTTTTATATACTTAGTGGAACGAAGTCAGTGACTATTGTAAGTAGTCTAATACCTTTGTCCATTAAGGTCAAAATTTATGGTGACAATATTTTTAAATAAAAAATGAGAAAACCTGACTAACCTTCAGTAAAATATTGACTGTTTAATCCTTTTGACGAGTAAGAAAATTTTACGTATTTAATTTTTTTGTCTTAATCTACATAAAATTCAAAGTTGTCGGTTAAAACAACTTTCAGATGAATTAAAAAGAAAAATATTGATTTTAATACTAATTGAAATTTTATTAGATTGTTCTATTAAAGTTGTCAACCCTCAAAACTCACTACCGACACACTGTTTTGATATAGGGTTAATAGATAGTAGTTAAATGGGTCAGTCTCTACTAAATGTAGACATACTGATAAAAAATATATTTAAATAAATTAACCTCCAATTAAGGAAATGTTATAACATAACCAAAACGGTATGTAGTTGTACTTAGGCGGTGTCCATATGTGCACAAGGGGTAGGACTCGGGGGGAGGGAGGAGGGAGGGGCATGGTAGGGAGACCCAGTAGGATCACGTGGTCGGGGTTCGTAGGTCGTAGTACGTAGCTTGGACCTGACCGCTAAGTAAAGTATATACTATAATATGTACAAAATTACGGTAAGAGGGTTTAGTAGGGAGGGAGAGGGAGAGGGTGTCTCAGGTTTTTGGACAAGATATGTAGACACAGAGAAAACGATAGAGCGTATGTCCCAATGACAATGGTAGAAAGATTTAAGGTATATATACACAATCATATGACATAACCACAAAAAGAAAGACCGAATGGAGTGAGACATATTAGCCGAGGTCAAAGTAGGTAGAGTTGTCTTGACTAAGTTTACCTAAGAAAAATTACCGACTCATTATGAGGTAACATATATACATGGTGTCGAAAGAATAGGTAAGTAGACGACTACCTGTAGATCCAACAAAGGTAGGTACAGGACCGATAATATTTGTCACGACGCTACTTGTAACCCCATGTGCACAGAGAAAGTTAAGACCAAAGGAGTCACACATACGGGTCTTCATCCTAACGACCCAGTATTCCGTCAAGATAAAGGTCAAAAAATTCCTTAAAGGTGTGACAAGAGGTATCCCCGACATGATCAAACGTAAGGGTGGTTGTCACATTCTCCCAAGGGAAAAGAGGTGTGAGAGAGGTCGTAAATAACGAACGTCTGAAATCCTAGCGTCGGTAAGACTGACCGCACTGTACCATGGAGTAACACCAAATTTAAATAGATGTAGTCAATCAAACCGGTTGTCTTATTGGTTTAGTGATTAAAAATAATACATTAGCGTTAGAGATAGTTTTTAAAAAGTTTTATTTGACCTCGGAAATTTTATTTGTACATTGAAGATATGAACGTTGAAGTTAAGAAAGACTTACCACTTCTTATAACAAATTTTTCATTATAAAAAGGGGTTTTTTCGTGAGTAATGAAACAGAAGGATTTATTATTCAAAATTAAAATTTTATATTAACTGAAATTCTTGATATATAATGAAAGACACAAAGACTTTATGATAAGTCTTCGGAGGTTATATGTAAAGTTGAACTGATGAGGAGCTATTTTAGAGATAACTCGTGATACCTGGACTCATATAAGTAATAAAATTATACTCCGTCAAAATTTGAATGATTATGGAAAAATTAGTACGATCATTCTTTCGTCGTACTCGATGACACCTTTTGGGTCATGATTCTCCATACTTTAATATTTACTTAAAAACCGAAACGGTACCTCTGTAATACACAGAGATTTCTCTAGTATTAAAAGAATAAGGTAAATGAAGTGACACGTGTCAAGGAGACGTTATTTGGTGAGTGTATGTCACCTATTTCTTTGAAATAGACTGAATAATAATCTGACAAAACTTCAACCCAATTCTTTTGGACCGTAATAATTTTTCTTACGTAAACTTAGTCAAGATTACTCCACTTACTTTGACCTCGGATAATATGTCTCACTTCAGTCAGTCTTTCTTTTTGTGGTAATGTCATATGATGTGTATGTACACCTTAAATCTTTCTACCATTACTACTGGGATATACGTTCTGTCGTCCTCTCTGTGTCTACATTTCTTGTCTGAAAACCCGAGACACGCTCTTCCGCTCCCACCCTACTAAACTCTCCCATCGCAACTTTGCACATATAATAGTATACACTTTATCCAACGGTCAGGTCCAAGTTACGTACTCTGTCCCACGAGTCCCGACCACGTAACCCTACTGGGACTCCCTACCCTACCCCTCCCTCCACCCTCCCCCCAAGTCCTGTCCCTTGTGTACATGTGGGTACCGACTAAGTACAGTTACATACCGTTTTGGTGATGTTATGACACTTTATTAGTCGAAGGTTAATTTTATTTATTTATAGTGACCATCGAACTATCCCTAACGTAACTTAAACATTTAACGAAACCCATCATATGAGTAGTAAAGTTCTGAACATACCTTTATGTTTTTTGGAGCTTATCGGTTTCGTTAGAACTCTTTCTTCTTACCTTGACCTGCTTAGTTGAACGGACTGAAGTCCGAGATGATGTTTCGGTGTCAGTAGTTCTGTCATACCATGACCGTGTTTCTGTCTGTATATCTAGTTACCTTGTTTTATCTTTCGGGTCTCTATTTAGGTGTGTGTATACCTGTGGAATAGAAACTGTTTCCTCCGTTCTTATATGTTACCTCATTTCTGTTAGAGAAATTGTTCACCACGACCCTTTTGACCAGTTGGTGAACATTTTCTTACTTTGATCTAGTGAAAGATTGTGGCGTGTGTTTTTATTTGAGTTTTACCTAATTTCTAGATTTACATTCTGGTCTTTGATATTTTGAGGATCTCCTCTTGTATCCGTTTTGTGAGAGTCTGTATTTAGTGTCGTCCTAGGAGATACTAGGTGGAGGGTCTTAAGACCTTTATTTTCGTTTTTATTTGTTTACCCTAGATTAATTTTAATTTTCGAAGACGTGTTGTTTCCTTTTATATTCGTTCCACTTTTCTGTCGGAAGACTTACCCTCTTTTATTATCGTTTACTTCGTTGACTGTTTGTTGATTAGAGTTTTTATATGTTCGTTGAATACGTCGAGTTAAGGTCTTTTTATTTGCTGGGTTAGTTTTTTACCCGGTTTCTTGATTTATCTGTAAAGAGGTTTCTTCTGTATGCCTACCGATTGTTTGTGTACTTTTCTACGAGTTGTAGTGAGTAATAATTTCTTTACGTTTAGTTTTGGTGTTACTCCATGGTGAAGTGTGGTCAGTCTTACTGACGCTAGGTTTTTAGTCGTTCGTAACCCTTGTGTACATTCTTAATTTCTAAAATTTTAAATTTTTTTTATTTTTTCATTTTTTGTTTTGTTTTGTTTTGTTTTTAGTCGTTCATTATTTACGACCTCTCCCACACCTCTTTTCCCTTGGGAGGATGTGACAGCCATCCTTACGTTTGATCACGTTGGTAATACCTCTTGTCACACCTCTAAGGAATTTTTTAACGTTTATCTTGACGGTATACTGGGTCGTTAGGGTGACGACCCGTATGTGTGGCTCCTTTGGTCTTAACTTTCTCTGTGTACATGGGGTTACAAGTAGCGTCGTGACAAATATTATCGGTCCTGTACCTTTGTTGGATCTACAGGTAGTCGTCTACTTACCTATTCTTTCGACACCATGTATATGTGTTACCTCTTAATGAGTCGGTAATTTTTCTTATGTAAACTTAGTCAAGACAACTCTACCTACTTTGACCTCGGCTAATATGTCTCACTTCATTCGGTCTTTCTTTTTGTAGTTATGTCATATGATTGTGTATATATACCTTAAATCTTTCTACCGTTACTATTGGGACATACGTTCTGTCGTTTTTTCTGTGTCTACACATATCGCCTGAAACCCTGAGTCTCCCTCTCCCTCTCCCACCCTACTCAACCCTCTTACCGTAACTTTGTACATATGATAGTACATTCTTAGCTTAGTGGTCAGATACAGACTACGTCCTATGTCGTACGAACCCCGACCACGTGCCCCTACTGGGCTCCCTACAACACCCCTCCCTCCACCCTCCCCCCAAGTACAACCCTAGCGTACATGTGGGCACCACCTAAGTCCAGTTACATACAGCTTTGGTTATGTCATAACATTTCATTTTATTTCATTTTTATTTTTTATTTTATTTTGTTTAGATATTTAAAAAATTTTTTCTTTTCTTTTGGACCGTAAACCGAAGTCTTTTGGAGTAAAAGAATAGTTGTTATACCCCTCTGATTTAGTATCTTCTGATTCGACCTCTGATCGTGACCCCTCACGAGGTCTCTACTAGTAAACACCCCTGTTCTGTCTTTCTCTTCACCCCGACACGGTCAGTGTCGTCCGGAACCGTCCGGGGTCGCCCCGTGAGACCTCGTCTTTGTCGTACCGTCTCAACAAAGAGTTAGTCTTATCCCGGAAGTGTTCCAACGGGACATACTCCACCCATTCCCAGGTGATGATTATGGCCTTAGAAAACATAGTCTTTGTTAGATTTAGTAGTTTTGTAGACACTACTTTCTCATATATGACATTCTCAGGTAAATCTCGTTTAAGTTCATGTCCATACTGATCAGAGACAGTGTGTCTAGCCTTCTCGGTGATGGAAAACTCCGTATAATCGACCTTCGTCCTTACTGTCTCCGGAAGTCCCCACGACTATTACCAGATTTAGAACTAGACTTGACGTGTATGTATTTTTAAATGTGTATGTGCGTGTGTGTAGATACACACTAAAAGGGTTTCTGAATGTTCTGAATATTATAAGGTATTTTATGACCTTATAAAAGATTCTATTTGAAACCTGAGACTTTATACATTTAGCTTGTATTAAAAAATTTCGGATGTCAAAAGATAGTAACACTATTAAACTGTTAAGAAGATGAGGAAAATATTAAAACTACTTGTTTTAATAAAATTCATATGAGTTCTGTAAGTTTATGGAGTTTTTACTTAGTTCTCTAGTTTGCTATTTAAACCTATAATTCACCCGAATTAATTAGTTTACTTTTTTGTTACGACACATGGTGACCTATTTCTGAACGGTTTGACGGTAGATTTTAGCATTGATGTCACTTCTCAACCTATTTAATACTGAATTCATGTTACATAAAATTTTCTGATTCATATCATGACGGTGGATCGTCTGTTTCAACCATTACTGGTTGGAGTCAAGACTTTCCGATTATATGTGTAGAATGTCCTTTATGTGCCTCTTCCTTCACCGTTGGGTGAGGTCATGAGAACGGATCTCTTAGGGTACCTCTCTCCTCGGACCATCCGATGTCAGGTACCCCAGTGTTTCTTAGCCTGTGCTGACTCGCTGAAGTGAAAGTGAAAGATATCTTTTATGTTTTTCCGACTTGTTATGTAATAAATTGTTATGGACAGTTTTATCTCGAATCGTTGATAAACGGTTTAAACCTGTTGTCAATTTTTTAGTTTATGAAATGAGAGTTTGTTTATTATGTTAAAAATTTTGTCGGGACTCTTGAGTTTGTTGTCATAAATCATGACCCTCGAAGTTTCGGAGAGACCATGTTTAGTGTAAGGTTAAATTTTTTTTGTTTGTTTGTTTTTTTTGTCTACGAAAGATGTTCTAAGGTCCTGATATGCAAGGTTATATGTTAGATACCCCTATTTTTACCCGTTACCAGTCATTTAAAACCTCTGAGTCGTTTGAGATTTGTTTCGGTCACGACTCTTTCTATCTCTTTCGTGTTCAACACGTTCTAAAACCTATCTCTAAAAAAATGTGTCATATGTGAATTCGTTACTGTTCCAGAAAAGAGGAAATCACTACAGACTTGTAGACCTAAGATTCGTCCCAGGAGACTCGATCTTATCGTATTGAAGTGGGAAATTTGAGAGGGAGGAGGTGTTGGGTGTTAAAAAGAAAGAAAGTCGAATGTCTCGGGACGTCAATTTCTGATTCATTTATGGATATACCCTGGAAAAGTGGTTTTTACCTCTTTTGGATGAAATACGTCTGTGAGATTCCCGTCCCGACTCCCTTCTGCCTCTTCGGACCTCTTCCCCAGTGACAACCCCTCTGATCTAATGATTTCTCTGTTACTTTCGTTGTTATAGAGTATAGAAACGGTGAAAAGACTCTGTTGTCAAGTCAAGTCAAGTCAAGTCAGCGAGTCAGTTGTTCAGGGTAGTAAAATGACGTGGACTCGTAAGAGTGGGTTTGTCGTCAGTCGTGTTTACTTTCCTATGTACCGGTGGTCCGTTTGCGTCCGTCGATTTCTCTGGGAGTGTTAATGGTGCATCTTGTCGGTGTGACCGTGTGTTAGTGTGACATTTTGTCTGGGATTGTGTCTGCGCTTGTCAGGTCGTGTTTCGTTGATCACTAGTTTGCGTTGACTATATGTACCTTTACCTCTCTATTCCAAGATCTATCGGAAACGGTTTTTGGTCGACACGCTAGGTCCCTTCTCCGTCACTGTCTTAACTATGATACGTTGCGTCACCCAGTCTGTAGTCGACTTACTTCCCAAATATGTGTGACTTTTGTAGGTCGTCAGTCCTCTCCTTTTAAGATTGGTCCCAAATCGGGTTCGGTAACGTATAGAGGTCACTCACTGACTCACAAACGAGTCAGTACAGACTGAGGAACACTGGGGGTACCTGACATCGGGTGGTCCGAGGAGACAGGTACCCTGAGAGATCCGTTCTTGTGACCTCACTCGACGGTAAAGGAAGAGATGTATAGAGATCCCGTGTCAGGTTAATAGACACAACTGGTCGTATCATAAGGGTCTCACACAAGGTGTCGTCTTGTCTTAATTGTCACTATCGATAGAGTAATTGACCCAAAGTATCGGTTCACACGTCCTTTACAGGGATAACATTTGGTGGTTGGAGTCTCTAAGTATTACATGAAATCATGTCATTTCCGAGACTCTTTACGAATATCAATGGACATATTAAAATTATGAAAAGGTTCGGTAATCTACTAATTTGGTAAAAAAAACGAGTATATATATATTTTGGTGACTTTTTGTGAGAAATGGTAAGGAGTTTTTTAATTAATGTCATCAGGGGGAATGGGTGTCCTCTGTGCAAAGTTTTAGGGGTCACCTCCGGACTTTGACGTCTACCATAGTTTGGGATGTATGTGATACAAAAAAAAGATTTATGTGTATAGATTCTATTTCAAGTTAAATATTTAGTCCGTGTCATTCTCTTATAGACTTAACGACCGTAGGGATGAGAACATGAAACCCCGGTAATAATTCATTTTATCCCCGAGGAAACTTTTGTTCGTGATACTGTGGAACTGTTTAGACCATTGAGTGGGTCGATCTTTCATTGATTTTCCGACATCACACATGTTACACCTATGTATTCTGTCTATTAAGTGTAGGATCCGTCCTGTCTCGTCTTGATGTGGTGTAAAGTAGTATGATGAGTCTTACCGTGTGTTGAATACTTAATAAGGACCTTAAAAAGGTGAATTATAAAAGACTGTCACCAACTGACGCCATTGACTTTGGTGTCTTTCGTTATGGTCCCTATTCCCCCCTAATAACTTGGTAAACTGGGTCGCTAAGGTGAAGACCCATATATGGGTTTTTTCACTTTCGGTTCCTGAGTCTGTAAACATGTGGTTAGAAGTGTTCTCAGTTTGGGACCTTTGTTGGGTTTGCAGAGAACTATCTACTTACTTATTTATTTTATGCCAAATATGTATGTTACCTCATAGTAAGTGGGAATTGTTCTCACTTTAAGATTATGTGTAATATTGTACATACTTGGAATTTCTGTAATACGATTCAATTTATTTGGTCTGTGTTTTCTATTTATGACATACTAAGGTTCATATTCTGTGTGGATTTGTCAGTTTGAGTATCTCTGTCTTTCATCTTATAACCACTGGTCACCTACCTCCTTTCCTCTTATCCCCAAATAACAAATTACCCATGTCGAAGTCAAACCCTATTACTTTTCCAGGGTCTCTACTTGTCACCACTACGGATGTGTTGTCTCGCTTACGTAAATCATAGTGTCTTGACATTTGAATTTTTACTGACTTGACCATCTAAACTACGGATAAAATGTGTTATTTTATCATTTACAATGTACATGAAATGTGTCAATTTTTCTTTTGACGGTTTAAGACCCACTCAAAAGAGAATTAAGATTATGGTACAATAATACTTTGACGATTTTACTAGTTATGTTTAATGGAATGGAGTCGATATGTTGTTTAACTGGGGTTCCGAAGAGGTGCTTTTGGTATGCAACAGTTTAAAAGTTCTAGAAGTACTGATGAATAAAACCTCCACATCATGAAGTGACGGTAATGTCCACGTAGTTATCGGAACTATGGGAGTGGTAACAGAGCGTGGAGTTAAAATAGTTTAGGTATCAAAAGGATACTTTTCAAGTTGTTATGAAAATCATATATTTCTGTAATTTGATAATAGTGTAAATCTCTGTCTTCCGTTGTGTTTACTTTACCAAAACGGTAAATAGATAGAGAATACCTTTGAATCCTGAAGGGACCATCGAATCAACTGCTTCTTAGACGGACGTTACGTCCTCTTGCTCCAAGTTAAGGACTCAGTCCTTCTTTGGGGTCTCTTCCCTATCCGATGAGCGAGGTAATAAGAACATGAAAGGACCACCGAGTCTACCATTGCTTAGGTCGACGTTACGCCCTCTAGACCCCAGTTAGGGACCCAACCCTACTAGGGGACCTCCTCCCGTACCGTTGGGTGAGGTCATAACAACGGACCTCTTAATGGTACCAGTCTCCTCGGACCACCCGATGTCGGGTACCCCAACGTTTCTCCACCTGTGCTGACTCGTTGCTTCGTGTCGTGTCGTGTCGTACATTTGAATTGTAATTCCTTCAATCTAATTTAAGAATTGAGATGGTTAAGGATCAATACCATGTTACCCGTTCAAGGAACAAAAGGAACCTGAGTCTAAATCACATTTTATTATAGTCATACTAGAAGTTCCAAGGGAACTTAACAAAGGTATATTATCCATAAATGTAAATTTAAATACAAATTTGAAGGGGTCTTTATAAGGAGTCAATATATCTGGAAACATATATAATAACGTCGACAAGTCAGTGATTTAGCATAGGTTGAGAAACGTTCCGGTACCCGACGTCGGTGGTCCGAAGAGACAACAGGAGATGACCTCAAACGAGTTTAAGTGTAGGTGACTTAACCACTACAATATATTGGTAGAGTAGGAGACGACGGGGGAAGAGGAGGACGGGAGTTAGAAAGGGTCGTAGTCTTGGAAAAGGTTACTGTGCCGAAGGGTAGTCCATTAGTTTCTTGCTCTCGAAGTCGTAGTCAGGAAGGCTACGTATAAGTCCCTTCTAAAGGAAGTCCTACCTGACTAACCTAGAGGAACGTCAAGGTCCCTGAGACTTCTCAGAAGAGTTTGTGGTGTGAAGTTTTAGTAGTTACTAAGTCGTGAGTCAGAAGAAATACCAGGTTGAGAGTGTAGGCGTGTACTGGTGACCTTTTTGGTTTCGAAACTGATATACCTGTAAACAACCGTTTCACTACAGAGGCGAAAAATTATACGACAGATCCGTTGGGTGAGGTCACAAGAACGGACCTCTTAGGGTCCCTACCCTCTCGGACCACCCGACGGCAGATGCCCAGCGTGTCTCAGTCTGTGCTGACTTCGCTGAATCGCCGTCGTCCACACAGTGTCGTAAAGAAGGTTTCTCGTTCGTAGAAAGTTAAAGTACCGACGTCAGTGGTAGACGTCACTAAAACCTCGGGTTCTTTTCTTTTAGACAGTGACGAAGGTGTAAAAGGGGAAGATAAACGGTACTTCACTACCCTGGCCTACGGTTCTAGAATCAAAAGACTTGCGACTCAAAGTTCGGTCGAAAAAGTGAGAGGAGAAAGTGGGAGTAGTTCTCCGGGAAGACAAAGAGAAGTGAAAGACGTAATCTCACCATAGTAGATGTATAGACTCCAACAACCATAAAGAGGGTCGTTAGAACTAAGGACGAACACTCAGTAGGTCGAGTCGTAAAACGTACTTCATGAGACGGATAGTAGGTACACAGGACCCACCAGGACGTACCGTACCGAGTATCGAAGTGACTCAATACGTTCAGGGACGCGGTACTGTTCCGACTTCCCACGAAACACATATATATTAGAGGGTTTATTTTGTCTTGTTGTAGTGGTAGTTTTGTTGTGGACTAAGAAGGGTGGTTCTCGGGTCGTTGATAGTCATAAGTTAGACTAAAAATTATAAAAGAGAGAACTTGATCGATAACATCAGTATTTATCTTTAGACAATTAATACTGAAAGACTTAAAGAAAGACGTTTATCAATGGATTGTCTAACGACTCTTTTATGTGGCTTAATCGTTAAAGTCACTTAAAAATTAAACCTTTACTCTTCCTTTTTGTTTAGTATCGAATTATACCCATTAAATTATGATTTTTATACGTATATAACGTTTATGTTTCGTATTTAAGGATACCAGTAGTGTGAAAGATACTCATGTGTAAAATTTAAACCATCGTTTGAAGATAGTATTCGAAATGAAGTGTCTCAAAATACACATACCGGTATTTACGTTCAATATATCCCTTTTTTTTAGAAGGATGTTAATATTACTGATAATAAATTTTTATTATGTCATGGAAAAATTATTGGATTTTAATATACTATGACACAGTAAGAAAAAATCTATTTAATATTTATGTTCCAAGGCCCCTCTCAGTGGATTCTAAATCAAAGAATAGAGAGGGAATTAGATTTTAATACTAGGACCACTATCGAACAGATGAAACAAAATATCTTTTTATTAATTGATATCTTTACAGTCAGAAAGTTATGTTCATTTTTGAGTTCCGTAGACTCATTTTATTATGTTTGTAGACAAATCCTCAGACTTTATTACAGTTGTGTAAATTAAATGAATAATACTTTTGTAAGGATGGGTCCTGTCGATAATGATATACTTTGATATTATTTTGTCTAGAATAATATATCTCGTTTTCTCAACAAAATTTTAAGATGTTTGGTCTTTGCCTATTTACAGTTCTCTGAATTTATATATTGGTCTATTTTTACACATGAAATTAAAGGAAAAATTTCTCCTGAAGACAACCGAGACATTTTGACAAAAAATTTTGACATAAAAAGAAGGTTCTGGAAAGTCTTATTCTAAATACAAACGGACGAATTCTAAGAATGTAATTTAAACACAATATTAATAGATTAGGATAAATTCATAATAGTTGATATAAGATTGGTCTGACTTGATATATTTTACAAATTCTTTTTCATTTACAGAAAGTAAAAAAAGTATAAATATTCACTTCACTTCACTTCAACGAGTCAGCACAGGCTGAGAAACGATGGGGTACCTCATATATCGGGTGGTCCGAAGAGACAGGTACCCTAAAAGGTCCGTTCTTATGACCTCACCTAACGGTAAAGGAAGAGGTCCTCTAGAAGGGTTGGGTCCCTAGCTTGGGTCCCTAGCTTGGGTCCAGAGGGCGTAACGTCCTTCTACGAAATTGGAGACTCGGTGGTCCCTTCGAAAATGACATAGTAAATTTTAGTTTCATGTTCAAACTGTGTCCTATCTTGTCACCAAGAGTGGTAGTTGGTCTTTGAAGAATCTTTGTGTTTAAACCCCGGGATGGATCTTAATACTTTAAGATCCCGGGTTATTGATAAAATTGTTTGAGTGATCCTAATGACTACGTGGGTTCACAACACTCTTGGTGATCGTGACTGCTTTTTAGAACTTTCCAAAATCTCGGTTTTTCTAGACGTTATATTAGAGTCGAGGTGATGAATGATGGTATGAATGTACTGAAACCCTTTCAAGAATCTTGGAATCAATAAACATTTTACCCATCGTCATCGATTAAATATCAAAAATATTCCTATTTTTCCCTATTATATATATATACATGTACATATACTTTTTCCTTCCAGAGAAAGGATGTTTCTATAAGTATAGTCATAAGAACGATTACGGTATTATGGTCTTTATTATACTTATAGACTACTAGTCCTCTAATATTTTTATACGTAAGAATGTAAGTGAGTTTGTTTAAATAAATGGTAAATACATGGTCTATGACTTGTCCATATCTCTTGTGTTTTTTTATGTCTGTCTGGAATGGAGGTACTCGATCATTAAATGTTATCTCCACCATCTCCAAGTCTGAGTAACGTTCTTTAGTATCATTCACAGTATTCAGTATAATTGAGTTTACTAAATTATACATCGTGAATTTAAATTTTTACACTTTTGATACTTCGTTGTTTCCTGTGTCAAGACTTTATTCTAATTCATCTTTTTTGTTTTATGTTTACTCTTATATATTTTGTTTATTCGTGTATGTTAGTTCCCATTCATTATCGTCTTTTATACCTGTTTAATTCAAGTAAATACACTTTCTCAGGAGTTCTTATTCGTAAGGAAATACTGAAGGAAATCACAATGACATATAACTAAATTTGATTCTACGTAAAAATTCCTAAATGAGAATTTATTCTGTTTCATAAGTTACAAGATTTTTATTAAATGACCATATATTTCTTTATTTTCCATTATCCACATTCCTCTTTTGTAGACAGGTTGAGAAAAAAACGAAATTTCCAATCACAATCAATCATAATCAGTGAGTCAGCACGGGCTGAGAACCACTAGGGTACCTGACGTCAGGTGGTCCGAGGAGACAGGTACTCTAAAAGGTCCGTTCCTATGACCTCACCCAACGGTAAAGGCAGAGGTCCCCCAGAAGGGTTGGTTCCCTAGCTTGGACCCAGAGGACGTAACGTTCGTCTAAGAAATGGTTGACTCGATGTTCCCTTCGTCGTAGAGTTCTTGTGAGTGGTCAAATTGTAGATACGAACACCGTGGCCGTAGGTTCCTCAAAAGTTACTCGAGAAAATGTTGTGACTGGTGCCTTCACTAATAAACTCTCGAACTTTCCTCCGCTTGACAACGACGCCTGTTGACAAAGTAAGATCGAAAGTCGTGTCATCGATCTTTTATTTGGTATTCTACATTTTTATTTATAACAATTTGTAAGGATTGTCTTGACTATCGTCAAACCAATGTTCAGAGTAACATACAGTCCGAGATGACAATTCGTGTATGTCATAATTTAATGAATAAATAATACTTATAGGAAATTTGAGTTACGGTAATAGTAGACGTATAACATTCTGATTCCGTGTCTCTTTAATAAACCATTCAGTGTGATACAATGATTAACTTCTTACCATTCTTGTTAGCGCATTATTCACATTACATACTGGACGGACCGATCCTTACTGGTCTACCACGACAGTTGACTATACGTCTATTACAGTCAGTACACGGAATTACCATCACCGAGAACTTGTAGTAATCAGTAGCTATGTAAAGTTACTTAATGTTAATAGAGAAAATTAATCACTCGAGAAAATCTCAATCATTTAGATCTGAGGTCTTAATGGGAATTAGATTTGATCAGTGTAGAGACTGTATAGTGTAGTCTAATGGTAGGATATTTGATGACTCGGATTTTGTAGAAAGATTAGTACACCGAGGGGTTTCGGTTTTATTCTATTTCGAGTTTAGGTACACGACCGTAAGTTCCAGGAAATGTACGGCTAGGTTGAACATGTAGGCTTAGAGAGATGGTCATTAACAAAATTTGGTATTTTGAGAGACAGAACTTTGAAAACGTTTCTTTGTTTTTTGGAGTATACCTTCAGTATATATGTTTTAGACGTCCTTCACCCCAAACGTAGATGAAATTACGGATTGAAGTCTTTTCTAAAGTTATTTAATTTTTTATGATCGAACTGTTGTATGTTCAAGAGATCTCAATCCTAAAATAGACTGTTATTTTACCCCCTCCCCTCTTGGGCTTCATGCAGGAATTAAATGGTACTGAACAATGTACACGTGCGCTACCTTGCTAGGATACCTTAGATCCAGGTTTGTTTTGTTGTTATGGTTTCTGTTTTTCCAAAGACAAATCCTAAGAAAAAGTCCGTTGAATCTATATTTGTTCGTCTCACTGTATTTCAAATTCTTATTCATTAACTCGTTCTTTACCTTATATCGGTGATTCTAATGTGTCTTAAAACTCCTTACATAAAGACCCTTCATCAGTTATATGACTGAAGACTTACCACGATTGACAAGTGTTAAGTATTGACGTAAAACGAAACGTGTTCCGTTTCGACTAATCGTGTTACCTCTTTATACGGTCTGGTCTCAGATTTTTTTGTCCAAACCCACAAGTAGAAATCAGTGTATTTGACTTCTAATGCATTTAGGGAGACATTTTAGTTGAGTAGTGAACATACGACAACAAGTCAACGATTCTTCATAGGTTGAGAAACACTGAAGTACCTGACGTCACGGGGTCCGAAGGGTAGGAAGTATAGAGAGTCTCAAACGACCTTGAGTATAGGTAACTCAGTCACTACGGTGGGTTGGTGGAGTAAGAGACGGTGGGAGAAACAGAGGACGGGAGTTAGAATTGGTCGTAGTCGTAGAAAAGTTACTCATCCCAGAGGCGTAGTCCACGGGTTTCATAGCCTCGAAGTCGTAGCCAGAAAGGTTACTTATAAGATTTCCCAACTAAAGGAAATCCTAACTGACCAAACTAGAGGAACATCAGGTTCCCTGAGAGTTCTTAGAAGAGGTTGCAGTGTCGAGTTTTCGTAGTTAAGAAGTCGTGAGTCGAAAGAAATACCAGGTTTAGAGTGTAGACATGTACTGAAGACCTTTTGGTGTCGAAACTGATGTACCTGGAAACAACCGTTTCACTACATAGACTAAAAATTATACAACAGATCCAAACAGTAACAAAAGGAAGGTTCTTCGTTCGTAGAAAATTAAAGTGCCGACGTCAGTGGTAGACGTCACTAAAACCCCGGGTTCTTTTCTTTTAGACAGTGACGAAGGTGTAAAAGGGGAAGATAAACGGTACTTCGCTACCCTGGCCTACGGTACCAGAATCAAAAAACTTACAACTCAAAATTCTGTCAAAGAAGTAAGGGGATAAAGTGGAAGTAGTTCCCCGAGAAATCAAGGAGAAGTAAAAGACGGTAACCTCACGGTAATGAATTTATGGAGACATTTTAGTTGAATAATGAACATATTTACTCCTATTAGGGAGTAATCAGACAACACTCTTAGTATATTCTTTTATGTGTGTTTTACAACACCTTTACTATTTCGGTATATTTTATATGTCATAAGAGTAATGGTACTAGTAATATATGTCTTTGTGACTTTTAGGAAAAGATTGTTAATTGAAGATTAATGTGATACGTACATTAAACCCCCATCGGGTCAGAATCTTCATCGACAGTTGTTGGTGGAAAGTCACAAAGAAACACCGAGAGTGACCGACCCTCCGGAAGGGTCAGTCAGTCCTTTTGTTGTGTGTCAGTCGACGAGGTAACGGCATTGTCAGTGTGTTTAATTACGACAGTGTTGCTTTCCGTGGGAGACAGGACAAGGGTCCGAAGTCTGACCGGAGTCCAGATTTCCTTGTCTTGACGTACCATGATAATCGTTGATCGTGTGTGTTCCAGCAGTGGTCGGTGAACACTACCGAGTGTGTACTTTGTCCCGATGAGGTTAACACTACACGATTGCGTGAGACCTACAGTTTGAACCATATTTTATGTCTTCAAATTAATTAAAAAATGTAACTAATTTTAATTTAATATAAGACTTATATAACCTAATATATATTTTAATTAAAGGGAATTAAAAAAGGGGGAAAATTACACTGAATGGTATTTTAAATTTTCACACACACGTATGTATATACGTTGGGGTACCTGACATCGGGCGGTCCGAGGAGACTGGTACCACTAAGAGGTCCGTTCTTATGACCTCACCCAACGGTACGGGAGGGGAGGTCCACTGGAAGGATTGGGTCCCTAACTTGGGTCCAGAGGATGTGGCGTCCGCCTAAGGAATGGTAGACCCGGTGTGGTCCCTTCGGGTACTTATGACCTTACCCACCGGATAGAGAAGAGGTCCCCTAGAAGGACTGTGTCCTTAACTTGACCCCAGAGGACGTAACGTCCGGTTGAGATGGTGACCCGATGGCCCTTCGGGTATGTACCGAACATTATCAAAAGATGACGTCTCAGGACCTCTCTCATCACCAATGTTCTCGTTAGAGACTTTAGTGTGACGAAACCAAGATCGAATCGAAAAATGTGATTATTAATATATTTACAACTCTTTTAATTTGAGAATTTAAATTAGTAGATTAGATGTTTGATCTCTATTATTACCATAGTGTACCGACACGACTCTTCAGTCAAGTCAAGTCAGCGAGTCAGTACAGGCTGAGAAACGTTGGGGTACCAGACGTCGTGCGATCCGGAGGGACAGGTAGTGGTTGAGGATCTCAAATGAGTTTGAGTACAGGTAACTCAACCACTACGGTAGGTTGGGACAGCAGGGAAAGAGGAGGACACTTCATTTTTTTTTATTACATATGTCGAATAACCCGAAGGGATCACCGAGTCAACCATTTATTAGACGGACGTTACGTCCTCTGGGGCCAAGCTAGAAACCCAGTCCTTCTAGGGGATCTCTTCCTTTACCGTTGGGTAAGGTGATGACAACGGACTTCTTAAGGTACCTGTATTCACAATCGTCCGATGTCAGGTACCTTAGCGTTTTCATCCTGTGCTGGCACACTGAAAGTGAAAGTATGTTGAATAATATCACGAACCGTATATGTACGATTTTCTAGGGCCCTAGAAACCTGATTTGACTTAAGGAGGTTTGATCATTTGCTTAGGGTGGGGGTGGAGGTGGATGTGTGTGTGTCGTCTGGAGATGGAGGGAGGTTGTCCTCGATTGTATCGAACTTTAGTCTACTCCGAACCCCAATCCTTCAGACGAAGGAGTCAAACTCAGAGTTCCTACATTCTTTTTGTGAATAATTAGTTCAAAACCCCATAATTGAATCGGAGTGGAGTTGGAAGGGAAAGACGTGTTAGAAAAATAAGTAGAGTAGTAGAAACAGAGTAAGAGATATTGAAGAGAAAGTTTTAGATAAAGGACAAGGGTTCAGGGATTAAAGTGGGGTCGGAAGGAGGGGAAGATAGATGACTCTAGTTCCGTCTGGTGTCGTACTAGAGATAAAAGTGTGTGAAATGGAAGAGTGGTCACAAGAAACCAAAGAATGTTACAAATGTATGAGAAGGAGGGAGTCAGAGTCTGATTACAGAGAAAGAAGATTCGATTGTTAAAGTGGATCAAAGAAGTCAGGGTGGGGTGGAGATCAGTAGGACCGGAACTTTCGTTTTTGTTTGGTTTTTAAGAAGGGAGTTGGGATAATGGAGATACTAATAGAAGAAAGAAATACTTCGGTTTGAATTTATTCATTGGATATGAGTGACAGTGGTTAAGAGATAGTGACTGAGTGAAGATTTTGGGAACGTTTTGTCGCATATGTTAGGTGACAATCCTAAGACAAGAGTTCAAGTGGTTACTCGAGAATGCAGTAGTTTGGGAAAAGAGTCTTGAGTACAAGGAACTGTAGGGACTTCGTACACTGTAACTACTATGACAAGTTAAGAGTTCTTAATATAGTAGGTGGATATGGAGAACTTAGAGAAGTATAAAAGAAGTGAGAGAAGGGTCTTTTACCCGTAAGGTATTAGGTGTAAGAAGAATATATGGAATTTTGGGTTTCGACGTCGATATGTTAGTGTAGATTTAGATGTAGGGTTGTCACTGGAGAGAGTTCTGTTCGCAAAGAATGTTAGTCGCAGTGACTATGGAGTTTTATCCATAAATATTTTCTCTTGAAGAGAAGAATAAGGGGGAAGTGTGGAGGGTGAATTGAAACAATAAATAGAATAATCGTGTAACAAGAATGACTGTCGTCAGTTTATACAGTTAGAACCAAACGGTCGTTAGGGTGGGATAAACGTGGAAGTGTGAGAGGATTACGTTTTGATAGATAGTAAGATCTGGGTTAAAGTCATAGTAAATATTGGACCAGGAAATACTAGTGACTCGGTCCTTACTGGGAAAAACGAGTGGGATGTAAGAATTTCTTGAACCGAGTGAAATGTGTGGACACAGGAATGGATTTGTTACAGACTTACGTCCCTTAATAATAAAGACCTACGTTGTGTTCTCATTAGTCTCATGAAGTGTTTAATTATTTCACCCAGTGTTTTTTAATAGTCGTGAATGGAGAACGTTTCCATTTGTAATCCTTCTCACTGGAGGGAAGGAAATACATAAGATTAAACGGAGGTATAGTAGGGGACGTGTAGTGAACATGGAGGATTGGTCCTGGATTACAGATCTTAGGTCCTGGATTAAAGATCTTAGGTCCTGGATTAAAGGTTGGTGAAAGATTTATAGTAATAAATCTACTGTCCCTCCGTGGGATTTGAATTGTACTGGGTTCCCCTAGAGTCTAGAAAGAGAAAGAAGAACTTAAATAAACTATTATTTTTGTCGAATGTATTCGATGAAATATTTAATTATGTATGTTTTAATTAGGAGTGTTCAAATACATATGACAGTAAGGAGGTAGTGTTTGTTCTAAATTTTCGAACTATTGAACAAGGTTCTAGTGTGTCGATAATTCACTGTCTCCGTGTGGACGTATAGAACCGTACGAACTGACGTTTCCGATACAAGTAGGTAAGAGTGTTTCGTTTTAATCTTTGGAACTCAGTAGGAACTTTAAGAAGAGTGAGAGATGTAGGACGGTGGGTTCAGGATAGATAGGATGATAAATTTAGAGAGAGTTTGATCAAGAAAGGAGAGATTTCGATGCCATGATGGAGACAAGTCGGAGAATTGTTAAAAGGGGACTTGATGACGGTATTGGTCCATTGACTATAAAAGGACCCTAGAGTTCGTGGATGTGACAAGAAATATATTAAATTAGTACAACGATAGGATGAATTTCAAAATATTTCTAAAGGTTGATAATCCAATTTAGGTTTGAGGAATTGTTGACCTGGAGATAGAGAGACTAGAGTAGGGTGAGAAGAGGTTTATTGTGTGATCTGGTCAGTGTGATATGGTAAACAGAGAGAATTACATCGTCGGGACTAAGGGAGGAGTCTTGTATTCCAAGGGAAAGAGATGATGACTGAAGATTGGTATGAAGATCTAAATCAAGTTCACGGTGGAGGAGGTCCTTCGGAAAGAATAGTCGAGGTTAGGAACGGGGTTGTTTAATGTGGGAGGAAGGAGACAAGAGGGTCTCGTGAAAAGGGAATAAAGATTGGGGTTTGAGTAGTGTCTAATAAGATTCATAATATAAAGACAGGGAAGGATTGACTTTCGAGAAACTCTTGTCTCTGACATATAATTAGAATGTAGGGATCGTATTGAAAACCTTGTTCGTGAGATGACTTACACATGGTTAGCCGTAGAAAAATTTTCCCTATAGTCCGAATACTTAGTGTCGTGTCTTACGGATTCTTACAGTCCTTAGTCAGAAGGGATAAACGACTCCCCATTTAGTTTGTAAGCGTTTTCTCCCGACTATTAGTCCTTTTAGTTAATTCCTGTCGTTGCATAGATTTTTTCTCCGTTTATAGTCTCTTCAGTATCTATTTGAAATCCCTCTTATGTTACTTTATTAATTTTCCTTTTTTTGTTGAACAAAGTATCCCGGTTGTCTTTACGATATATATGTATGTATATATTTGGGTATATATATATCCCAAAGGGTCCATCAAGTCACCATTTCTTAGACGGCCGGTTTCGTCCTCTGTGTCCTCTACGCCCAAGTTAAGGACCGATCCCTTCTACGAGACCTTTTACTTTACCGTTGGGTGAGGTCATAACGGACCCACATAACGGTTCCATTATTTTAAGTTGAAGTTTCTATTGATGTTTATTGGACTAAAAAAAGGAGAAAATAGAACTTATTCTGGTTAAGAGTTCCCTTAAGGGTCCGCCAGGTCACCAATCCTAAAGTGAAGCGATGGTTCCAGGCCCAAGTTGGGGAACAACCCTTGGGGACGTTGGGTGCCCCTCGCCGTTTTATTTATTAGAGAACCTTGGGTATAAAGGAGTGGTTTGTTCATGGGCAGAAGACGCACATCTCTCTGGGTCTTACTGGATTCATTTTTAGTAGCAGTTGGCTTTTCAAACGAACGGGGCGAACGTACTGCGATGATGTATGTTATAGTACTTCGGATGGGAGGGTGAGTTTCTGTCCGACTTAATACCGACAGGCCTCCATTTTAAGACGGGCCGTTTGAAATTCTGGACGTGAGTGTTCCTAGACTCCTCACCCGACTCTGTAGCAAATCAGTTCTTTCGGGTCTGTGATGCCTCCGGGCGTCGACCGCCCTCCGGCGATGGGCGCACACGCGCGGGCGACCGCGGCGACGCGGACGAAGGGCGAGGCGCTCACCTCTCCCCCTCCCCGCGGGGGCCGCCGGGGGCCACGAGCGCGGTCTGGTCCTGCTCCAGTCTCCTCCGGCGACAGCTCGGATGCTGTTACATTGTCACTTACGGGCAACCGGTGTGCTGTGATGGACGAACGAGCGCGCTGCACCCGTTAATGTTAGGTGATCGCCTGGCCGGTCGCAGGGCTGCCCTCGGGCCCGGGCCGGAGCGACTGAGGGCTGAGTGGGTGTCGCGCGCGCCCCGCCCCGTCTGTGCCTCGCGTGGCGGGAGTCAGGGCGGGTCAGGCCGCTTGCACCCTAACCGCGGCGGGAGTCGGTTAGGGGCCCGTCGCGAAAGGCGTTCCTCGCGAAGGCGGTCGGCGCGGCGCGACGCGCCGCGACTCCGACTGGTGAGCGTAGGCCGGACTCCTCTGCGGCGGAAGCGGAGGCGCCGCGACCATAACAAAGACAGGCCGGCGGCCCTCACCCCGCCGCCCACTCACCGATGCTTGCCGGCGTCCCCGACACTACGGCGGACACGGCACCCCTCGAAGATCGTCCGGGAGCCGAACTCCCATTTCCACCTGAAACCGAGGTAGGCGGCGCGGGGCAGACCGCTACGCCCGGTTCACCGGGGGTCCTGAACGAGGGGTTTAGGAGCAGCAGCGCAGGGCCGGGACTGCCCTACACGTCGAGGCTCTTCTTTCCCACCCCTCAGCCCCGCCAAACAGCTATCGTGTCGCCGAAAACGACTCGAAGGTGATGGGTCCTCGAGGCCGGCGACCCCTTCCGACGGGAACCGACACATCGCCCGCCAGCGACCCAAGGGACGTAGGCGCTCCCGTCGCGGCTCTCCCAAGAAACGAGACACTTCAGTAACAAACGATCAGGACTTCACCGCGCCGTCTGAGGGACCTTTCCAAAAGACGGGACCCCATCCTAGTCAGAAACGGAAGGCGGAGTCTACATCTAAAATTCCAGAAAGCTCGTAATTTTTTTTTTTTTTTTTAGACAGCTTTCACCCTTTTCGTGGGACACACCACCGTACAAGATTCATGTTAAATATCGCATATTTTTAATATATAGTACATGCCACCTATAAACCTGACCTTCTGTATAAATGTGCAAATTTAAACTCTGACTGAACTACTAAAATCACATTGAAAGTAGTGGCATTCGGACATCTAAAAACCTCCCTCTCCCGGTAACATGAGACTTTTATGAACAACCTACCTCAATCCTATTTAAAGAGAGAGTCACGATTGAGACATTACCTTTGCCAAACACATAAAAATTGAGTCGACAAGGGTTATGTGACATCGTGCCGGGGGGAGTGGGGGGTCAGAGTCTTTCTTTCTTCCCTCCCCCTTCTTCCTTTCTCTTTTTTTGTCATAAAATCCCTGCCACTGGTCTTAATGTTACACGTCTTCTGTCTGAGGAACAAAATTGGATTAACATAGTGTTCTAACTCTCTCTTTGGAGTAGGAAACTGGTACATTTTAAAGGTGGAGAAACACAAGGAGAGTAAAAGTCACAAGGACTTCCTCACTAAACTTGAGACTGGTGAGACCTATGTAACAATCCACATTCTCAGACCGATGAGTCTTGTCTGACCAAATCAAATTGAAACAAGAAAAAACGTATAATCAAATAAGACAACCACTTGAAGGACTTAAAAGTGAAACGAGAGTACTATATTCTTTTACATCCAAAAGAGAAAGTCAAACTCCAAAGGACGGGTAACAAAGTAAATCATTTTGGTTGTACGAACTTCTGTTCGAAATCCTTTCCTTAAAATTGAAATAATAAAAGTTGTTCTTCGTATTTTTATTCAGAACAGACAGAATCGAATCTTAGCCTACACTCATTGATAACTGGAGAACCCGTACACTTTCATCGTATAAAACCTCCCAGACAAGATAAAATCTTGCTACTCCTCCCCTTTTTTCATTAGGGTCATCGTGTGAATAAAACAGTACAGTCTTAATCCTTATAAACTCAAAGGTCAATGTTGTCACAACTAAGTAAAGTAACGAAAAGATGTCGCGTTTGTACTTACAACCGCAACGGGTGTCGCTCCACTTAGGCTTATGGGCCCATTACTTGTCGGCACCATACACCGACTGTATACGTAACCCTCAACCGAACGAAGTGTAACAAAATGAGTCATAAGGGAAGAAGTCACAAGGACAACGAACCTGGAATTGTTTACAATATGTATTAGACCATTCTTAAAGTGGAATATGATTTGTGAATTTTGGAATTCCAAATTACTAAAAAGTCTCTGACCCACCCCTTTTTTACCCCTCAATAACAAGTTACCCATTACAAAACATTCTACTTTTCAAGACCTCTACCTACCAACATTACCAATGTATTGTAACACTTACATGAATTATGGCATCTTGACATGTGAATTTTTACCAATTCTACCACATAAATACAATACACATAAATTTGTTAAAAAATTCTTCGAATTTCAAAATATAATTTTCTTTTTGTGTACTGAGTCAAAAATTTGTTTAACTGAGTATATTTTAATTTGGTAAATATATCAAGTCACTAAAAAAACATAGATACTGTCAAAACTTTTTAAGAATAGAGTTTATTCCAATATAAAAACATAGTGAAATATAAATTTGTAACCTGGGAAAAATATTCTGGAAAAAAAAAGAAGGACAAAATATCTTAGACTTTTTTTTCAGTAAAATCGTTTTTAATGTTCTACGAAATTGAGTCTGATGATATTATATAACTAATTGGTCTTACGTAGTCTTCATTAATACAAAAAACCAATTGATCTTAGATTACTTGTAGAAACCAGATTTAGGAACAATTCAGAAAGATTTAACATATTTATATGAAAAGACAAAGTCACATCTTTAAAACTCAAATTAGACAGAATTTACTAAGTTTTTGAATACCACGGAATTCGAAGAAGGACAATTGATAACGAAAACATAATATACTATCGAGATGTTTCATGGTCTCTAATCTGGCTTATGAGACCTTTAACGGATAAATTTTTGTTTTTTGGACTATCACTGAAAAAGACAGAAAGTGTTTGATAATTTTATCTTACTTTCCCCTCTTTAGATCAATAAACTCTGAAAATCAACTTAGGTCTAATTGAGATAAACAAATTTCTATATAGGTTTTACTCTTTGAATCTTGATTTTGTCTTTTCACATCCTCTTTATCTACAAAAAATTAATCATACTAAATAAAATTTAGAAGACCTTTCATATACTTCAACCGACACACACGAGTAAGCACAGGTCAAGAACACTGAACCACCAGACATCGGGTGGTCCGAGGAGACAGGTACCCTAAAAGGTCCGTTCTTGTGACCTCACCCAACGGTAAAGGAGGAGTTCCCCTAGAAGGATTAGGTCCCTAGTTTGGACGTAGAGGACGTAACCGTCCGCCTAAGAAATGGTGACTCGGTAGACCCTTCGGAACTTCAACTGACCTCTTCCTGTTTCTACTACACCATCTTTATTTACTTACAGGTTAATCAAATAAAATATACTATCTGAAACTTTCCTTACAAATTGTGATAAAAATTTATCACTAGAGACTTTATAAACTACGATCAGAATAGGGAAAATAACCTTAAGAAAAGGAAACCGAAGGTACCCCGACGAAAAAGGACCTATATAAAACCTAGAAAGGAAATGATGAAGGAGAACGTCAGAAGAGAAAAGGAGAGTTCATAACGATAATGGTTCCAAAAGAAAAAGTAGGGAAGAATACTATATATAAGATGGATCCAATGAATTAGATAGACATAAAAGTCAAAGATGGACAATTTACTACTACTGGTACAATTATGACGGTCTAGTAGAACGTCGAATTTTGGTTTGTTCAAATTTAATGTGAGTGAGGACTATATAAGGAACGGTGGGTGGTGCTAGACAAGGACCTGAAACAAGGATTAGATTATATTTCCATGGTGATAGACGTGTCGTTCGGTTCGGTGTATCGACTTACAGTTTCCATTTCACTAATTATGTCACATAGTAGGTTTGGTTCTGACAAAACTCTCATTTTCTCTCGAACTCTCGAGATCATTATTGTTGGAACTCTCTCATTCATATTTAGTCCTAATGGGTACGTTTGATCATATATACCAGTGTGATCAGAATCCCATTGAAAAAAAGAAATATAAGGTGTCTGTAAATCAGTTTCGGGACAGGCCAAAATGACAGAAGTCGAACTAGGAATGCCTGTAACAATATTAAGTACGGGAAAAAAGGTGAGTCCATCTAATGAGGATGAACCAGACGAACTACGAGGAGATGAGATGAAAGGAAGTAAACTCAAACCGTCTCACTATAAAAATTTTAAGTACAAATAAGTTCTGTGTGAGAATTCAGAAAGTCACTAAGACAACGTAAGTATCATTTTACGGTTCAAGAAACACACTGTATCTTTTGATCAACTTTTATCATGTCTCCGTTCTTTCTCTGGGTTAGAATTGTGTAGAGGTTTGTGTTGATGCCAGAGTTTTATTACTTTTAGTAGAGAGTGGAAAGACGAAACTGAATCCGAGAAGAAGGTGATAAAATTATGGGGAAGGAGGAAGGACGAGACGGACCGACTAGGGACGAACAGGTCCGTTTGAAGAGTTCATAGTGGAAAAGATCCTTCGATGTTTTAGGGGTACGACCTAAGAAAAAAGTACACAAATAGTATGACAATATTAATCGTTAAATAGAGAAGATAAAAAATTGAAGACATAGAGATTTCCGGATAAATTTACAACGACTTATTTAATACATACAAGAGTGTATTAAAAGGGAAGAGGTCACCGTGTACATAATTTACTTGAATTCTTCAGTAGTCGGGTGAAGTACAAAAGTTCAACCAACTGACTCTAACTCTGTGTCATATACCGGTACCTGTTTCCTGCTCATTAACTCTTGTGCATCCCTTCATTTGAAGGCTGAAGCATCAGGAGATATGATTTTTGGACTGATTGGTCGGTATTTACATCGTTAATGTACTAATGTACTACGGTTTACATTTAAAGAAAACTACAATTGGATGTAATTTGGTTAATTTTCACACTTTATACATGACGTGCGAAAAATTATGACTTTTTATCTGGATTAACAATGGGTACCAATCTTTTTTTGTACCGGAGACAGAAATATTTGATATATAATCTTTGGATGTCCTCAACAAAATGAGTCTCGATATCAAGTGAGAATGTTCAAGATTATGAAGTGTTTCAAGAATAGGACCGAAAATTTTATTTTCTTTTGAGAAAAGTGAAACTCAGTCATTTATAAACAATTCCAGATTAGTACTCGATGTATGAATAAAGGGATTAAGAAAATTACACCCATATTTAGTAGTGATTTTAAAAGATCTTTTTGTCATTTTTATTACCTCATCTTCTATTTACCAATCTATTCTAAAAAAAGTAATTTTTCTTATGTATTTGACAAACTTATAATAGAAGATCTGCGACCACTCACGTACACCAAACTTCCTGTATTATTCTCTTAATAAAAAAGAGAAGTTATTGAAGATTATGTATATACCAGATTTCGTCTCTAAGAATTGAAAATTCCCAGTGTAAGACGACTCTTAAACTTTCGTGTCTTAAAGACAAAGTATTAGAGAAAATTTTGGTTGTACTTTTACTAAAGGAACACGAATGTCTTATTTGTAAGGAACCAAATTACAGTAGAACCGAATTATAGATTATCAACGAAACATACTCAGGGACAAGGACTCCATAAGTCCGATTACCCTTTTGTTTGTATTTTTATTGAAGTTATATTACATAACACGATATTATTTTGATAAAAGTTATTTTAAGATGTATACGTGTATCCCTTCTCCAATTAATTACGATTACACTTCGCGAAGTGATTCCTTAATAGTAACTCGACTTGGAAGTTCTTATTCCATCAACTGTTCCATGGTAGTTCCGAAAACGAAACGTAAAGGACATAAAGTAATGTGGAAACTGTCTTTAAAGACAGAATGTAACATCAACAAATACGTATGGAAAAAAAAAAGGAATGGTAGAGTCTTCTAACTTGAAAGAGTTCCCCAACGTGTACAGAACAAGTTAAAGTATATACATATGTCCAGGACACAAGATATGCATAATCGGTGAATAATTGGTAAACATCTAAATGTAGGCCAACTTGTACTTAGGTACGAAGACAACGAATACACAATAACGTCCATTTGTTGAAATTTTGACGGGTTACCTTATTGATCCTTCATCTGGTTCGAAATTTCTTCCCGACAGAATTGGATAATTATTATTGCATTTTAAAGTTTAGTGACTCAAAAGATAAAAAAGGTATATAAATAATTTTCAACTTCAATTTTTTTTTACTATCAGTGTAGTACTGAAATAACCCATTTTGACAAGGTGTTATTATATATACGAAATAAGAAAATGGTCCCCCATGTACCATTAGGACAATGGATATTTAGATTCACCTATAGAGGTCCTTTGGTTTAGATCATGTGTAACAAAAAAAAGGATTAATTGGTGTTTTAATCTATGAATTTGCATAGTGACCGGTCTTACCGAGAATCATTAAAAAAAATGAAAATAAAAATTTTTGATGGAAGATTTTTGTGTGATAACTCAATGTCACCACTAAAATTTTCGTCCAACACAATTTGTAATATGGATCATATAGTTTGGTAGAAACAAGTCTGTAGAACTTTTTCTTGATCACTCTGTTTCTGATTACAATTCATAAAAGTTTTATTAAAAGGGGATGTGTCTAATATTATAAACGGTTAAATATACAAAAATAGTAATATATTTATAGTAGTCTGAATGATTATATTGTGAGATTTGAAAGGTTGTGTGACCTCTATTCCATTAGGATAAAGGATTATCCTTTACATGATCCTTTAGATTTACATTACTACGTTTCGATGGGATTACCATGAAAAGTAAATGAAAGACAAATTATTCTCTACTTTTGTCCAATAAAAACCACCTGAAATATCACCAAAAGTGGTTTATTATAAAGGTAAATTCGGGTGTCTTCAGATCAAAATGATACTTCTTTGACCGGTGTTAGAAGGTGTTATTATACTTTAGAATTTTGAACTCGACAATTCAAATAGTACGTCAGACTGTGTCGGACCTTGATAGAACTACGAATTACTGTTTATGAGTGAAACATAAACTATAATGGATATATGGGGGAACGAACAAAAAGTCCCCTACATACATAAAAACGTACGTCATTTTCCTTGTGGAAAGCTTTGAGGACTGGTCCCATTTCGTTCCGAGGATTGAGTAACCCTTGTTGACCTGATACCTCATGTCAAATGTAGAAGTGCCTTCAAAAAGTGTTAAAGAGGTTATTAAGACATTCATCACCTTTAAAAGTCCATACTCCTCCAGACCTACTCTACTTCGGTAAGAAAATAATTTAAACTTTATCTTTGTCTAATAAAACAACTTTTGTAGTTATTTAACAATGAAGTATCTCTTATATTTTATGTCCGTTTTAAAAATTGTTTGACAATTTTGATCAAAAGTGAAGTCAGTTTGTATATACCTCTGTTGTAATGTACAAGGAGTCATACGGTTCTGTAAGATCTTACATGTTCAGTTTATATAAGATCAAGTAAAAGAATTCGACGAACGTTCTTTTGATTTGTGTATTAGAACAAGACAACAGGTGATAGTCTAATTAGAGGGAGTTGTTTCTAAATCTACTAAAGTCTACTTAAAGTAACTGATGGACGGCGTAAACTTACGAGTTTGAGGAACCCTCTCTCTCATACCAAATCTCTTTTGTCTTCAATCCGAAAGTAACATCCTGTCTGGACCCAACTTAGTGCATCGACAGTGAAACGGACGAACCAAACGAGTATATATTTTAAGATCGGTTACCATGGATTGAGTTAAACTACTATATTTTTTACTTACTCTATTATGGATAGACATTTCGTAGATTGGAATAGACTAAAGGAGGACGACGACGACGATTCAGCGAAGTCAGGCTGAGACACGCTGGGGTATCTGTCGTCGGTTATTCCGAGGGGGCAGGGACCCTAAGGGGTCCGTTCTTGTGACCTCACCCGACGGTAAAGGAAGAGGTCACGTACTTTTACTTTTCACTTTCACTTCAGCGAGTCAGCACAGGCTGAGCATCGCTGGGGTACCTGACGCCGGGTGGTCCGAGGAAGCAGATACCCTAAAAGGTCCGTTCTCACGACCTCACCCCACGGTAACGGAAGAGGTCTAAAGGAGGATTATAGACTATAAGTCCTAGGAGGTGTTTTACCAAGGATGAAATAAAAAGGAAATACACTTATAATATGGAATTGGGTTGAGGGTGGATCGGAGTGAGAAGATTCGTCGTAAAGAATTTATACAAAATACATATTAGGATAAAGACACGGAATCAAGTTCAGTAAAAAAGGTGGAGTTTACGAAAGAGGAAAGAATGGACAGAACAAAAAGAAAGTTCTAAATTTAACACTGGTAGAGTCACTCCAGAAAAGGAATCGTTGGTTGGAAGTCACTTTACGAGACGAAACTTGAAGGTATCATCATCAATATATAGGGATTAAATACGGTGAAATATAATAAAGAGATAATAAAATAAAGACGTTTCTTAAATATTCACGTATGTCACGAAACTTAAGATGTGAGTCTACGAACGTATGCTATCTATAAAGTGTATATAGGGTTAGTGAATAGGTTAGTGTTTCTTATATATATTAATGTATAGGTAATATCTTAGTCACACCAGACGTCATTGACCTTTCTGAAGAATCTCCGTAACAACAACCAGTCAACGGTTTAGTGCATTTCGAGAAGTGTTGGGGTACTGACGTCGTATAGTCCGAAGAGGGAGTGGTAGAGGGCCTCAAATGAGTTTGAGTACAGACAATTCAGTTCCGTAATCTTAGGGAATTTTACCTTGAATTCCATCCAATCCACAATGTAACTACAAATTCTATCCCTTCCGTAAAAGTTTCTTTTCTTACTTCATTAGTATTTCACCATCTAAAGAAAAAGGAATACATCTAAAGCAAGGTGTATTCTCCTTTAAAAAATTCAAAAATTAATAAAATCGGACTGTAGTTTTCTTTTTATACATACCAGATTGTTTCTAATTACGTTATTATTCTTATTACCGATAAGTCTCTCGGGATTTAAACATAAAATCGAGACGACGGGAGATCGATAGACTGAAAGTCGGTATAAGAACTTTCAGAGTCACAGGAGTAGATATTGTACAACTTCTAACGTAATATTATGCCAACTGGTAACTTAATACACCCCGAATACACACGGATCGAAGTCATATCAATTTTTAGACCTCATATTGATCAGTCGGAAGATATAGTTCATGTCATGTTACGAAATAATAAATGTCAGATATAGGACAAATATAATCCTATGAGAAAACCACCGAAGAACTACATAGGAGTAAGACTGTATGGGAACCCAGTTTGAACCCGTAAGACTTAACTACTAAATACCAGAATTTCCACCGAATCCGAAGAATTTTGTTTAAGAGTCTATAACCTATAGGACTTATATATGTGAGTCTACAAGTCAATATCTTTTTGTCGACCTTAGAATGTCATTATAGAAAGCTCAACGGTTAATATGACCAATATATGGACAAGTTGATGTCATACCTTTTTTTGTAGTTTTCCCGTTAGTTCATAAACAAACGAAAGTTTCTACCGATAATATTTAATATGATTACGTGATTGTGGGACAAAAAGTGTTGAAATGTCGTCACCGAAAATTGGAAAACCACCCAGTGTTACTTGGTAAACTCTTATACTACCTACGAAACTTAGACCTAGAAGAGAAATCTATATATGTGTAATTATGTTTTGATATGGATTTCAAAGTTCTTCGTATGTTTGGGATCAAACTTTCAGAAGACGAAATTTCCTACGATTCATCATTGACAGAAGGTAATTTATGTAAAATGTGTTAACGTTTTTACGTTTTACACGTATATACGGAGATAAGTTGGTTACAAAGTCAGAGTTAATTTTAATTAAATCCGGGGGTTTGATTTTGCAAACGAGAACAAGATCACGAGTTTTTTTTTTACCAAGATGAAAATCCATAAATACAAAGTCACCGGAAAAAGGGTGGAAATTTATAAATTTCTAAAGATTCGTTAAAGTGAAAATATATAAAATATATATATATATAAGAATTGAAAACAAAGATGTCTATAAAAGACCGTTCAAAGATATGCTTCATACTATGTTGAGTGAAGTAGGATTTGTGTCGAAGAGAGGACTCACACGATTAAGGGTTTTACGGTGTCGAAGTACCACAAGCCTAGAAACCTTAATTATTCATAACTTTACAAAACTTTACCTTGTTTTTCAAAATGTCGATGGCTCAAAAGACATTCGTTCCTCACCAATCATTTGACGTATTACACTTTACTCTCCATCGATGTAATCCGCCGGTCAACGATCAAGAAGTATCCGATAAAACTTCACATCTAAGAATGTCCTTCTACGGAGACAAATTACGTGGACCATAGAAAGACTTCTCTCCGAAATACCCGTCCGACCCGTCCGGGTCGAATATTCAATTTACCGACATTTCATTCCCACATCATCTATTTAGGTTCCTTCATCTCTAGTCTTTGATTCAGACCGAATCGAATCTTACTTACCCGTAATACAAACCTCTTCTTTTAAAAGTTAGTAAGTCAGTACCAGTCAAATTCGGCTGAATGTACATTTGGTCTTAGTAGAGAAATGTTCAAATAATATTTAACAAAAATAATGGTATGTATAAGGAGAACACAATATATTCTCCTATATATAGGAAACAAAATATGTTTGGTTAAGGATGGAATACTTGAAAAAACCAAAACGTCCGAGTTGTAACAAACTATTTACTGAAAATAAAAATGTAAATAATGACTCAAGTACTTTCAAGTGAAAGTACTGACTAACTACTATCTTCTATCAGTCCGTAGAATCTTCGTCGGAGAATCGACCGGAAGATTAAAACCTTATCTCACCCAAAACGACGGAAAGGTCTATGTTCCGACGATTTGGTTAATTCTTTTATTAAATAAAAAGTATTAATTTCATATACCATTGAATTTCAGAGACGAATAAACCACCTCGTTAAATTAACAACGGTAGACGGTAAGAAATCATTTCTTTTAATTTTACCTGTTGATGGATCGGTTGGACACTGGACCGTCTTTGACGAAGAGATCATTATCATAGTCTCATTTATTACCTCAGAAGAACATCGTCCAGACGTCACTTTCTCTTGTAGTAGAAAAGAATCAGGAGGACGAGAGTTAGGGGTAGTAAATGGGTAAGCATAAAATGGAAAGTTATACACTCAGAATCACATCTATTGAGTCTAAAGGTTTCGTCGTTGGTAACTTAAAAACAGGGTATCTCTTCGAAAGATATCAACGATTGTAATTAAGGTTCTTTATTGATATATGATGAAACTCTTCATTTGTACAGTTTTTTTTCAAGACTATACCTTATTTTGACTTTTTGGATCATTGTAAACATTCGTTCTCACTCATATTTCTTAATATTTTGGTTGAATTTTCAGTCAAACAAAGTGTGACTGAGAATCCCCCTTACTAGTAACAAAATATAAAATTTTCACAACTCAAATCTTTAGTCAACATACTATTACGGAAACATACAAACATAAAAATTTATTGGTCATTAGATATGAAATTATTTTAAAAAGAAACCACATTCCAATAACGTTTTCGAAGATTTGAGTCAGTAATTTAATACGAATTCAAAAAACAAAATTCGTTGACTTAAACATTTTCACTTTCACAATCACCGAGTGACCAGAGACTGAAAAACGTTGGGACACCTGATATCGGACAGTCCAAGGAGACAGGTACCTTAAGAGGTCTGTTCTTATGATCTCACCCATCGGTAAGGGAAGAGGTCCCCTAGAAGGGTTGGGTCCCTAACTTGGACCCAGAGGGTGTGACGTCCGTCTAAGAAATGGTAGACTCGGTGGTCCCTTCGGGAACATTTTAATTCCGTGGATTTTTCATAAGAAAGTAAAAAGAAGTAAAATTTCAAATAGAGTTTTCCGAATTTAAAAAAAGGTGTCTGAAGTCTCTGTCTTTAGCCGGAGACTATGTCCAGAAGACGACGAAGGCGATGAAATCGGGAAGTCACACAATTTTCTATAAATAAGTTATCTATAAACTTCTGGGTGAGGTAACATCCTTGATAAAATCCATAACACCCATGTCAAACATCGTTCTGTTTGGTCTAGGAAAGGGGATACACGAATGTAAGTTCAACCTCTTGTCTACTCATTTGTTTATGTATAATAAAATGTATCACTATTTACGATACCTCCCCACCCCCCACCCCTCCATTTGGTCATTTTCCGTCCCCTCGGACGGAGTCTTTTCAGAAGGTATTTCTAGAATTGATTACGCTGTAAATCTGTCTCTGAAAGGACTACATTTCCTCGTTCGTTATGTTTCTAGATCCCTTTCTCCGAAAGCTCATGACCACTACCGTCCATGATTCCGAGACCCCGTCCTTCCTCCACCATACAAACTTCCTGTCAGTGACACGGACCTTTCCTCATTATTCGTTGTTCCTATTCTTACCATGGTTTACTCAAGTCTCTTCATCCATCCCCAGCTGGTTCCATTTCTCGTTTAAAATAAGATTCGGACCGTTTCGGTACTCTCTCAAAACGTGTCCTCTCATTTCCCTAGACCCCCAAAACACCACCAAACGCACACACAGATACTTCCAGTGACCGATTATAACCTTTATTTGACATTCCCTTACCCTTCGTCCCTCTTGTCAACCCTTCGATGATGTCCGTTCTCCATCGAGTCTGATCCCTTAATCGACTACGTCACCACTCTTCACCATTTTATACCCTATGTGAATCGTTCATGTTATGTCTTGTGACTATGTCACTTTCATTCAACCCCCTTCCCTTGATTTTATTGAGTATCAAAAAATCGGAATTGTGGATCCACTCACCAACTTACCATTTATTCTTTTGGCAAGGATTAAAGTGTTTAAACATGTCAAATCACATTCTCTTTTGAAAATTTGTATTAGATATTACTGATAATAAACCTTATTTTAGTTGACGATACGATATGAACGAGGATTAAAGTTCAGTCCTGTGTATTATGGTTAAAGATTTATCCAGACTCAAGTCTTTACGACGATTAAAATCGTACGTGACCACTGAGAACTGACGTAGTCAATAAGGAAACCTCAAGGTTACCACCACCAAATAAAGGAAGTAAGGAAGATGTACATAAATGACCTTAAGAAAACATTCCTTCTAAAAGGGGAAGAGAGGGTAAATAAGTCAGTAAATATAATACTCGAGTACCTACAAAATAACAAACAAATATTAGATAATATTGCTAATTAAACAACGAGTTGAACAGGAGGTCGAAACTGGTTACCCTCAAAGGTGACCTTGCAGGTTTCAATTGGGGACATAAGAAAAGTGAACGGGGTAAAAAGTAAAAACAAAAATTCGTATCTTACCATAAACAATCCAAATACAGTGATAACAGACAATTTGATCTTTCTAGAACTCCCCGTATCGAGAGAGGAATTGATTATAGACACACTTAATCGGAATGTTTTGATATACTACGGTTCTCAACCTTTTCTGGAATCTCCGATACATTAAGTTGGGATGGGAAATGCAAGTCAACAGTAACTGGTGGTGCGGAGACAAGTCAGGACACAACCGTGATTATTTCCTCCTGAATTTTTTATGTTCCGACGTAAAAACGTTACCTTAAATATTGAACAAAATGTAAATCGGTTTTAAATTACGAATAAGGTGTATTGAAAAGTCGAAAATTTGACAATGGTTGTCGTGACTTATTTATCATGGTCTCGCGAGTGGTAAAAGGTAATACTATACCAAAATTTAAAAAGGGTGACAGGACTATTAAGACGAGATTCAGCGTCAAATAATATATAGCGTGATTCCGTTGATGTCTACACTACAGTGAGGTTGTCATGGCGAAGGGAACAAGACCTATGAGAAATAAGAATTACTTCGTATAAAATCGACAAAACTCTCGGTGTATAGTGACTAAGTGAACTACCAGTGATTTTAGAGGCCAGGGTTGTACGTCACGACAAGTCACTACCAAAAGGGAAGTACATGAATGAATTACCTAAATAGATATAAGGATATCTAGGGGTACAACAACCTAAAATTGGACAACTAAGTAGAACAGATCGACTACAACTTAGAATACGTTATATAAAGAGAAGACAGAGGATATAATTAGAGACACACGCACGCGTGCGAGTCAGTACAGGATGAGAAACGTCGGGGTATCTGACATCGGACTGTCCGAGGAGACAGGTACCTTAAAGGGTTCGTTCTTATGACCTCACCCAACGGTAAAGGAGGAGGTCCTTTAGAAGGACTGGGTCCCTAGTTTGGACACAGAGGACGTAACCGTCCGTCCAGAAATGGTGACTTGGTGGTCCCTTCGGGATATAATTATACATAGTGATCATTTATGCTGAGGTTTTATAGGAGTACGTTTTCTGGTTACGTCGTTGAGTCGTATCTGGTTACGTCAAATTATAAGAAAGGTTGTCCTGTCTTTTCACATTAAGGGTTTTGTCAATGTACATATAATGTATAACCACAACCTTCACATTTGTTCAAGTCATGACCCCTCTATCCAGATCCAAATTTTCTTTTTTGTTTTTCGTTAAAAACTTATCGTGACCCGGTTCTTCATTCCATCCATTCTCCTATCGTTTCTATTTGTGGAAGTAAAACGAACTACAGTTTTTCACTCTACAGAGTCTAAAAATAAAATGAGGTATTAATGTCAAGGTCAATTTTTGCTATGTCGTCCATCAAACAATGCCCCTCAAATGTTCAAAAACAGATCCCGAAGGGACCATTGAGTGACCATCTCTTAGGTGGACGGTCACATCTTCTGTGTCCAAGCTAGGAACTAGACCATTCTAGGATGTACGTTGTCTCGTTGATTTAAAACGAGGTGTTGTTCTTTTTGGTAGTGTTACTCTTCAGACGTGGTGTTGATGTTCATTCGGGCACGTCGTTGTCTCTGGTCGTGTCGGTTTTTATTTATTAAACAATTTCAAAAACAAATCGATGTTCACTTAATTAAGTATTCTTAATATTTGTAGTTTGAATGTTGTGACTTAAACCCATATGTCATGTGTCGAGTTGACTTCCCACTATGAAATCGAGAATTTAACCCAGAAACCAAGTGTCTTCAACTAATATAATAAAAACTGTGAAAGTATTAATTTTATAAGGTATTAAATTTTCAATTATATAAACCTAAAATAAAATACAAGTCTTATCATATTAAATAAGATAAAAAACTGAGTAAGTTCGGAAATTATTTTGTTGATTACGAATACTTTCCCTGAGTTAGACATCGAGATTTCTAGATACATTAGAGTTCAATCGTGTATTCGATCAAAACAATGATACTGTAAATTGACGTATTAATGTACCTATTTTTATTAAGAGTTTAAGTTCTTAACTTTCTTTGTAGTATTACGAATCTTACTTGAGATTTTATACTTTCCTTAAAATGTTATATATTTAAAAAACTTAAAGGTTAATGCAACAACAAGTCAGTGAATCAGAACAGGTTGAGACACTGGTGTACTTGACGTCGTGAGGTCCGAAGGGACAGGAAGTGACAGAGGTCTCAAACGAGTTTGAGTACAGGTAACTCAACCACTACTGTAGGTTGGTAGAGTAGGAGACGGTGAGGGAAGAGAACGGGAGTTAGAAAGGGTCGTAGCACCAGAAAAGGTCACTCAACCATGAAGTGGAGTCCATCAATGTCTAAAAAACTGTGAAAATTTTTCAATGTCTAAAACCTTTTAACAATAAAACTGGTATAATATTTCTTCTATTCGTACGTAGTAAAATAAGTAAAATATCAAAAGGTTTACTCTTGTCTTCTCGGTCCACTAAGTAACCGATAACGGGTCCTTTTATGGTCATATGGTCGATGATGTACTTTAGAACTATGTCACTAGGACGAAACTTTACACAGGGAGGAAACTCAATGGTTTGGGCACGAAGATAGTACCGTAAATTACCAGGGTCCCTCAAATCCCCCCGTTGTTTCTCTAAGTGGGAGAGGTAGAGGACGGTTTTTCGTGTCTGAGGTGTGTGAACTTTTTATTCTAATAGACTCAGACAATCAAAGAGTTTTTCAATTTGTCTTAATGGTATACTACGTCGTTAAGGTGAAACCCCATATATGAGGTTTCTTCACCTTCGTCTCTACACTTTTCTATGAACATGTTGAGTACAAATATCCTCGTGATAAGTGTTATCAGTGTTCCACATCCATCGACTTCACAGACAGGTAACTGTCATTACGTATTTGTTTTGTGCCAAATATATGTGTTACCTTACGATAACTCGAAATTTTCCTTTAAGAGTGTATACGATGTTGTGACCTACTTGGGACTGTAATTACGATTCACTTTATTCGGTCAATGTTTTCCTGTTCATGACACACTGGATCTCATACTCCGTGGATCTCATAAGTTTCAGTATTTCTCTTACCACCAACGGTCCCTTACCCTTCTTTCCCTTTACTTAATCACAAATTGCCTATCAAAGCCGACCCCTTCTACTTTCTCAAAACCTTTATTCTACCATCGCTACCAACGTGTTGTTACACTTATAAATTACGGTGACTTGACATGTGGAATTTTACCAAAAAGATTGTGAAATTGTACTAAAAAATTTTTTTATTATTTAAACACTATGTTCGTAGTACCAAGTCGTTTGTTTTGTACAAGGTTTCTACTCTGGACGGACTACCTACCATAACGACGACGACGATTCAGCGAAGTCAGCACAGGCTGAGACACCCTGGGGTATCTGCCGTCGGGTGGTACGAGGGGGTAGGAGCCTAAGAGGTCCGTTCTTGTGACCTCACCCAACGGTAAAGGAAGAGGCTACGTACTTTCACTTTTCACTTTCACTAATGAGTCACTACAGGCTGAGAATCGCTGGGGTAGGTACCCTAAAAGGTCCGTTCTCTACCTCCCATAATGGTAATTAATTTCTTACATTTCTCTTTCACAATCAACGAATCAACACAGACTGAGAAACGAATGTCTGGAGTATTTGACATCGGACGGTCCGAGGAGACAGGTACCCAAAGAGGTCCGTTCTTATGACCTCACCCATCGGTACGGGAAGAGGTCCCTTAGAAGGCTTGGGTCTCTACCTTGGACACAGAGTACAGAGGACAGACTCGGTGGTCCCTTCGACACTACTTTCTTACAAGGTGTAGTTTTTTCTATAAACAATCGTTTATTTCCGTTTACTGAAAAAAAAAAATCGTGTTAAGTTGGATACTTCTTGTATTCTGTCCATACACTGAGTTCACCTTTCCCCACGTAGTTCGGACTTTATAATCGGTAATTTTCGTGGTTTGAGTAAAGATAACGAAGGTAAGGTAATACGGTTTGTTAGACCAATATTAAACCTAGACCGAAAGTAACATTAAACTAGTTGTGTCTTTTCCATTCCTAGTCGTCCGAGATCCTAGTCGATAGGATCTGGGAAGTAGTAAAGAGAATTATGTAATCATGATACCAAAAATGTATCGTCAAATAATCGTTTAACACACTGAGTCGTGAGGTCTCAGGTTAGTGAAGATCTGGACTATTTGACTAAAGTTGGGATTTTTTCTTAGTCTACAACTTTGGGTTTTTCGTGTGATACCAGGACATTTGACCTATTTAGACACCGTTCAACAGGGGAAGGGGTTCACTGAGAGGAGAGAATTACGTGTAAAAGGTATTACGAATTAACATTAACGGATAATAGTCTGGATACCCCGAAGGGACCATCGAGTCACCATTTCTTAGACGGACGGTTACGTCCTCTACGGTCAAGTTAGGGACCCAACCTTCTATACGATCTCATGCTTTACCGTTGGGTGAGGTCATAAGAGTGGACCTTTTAAGGTACCTGTCTCCTCGGAGTGTCCGGTACCCAGAGTCTCAGCCTGTGTTGACTCGTACGTGTATGCAATCTGAGGTAAGGAACTTTTATCTTTTACCTATAAAATAGAAAATAGGAATTGTTGACCATTTGACTGATCTTTTTCCTTTCTTGGGTTATTTCTACACTATACACTTTTAGGTTAAATCATACTGTATTAATTATTTTTAAGAAGATATATTTTAAAAGGAGATTTCAAATGTTCACCTTTCGATTCGTTATGGTCTCTTACACTTGTATGAATATTAAGGTTTGAGTTAAGTACAACGTCAATGTCACCAATCCGGTACAAAAGAACTCTTACGGGTACTCTCACCGTAAGTTTGGTATATTACACTAGACGCACTTTCGGGTCTGTTCGGGGTCTCTCGCATGCAGAAAGGGGGTTATTGAAGAGGTCATATTATTTCTTATACCTTCTTAATATGAAAGTGAACGGTTTATAGATCCTGACCACATTCACGGTAAGAAAGGTGATGGGTATAAGAAGGACAACAACAAGTCAGATTCAGTACAGGTTGAGACGATGGGATGCCTGATATCGGTTGGTCCGAGGAGAGAGGTGTCCTAAAAGGTCTGTTATGACCCCACCCATCGGTAAAAGAAGAGGTCCCGTAGAAGGGTTGGGTCCCTAGCTTGGACGTAGAGAATGGAACTCTACTCCTCGGGGACTCGGTGGTCCCTTCGGGGTTTAAGGAAGGACTGCAGGAATTCAAGGCGAGAAAGTGGATTACGTCGTAAGTCTGAGCTGTCTTCTCATGGGTCTATTCCTCACGGTATTATTCCATAGATAACTATGTTGGTTTGTGTCGTCACTATTGAGACTGTTGTGTCCTCTCGTAACCCTATTACATTAAGTTCGACGTTCTTTTTGTGGTGGTCTACACTTGCTAAAATACAAGTCGTATCTAGGGTCACATATTCTCTTTCATTAAGGACCGGATAGTATACGTTAGTCCTACTGTAATAAGAAATTGGAAATCCAGAATTAAAAAGAAAAAAGGAGAAAAACCCAGTTGTTGTGTAGGATCCCTTTTATACTCGATAAATTACAAGATAGTCAATTCTCTTGTCTGAGGTCCCGTCTACCGGACTGAAGATTAGGATCAAGACGTAAATGACACATTGGACGTTTAGTGGGTTTGAGACAAGAGGTCAACAGAGTATACATTTTACTCCTGTCATTGATGCAGTACCCCAACAATACTCCTAATTTATTTAGACGTTGTCACGGATCGCGTGTCATTTACGGTGAAATAATTAATACAAATAATAACAGTATGTATTTACTTTAAAAACTATTTGTAATTCAAGATGGAATTTTTAAGAATCATTTACGACTATTATTATTTAAAGTATGGACCATTAATACTTAATGTATAGACGGTGATCTGGTATTGACACTGAAAGGGATGGAGTATGGTTCTGGAAGTGTGGTTCTTTCCGTGTTTGAACACGGTCGGGACTGGTCGAAACTTAAATATTTCTGGAACGCCATTTTAGAATTACGGAGCGTCCCTTCTTCTTTCTTATCTAAGCCTGTTTCGATAAGTTTACCATTATTCAAGTGAATGCTTATTTTTGTTTTCTTCTGACTTCCTCCAATTTCTTATCCTCATGTATGATACGACTTCTAACGGAGGTCTCATTCGTTGTCACCGTAGGTTTAAGGTCGGATTCCGTTTTTTTAAAAAAAAGAAAATGACATCGCATACATCACAAATCTTGATTTACGATGCATCAGCTTAGACACGAGAGCATCAGCTTAGACAGAGGCGACATAGTCATCGGTACACTGGAACGTCTGCAGAAGAATGCATGTTCAGACCCTCTTAACGAACTCGCGTGCGTCTCGTAAATCCCTTTTCTGTCGGAAACGCTACCATGAATCAAGACTCACTGCGGGAGCCCCTTTGTCGAGGACTGGGACCGCTGCCCTGCTCCCGGGGCACAAGTACTGTAGTGAAGGCCCCACCGTTCAAGTCCGAAAGGACGCGGACCATTTCCCGTAAGTTAGCCGAAACGTGCCTTTTCTCTACTCATGATCGATGATTGCAACTGCTCATTCCACCCACTCTATCAAGTCGGGAGAAGAGAGACAACGAAAGCGCGCCGATCTTCTCGCCAAGGCCAATCTTAGGGAGCGAAGAATCTCGTCTCTGGTCGCGCCCGGTTCAGGGGTCTGTCTGGTCTAAGTAAACCCTGGGTCGAACCGAGGTTGCTCTTCCCGAAGCGTGTTCGAAGGAACCGACCTAAATCACTGACATTTAGATTCAAAAGTACCGCGCACACAACCCTGACGTAGGAGACGTCGACAGGAGACACTTGTCCAGCGAGTAGAGGTTAGGGACCTGCGGGGGGACGAGGACACCTTGTCATTTGCAAGGTTATAAACGAGGGGTGGGGGATAAAACAGGTGATCACACTATCTCTTTCTTAGATGATTTAGAGATCTTCCAAGATCTTGTTCCACTAAACCCTCTGTACTCTAATCTATGAACCGTCACACTTTTTTTGTTTCACGAAATTACTACCTGTCGACAATAACCTCTCTTCTCCTAAACCCCTCTAGAGACAACCACCGAGTGACTATTTCTTAGGGACTCACCTTTTCTAGGGGACCTCCCTCTTTACCGTTGGGTGAGGTCATAAGAATAGACTTTTTAGGGCACCTGTCTCCTCGGACCGTCCGGTGTCGGGTATCCCAGCGTTTCTCTGTGTTGACTCGTGTTTGTGATCATCCTATTTGGACACCGTTTTACCTCTAAATTAAGCTTTTTAACGTTAATTATCTATTTTATCCATAATCCAATACCAGTAAAATCAACTCCACAAGAAAATTCTACTCGAATTACTCTTGCGAACACAGATTTGAATGTGCGGACTTAGAATGACACATAAATTACGCTTGAGAACAAAAAGTTGGTGTGCTAATTTAAAAAGCAAACTTTCTACAAAGGTCCTTTGCCCTACGTAATTAAAAGTAATCAAAACGAAACGGAAATAACAAAACTGAAAAACTTTGTTAAACAGAATTAAAACCGATATTTTTTATTTATCGTGAAAAGTTCCCTAATCCATTGATAACATGACATTATAAGAAAATATTTCTTATTAGCAAACGATTCTCGTCGTATGTTCATAATCATTATGTCTTTAAAATATATATTAAAATACAGATATATTACAAGAGGAATTTTCTCGTAATATAATTAAGTATTAATAAATATAATTGTCAAAGAATGTCGGAAATTTTATAACACGATTGAAAATTGTTTTGAAAGGATTTAAAAATATTTTGATATATAACTTTTTATTTGGTTCAAAAGTCCTTAAAACGAAATGACTTTCCCGATCACCGTTTACAGTCCAGGTTTATTCTCAAACAAAGAAAGAGGAGATCCTTAATGGGCATGTCATTTATACGATTATAACTTATTCTGCCGTCCTCAGAAAAAATTTGGTAGTTCTTCCTTTTAAATACTTAAAAATCCTTCAAAAGTAAAAGTAGGACCTTTTGATAAAGAAGTATTTGACCATAACCCTTAACTTTGGTCAACACTACTATGTCGTCGACGACATCACCTACTTCGACCTTTACAAAACCCTCTTCGTTATGTAAGGGTTTGACTTCAAGTAAATTTCACTCATCCGTAATAGAACCATCAAAGGTGAAAAAAACTTTTTATTTTACTTTATTTTAGAATTAAATAATGTATATTTTACGTTTAAAATCCTAGATTAAAGAAGAAAACACGTTTTCAGAATTCTTGGAGGTGTCATTGAAGGACTGGAATCGATTAGGACAACGGTTTTTCTTTGTTTGAAGCCACAAAGAACTTAAGGGTACTTAAGGGTACCGACTAAGTACTTAATCGGTACTTAAGGGAAGTCGTTACGGTAAAGGAAAACAGGTCGACATACAAAGCACCAGAGGTGACTTGAGGATCCTTTCATACTGGACTGGATGTCGGACACAATTAGTGACTTTTTCTTTTAGGATATAGGTGTTTATATTTATATATATATATACAGTGCAGCTATGAATTATTATATGGCAACATAACTTTGTGTCTTACCACGGTCCAAATATTGGAGTCGACAAAGGTCTCCCGGGGGTCCGTCTAACGTATTTGTTTACCCGACCCTTATTACATCTTTTATTGACATCCTCCAGATGAGGCGACGTCGGTTAACAACGGTATGTCCTTACATCCGGAACACAATAAACTAGTATTCTTAAAAGTTCTCTTACCTTTAGGTCTTACAATACCATTATAGAGGGTTTAAAATTTTTAATCGTCCATTGCGGTTGAATAATTTTATGACACGTCATGTTGATGCGGAAGTTCGGTAACTAAAGGTTGCAGACTCATCACCTTTTCCGACCGCAAAACTCTGGTATTTGAACATAAACTTAGTACTTAATCGTCAGCCATAACCGAGACTGAAACCTTTCAAGGAATAGGAGAGACTTAGACAAAATAAAATAAAAAAAAATTAACCTCCTATTAACGAAATGCTACAACGTAAGACAAGACGGTGTGTGGTGGTGCTTAGTTGGATCTCATATGTATACAGGGGAGAGGGAACTTAGAGGGAGGGTGGGGACGGGGATAGGATGGGGAAATCCAACAGTGTCTCGTGGTCCAACTCGAGGGACACAATATCTGTCGTCGAAGGAGGATCGACAGACAAAATGTGTACCATTATACGAAGTCACAATCAGAGAGTTAAACAGGGTGACAGAGGAAGGGGACGACACAAGGGTTCAGAGAAGAGATACGGACACAGAGATAAGGACGGGCAATTATCCAAGTAGTCATGGCAAAAAGATCTAAGACATATATACACAAATATATTTATAAACAAAAAGACACTGACGAATTGTCCGAAATCCAAGTAGGTGGAGTGATCTTGACTGAGTTTAGGTAAGGAAAAATACCGACTCATTATAAGGTGACATATACATACACACACACGTACGCACATATGACACATATGGTGTTGAAGAAATAGGGAAGTAGTCAGTTACCTGTAGATCCAACGAAGACTAAGACAAAAGTGTAGGTATTTTATCCTTTCTATTATGGACGGAATACCCTAACACCCAACGTACTATGAATCTTGTTGTCTTATGATATTAATCTTTATCATATGAACTTCTCCGTCTCATCCGGAGATTACCAATACATAATATACTTTCGCCGACACCACCCGGAGTTATTCCGCGTCACTTTATGATCGTTCAGGAACGGAGGTTCTTCGAATTGGATTAGAAACTCTGTAATATATATCTTGATGTCCCTGTCAATCGTCACGTTCCGTCGTATTTCATTCGTAGTGTCTTCATCATGTCTATTATTGAGTGATGGTATGGAGTCAAAGTGTTAGGAAAATGATAAAACCCCAATAACCTGGAGACTTGTTTCCTTACAATTGACGTGTCTTTTCGGAGGGGACTGGTGAAATAGACTTAATCCATGAGGGTGGGGCAAATAAGACATAGTAGTACAGGACCAATAAAAGTATTATCAAGAAAAGTATTAAAAATACAAATGAATACATGTCACAAAGGGGGTTTATCTGATTCGAGGTTCCACTACCTTCGACGCAGACATAATTAGTGATGTGACACGGGTCACCGGCCGTGTTGTGAACTGTACAACGTACCCAGTCACCGGAACTCTCTGTCTATCCGGAAGTCACTTACCTCTACCTTTCTGACAACATCTGACTCTATCAGAGTAACCGTTTCCGTTTCTTCACTCTTTCACGACCTGGTTTTTTTGGAAAGTCAAATCGATCCCACATTCAGTGCACTCTTCTTATATGTTCGACAAACTATGGTCGAGTAGAGTCGTACATAACTTGTGGATGTTAACGTTCCGTCGGAGACTCCGTGACACCCATGTTTATATGTTAAAAAAAAGGAGACTCGTTGAATAGTATATTTTCCAAATCTAAGACTAAGTCGGTGACTGATCGAACCTCTGGAACGTGGTAAAAGACACTGAGTTACAGGGATAGACACTTTACCCCTATTATTACCGAGGAGCGAGTATTATAACAACACTTCTAATTTACACTTAAGAAAATTTCATATATTACATCAAGAACAGTTTATCCTTCCCGACGTTTTTTGGGGTAGTTAATGACCATTGTTATCACGAAGAGAAAGACAACATACAATCACTTCTTCTGTTTCTCCGTTTGTCCAACAACATTTTGTCGTATATTTCACTTCATTATCTCCAGACGAGACCTCTCCTCAAGGAAAGAAGGTTCGGTCTCTGGACCTCCTGTTAGAACTGAACAGGGAGTGGTGAGACATGGGTTTAGTCAGTAGGCCAGTACCATTTAGATGGAAGGTTTATGCCTTTGAAAGGAAAGGGAAAAGAGTCTGAATTAAGTTTGGGAATAACAAAGAACAGACTTGAGGACCGAGATCGGAACTCCGATTTACCAAAGGTACGGAGAAATAATCGAAATAAGAAATTAGTAGATAAAAGGTATGACAGATTTTTAATAAACTAATAATTAACTGAACATCGTTAGTAACAATTAAGAAACTCTTATTTCGGTAACACAAAAAGTAGAGAAAGTAGAGACTCCGAATCGTATTAGGAATTTTATGTATCTTCTCCGTGTCTTTCTTCCCTTCACATCCGTTCACCCCCTTCCTTCTTTATGCATCTTCCCTCTCCTAAACCTAAATTTCAGAGGGTATAAGGTCAGTAGTGACGAAAAAAAAGACCGTTGTGTTATATCATGTTGAGGTTCCTTACCTATTTCATAGACCTCTTCATATCAATCTTCTGAAACTTGTCTCACTGAATTACTCACTCCCGAAAAACTGTAACGACCACTGTTAGTTTGACGGACTGGAGTAGTCATGAATATTTGAATTAATTTACACCTTTCACTCCTTTTCCTTCCTCTACTTCTACTCGGAACTTTGGATTCGTCAAACCTCCAATAACTACGGTAGTTGTCTTAACTCCTTATATCTTCTTTTTCATCGAAATTTCTTAATTCCTTTTAACATAATGTTATACTTACACAACTTTATTCCATTAAGGAGAATTTATCGAGGGAGTAACTGACTGTGTATGTATAAAGTTGATAATTTATTTAGTAACTTACGGTAAACATATCTTGGACGTCTAGAATGTCGTAGTTTAGTAGTTTGTCAACTTCAAGAGAAAAACTCTCATCTCCATACAGAACGTCTGGGAGGTGTAAAAACGAGACGGAAGACTAGTCAGTGTACGACTGTCAAAAAAACGATTGTTGGAAACGGAAGATTAAGAAATGAGGACTGTAAACGTCACTATCAGGTGACGAACAGGATGTACCTGGGTTTTAGTTTTAACCTAAGAACCTAATTCTAACCTAAGGTCTGAAATAAAGTCCTAACGTCCGACAGATGACAGGATGGTACTCGAGTTCACGTCACACAAATTTTTATTTGAGCAGAAGTAGTGTTTTGACAGAAGCACAAAGACAATCCTAAAGAAAAGAGGGTCAGTAAGGCCGAGTCCTAAATGGAAACTACCGAACCAAGGGGGAAGGGGACTATAGGTCAATTTTAATAATGTCAAAAGCCAAGAACCAGGGAAAGGTAAGAGTACTAGTGAGTCAAATTCTACATTATTGGAATGTGTTTATGGAAACGTTATTGGAGAAATTTTTAGAGGGACGGACGTATATCTAAGGAAGGGGGTTTTAGGACTAAAGGAAAGGATTTTGGGTTAAAATAGGACAGGAAAGGAATAAATTCTGCAGAAGGAATCTTACGAAGAGTCTTAATAAAACCACCAAACTAAATAGTTCTTTATTTAGACACCCTCAAACAACACATGTCAAAACGTTTCAGTCGTTGTCATTTAAGGTAGGAATTAGTAACGTACAACTCAAGAATATTCCATGATGTATAATATTCCGTGTGTATTAATCTTTTAGGAACTGAATGACTACAAAAATCGATATATTACTATTAAACTTTTATACGGAAGTCGGTATCATGTATGAAAAAGAAGGAGATAAAAATATTAGAATTTGAATATTTTCAACCCCAAAAAAACACACAGAAAGTCTTGTCCACCCTAATAAGGAGGTCATCGAGTTGTCGAAGTATCTCTTTTATAAGTTGCGTATCATGTTCTTCGAGAGAGACGGTCACTGCAGAGAGGTTCACTTGAGAGTCGTTAACGTTGATGGCATTTCGGTCCTGAACGAAATTCGAACCCGTATCCAAATAGTAAATCGAATGTTGACCATCTGGTCAAATTTTTCGGGAAGTAAGGGTAAGTAGTGTACCTCCGAGTACGTGAATGATAATCCAATTGTTTATTCCATCTTAAAGGTAAAAATCAAGAAAACTAAAGACCTCCAGTAACAGAAAACCGTAATCAATCTCCTCAAAGTCTAAAAGAAGAAGAACCTTTCAGAAACCTGTATCGTGGTCCGCTGTACGAACTGTTCCATTAATAAATTCTTAATTGTAGAGGTAAGAAAAAACAATCCACAGACAAAGTCGATTTATCATTATCTACTTGATAGTGATAAGTAGATTTATAAAGACCTATTATAATTTGACTTTTATAATACACTCGTTTTGTTTTTCTCATCACATACTAAAATACTTTCTAAGGAAGAATGGGTAAGACTTATTCTACTATACTCCAAATGTAGTCATATATTTCCGAGATTATCAAACGTATATAATGTAAATACTAAAATCAGTTTATTGTACTTTCTTTCACGAAACACTTCACATTACACGGAAAATTTTGACTTTCCTCCTATATATTTTACTGTACTGAAATTTCTACGTGCTACAAAATAATAATTTACAATAGTAACGACTATGGTGACTGTTCGTCTAAATAAGAGGAAACAAAATCGTAAGTTTTTTACTGAAGGAATATATTTTTTGGACGAAGATAGTTCGACTTTAAGTTTTCTTTATTCCGTCCAAGAATAAGACTTCAAATATCAACTCGTCAGTAACAGTAAAAGTTTGGATAAAAGGTAGGGGTTATTTTCTCGTTTTCATCTATCCTTCCGTCACTAACCGGTGATAACTAGTGAACAGTCTTCCTCGTTCTACAGACAGAACTGGCTGGTGGTCTATATCAGGAATCAACATCTTCATATCGTACAGAATAAGTAGGTCCCATTTTTAGTAAAGGAAACATAGAACCAAAGTCTTACATATCAAAGTACTACAATGTTTTAAAAAACAAACAAAAACCATCCATCGTTCTTCTGAAACGAATTATTTTGTAGGTCTCACGAGGTGGTACTCACCGCCCTTCCGATATCTTGTAAACCGGTTTGTCCCTTTATCTAACGTAAAACTAAAGGTTGGAGGGTACGTTGCACGATTTTTAACACTAAAAAGAAAAAGACCTGAAGTTGTACAATAACTATTCTACTATTACGTTTTCCTTTTTCTCCTTCCATATAAACATTAATCATTTCAACCTGACTATTCATTGTGACCTACCACGGATTTTTATGGACGAGTAAGGACGTCCATAACTCGTCCCCGTCTAGGACAGAAGTCGACGTCTGTAACGACGACGTCAGGTCGTGTGGCATCGGACGGTGCAACGTTTTTCTTGTGTAGCGCGATAAGACAAGACGTTCGTCTCTCCGAACAATGTAGTTTCATTGCGTCATGACCATTCGGAACAGTCTCTCATCGTCATTAGGAAATGTCACACAAGGAAAGGAAAGGTCTCGAATTAACTGGTATTCGCATCCTACTTTTCTAGAAATACGGTATACAATAGGGACTGTCATTCTCTAATACATCTTATCTTTGATTGTCGGTAAAGAACATGTCCACACCGAGAATATCCTGTAGGTGTGTTGTACACACCGTGTTTACAGGTTCCGACGTAGAATGACTTAAATTTTCTCACAAATGTCATGCTTTGTTTTACCTCATATTGACGATAGCAACAAGATCTTTTTACCTGACAAAGGAAGTTTAAATACAAGGAAACTACTTTAGGGAAATTTACACGAATTTTCCGAGCTATTTAAAGGACACAGTGACATAGAATTTGAAGTAGGAAAACTTTTAACATTTCACCCTGTTATAAATTTGTCATCCAAGTGTTTTACCTTATAATCTGTTTATAGTTTCTTAATACATCATTTTAAAATTTTTACGAATATTCGTTTTTGATGTCCCAGATTTTATGACATATTACTAACATGACACTCCTTCCCCAATCTTCTTTTACATGTCTTTACTATCACTAGTATACCATTATAACTTCAAAAAAAAAAAGAAAAGGTTTACAAATAATATATGTATATGATGAATTAGTAAATGGGTGGATGGTTTTACACTATAACAGAATAACAAATTACGGCCATAAAAGGGATCCAAATCGAGTGTCGAATGGAGTATAAGTACACACTATAAACAAGTGAAACCAACTTGAAAAAGTCCAACATAGACCTCCGCAGCGTTCATTGAATATATAGGCTTTTCGAGACCTTTAACACTGTTTGCGTTGTGTCACGTGAAACGACACAGGAGGGGGGTCTGAGACGTGACTGTTGCCACAATACTAACGCACCATTCGGTGTCCCATAATCACCGAGTGAGTCTTAATACATCTATGATTAACGATAAAGTAGTACGATTTAAAAGAAGGAAATTTAGAAGCCGATCAATAAAATAAAAATTACGAAGAATAAATCCTTACCACAACTTTCTGATGCACGACCGAACCCGTAAAATGTGTTGTGTCTTCCGTAGGCGATGCTTGGTTTCATGCACCATGGTAAGTATTAGAGACACGTCGACATGGTATTTTTAGTTTCGGACTTAAAACGAAAATGTCAATTCCAAAAGTAACTGTAAGATCACCATGAACTTCTTTCTAATATAATTAAAAAAAAGAAGATTGGATCCACCATCTATTGAATGTCCTTTATAAAAACAATATCGTTCTTTAATTTGTTTACAACCGGTTAATATCCAATATTTGTGCCTCATCCATTCCTACTACTTACGAAAGCAAACCCTGGTCTTACCTTTGGTACAGGCACTGGACCTGAAGACGTCGCAGTCCTGGTGGAGTCGTGGTTAACGGTACGACTTTTATTGTCTTTGTACGTCTTTCATAAGTCCACACTCTACCCCAACACTCATATGTAGAGGTGTCCTACGACTCTTTCACGGTCTTCTACCAAATAAAAGACGTCAGGAACCTAAAGGGCAGGGTTTAACTTCAAGGAGCCTCATCGTGTCAAAAAGTTAAACAATAGTTCAAGACCAGATTCAATTAAGACCTTATCATTTTTATCATTTCGTACTAATATAAAGTATTAGATTGCATTAAGACAAAATCATAACAAAGTAGACGGCAAAATTTTGAACAGTCGTACAATCATACATTGACAGTCGGTGCACTTGGCATCTGATAATTTCGACTAGTATTTACCTGTCTAAAATCAATCATCACTGTTTTTCTTAGGGAAATCAACTACCGGATCGGAGTCCACCTTAAGTGGTAGACTGGGTTGTGTCGGAAGAACACCGTCACAACTCCGACCTCTACTACCGAAAATCCAACCCCAGGTTGACTTCAGATCGTATACGATTTGTGCATTTTTTTCGTCTTTAGACTCCGGTTTCAATAAATGATTCCTTCTTGTCTCCTTCTCCCATCCTAGATTTCGGAGAGGACGGTGGTCACTGTTTCCTTGTATCTTGCCTTGCTCGGACGAAAACTTTGGAGTCTCCTCTCGACCACCTTTGGACCACTTAAAGACTTCATCCTTACCTATCAAATCGACATACCATTTGAAAAATCGGAAAATCGAAACATCTCGTATTTCGTAAAAAATATTAAAAAAACAAAGTCGAAAATTCAATAAATGTCATAAACTCTCGTCATCTTGAGAAAGTTTTTGTAGAGTTGGGGTTTGAGTGATTTAACACATATAATTTATACATATCAAAAATTGTACAGTTAATATGGAGTTTCTCTAAATAAACACGTAAAAAGAAGAAAATCTTATTACTTTCTCCAAAATTTTATGACGGTTTAAATCCAAAGGTCAGAAGGAAATGGACAAAACGATCAAACTCCAAGGTGAGATATACATAAGTTCTTGGTGGTAGTGTATACTATCAATGTGTGATCTACGTATATAAAAAACAGTCTTAAGATTTGTTTATCAAACGTCTTCATCATTGTCTAGTCAATCGTTCATAAACTTTATTACACTAAACAGACCAAAACTACGTCTACAGGAGAACCTCATCTATATAGTTTTCTTCAACCTCTTCGACGATATTTTCACGGTGCTAATTTTTACTTCTAAACTAAAAACGAATTTTTTAGGGATTTCCAAAAATAAAAAAACATATATTTTATATATTATAAGTAACAAGTAGTTCTGAAAGAACAATAATGAAAAGAATACAAACTACAAATTGGACGAGAAGACTCTCTGTTGTCATTATCAGAATGTTCCCTCATATCGCCAAACCAAAAAGATAATAGTTTTTGGTTTTATTTTGTAGAACACTCCTTTTATTATGTGACTATAACCGTCCACTTTTCTTTTTAGAACCCTTTTTAACATCGTCAAGACGATTGAGTACCGGGGTACAATTGTGTCCGTATCTAGAAAAGGGTAGAGAGAGTATAGTCTTATCATATTCAAGGATACCTTTGTAATGTGACTGAAAAGATCACTCTGTCGTTACAAACTTTCCGATACCGTTGGGTGAGGTCATGAGAACGGACCTTTTAGAGTACCCGCCTCCTCCGACCATCCGACGTTAGGTACCCCAGCGACTCAGCCTGTACTGACTCACTGAAGGGGAAGTGAAAAGTGAAAGTACGTGACCTCTTCCTTTACCGTTGGGTGAGGTCACAAAAACGGACCTCTTAGGGTCCCTGCCCCCTCGGACCACCCGACGGCAGATACCCCAGCGTGTCTCAGCCTGTACTGATTTCGCTGAATGTCTTAAGATCCTGTTTTGTTTTCCTCTGAAAGAGATTATCTTACATTCAATTATTAATATTTTTATATATAATCATTCATAGAAGAGACCTCGTTTACCCTAAAGATATGTAAAGAATTCTAGGTAGACTCTAAAATTTTTTATACTGTACGTTCATTAGGGAGTTCCCACATAACACGAAAAATCAACCGGTGTATATAATTGTAAGAGATAAAGTCTTTCATATAAATTAGTCACTTTTATGTACTCTACTTTTTCCAAACCAAAAAACCAAAAAACTATTACAGGAAACTTAGACTTGAAAATGACGTCTATAGTGTTGTCAAGTACTGAAAAAAAGACGGGTCTAATTTCCTTGACTTACATGACAGGAAACTTATATTCCTACTACGGTGGTAGACAAGTTACAGGAAACTCTCCAAAACGATCATCTCTAGATACAATGTGGTAGGTATTGACCTAGTTCAACAATTTTAGGTATCCCAGTGTTTCTCAGTCTGTGTTGACTTCGCTGAATTGCACGCACGTGTCCATTCTCCGTCCACTAAACTACTTAACTCTGGAAAGAGTAAAATGTATATTAAAAATTTTTATTTTTCTTTTACGTTTCATTATTTTTATTAGAAATAAAACCGGGACATGAATTTCTCTTTATGACATTTCAAAATTTGTACCATCCTACCAGACAGATCCGGTTCTATGAGTCCTTTACGGATTCAATAACTTACGTTATTACTAGGAGTTGAAACTTCGGTGGACTTAGATCACTGTTTTAAGTTTTAAACGAAGATTTCCGAAAAAAAAAAAATTCCAGATGTCTCCGAATTACAAAGCAACTACACTCAAGAATTGTCACGACTTATTTACTATGACCAAAAATAGTAAACTTAATAAATAGGGAAAGATCATATTTTAAGAGGGGTCTAAAAAGGGACCTTAAGGACATAAAATCAGGGAGGTGGTCCTTCAACACTGAGACCTGACAATTCTATTAAATCTTAACTTAAACCTCTAATTCCTTCAGAGAACACCGAGTCTCCAATTTCGCAGACGGAGGTCACGCCCTCTGGACCCAAGCTAGGGATCCAGCCCTTCTAGGGGACCTCTTCCTTTACCGTTGGGTGAGGTCATAAGAACGGACCTTTTAGGGGACCTGGCTCCTCGGACCATCCGATGTCAGGTGCCCCAGCGTTTCTCAGCCTGTGCTGACTCGCTGAAGTGGAAGTGGAAGTGGAAGTGGAATAACATCTCACCAATTTTCGTGTCCGAAACCGGACACTGTGTATCTTTCGGGATTCATGGACATCGGTTATAGGGTTAGTGGTAGTAGTAGTAACAATACACTTCCGTACGACCTCTTTTATTGACGACTAATTGTATGTACAAGGTCACGTCTGGTCTATCTGCTATCTCTGTCGACTCGTTTCACCTGTTTCTTTTTCGTCACGAGACTTCCTGAGCGACTTTGGGTCAATCGAAAATACAGTCTAGACAAACCACGACATTTTATACTCTTCGTCTGTATGTAGTTTCGAACGTGGATGACCTTTGTCATGAGAAACCCGTTTCTGTAGGACACTGAGATTCGGTGTCTCTTATAGTAGATAAGGTCGACGTTTGGTTCCTATGAGACATCCATACCTCAGACCAGTTTTCACCACCGGTATGAAAAATCGGTACGAAAATACGAACTATCCTTCACTAAAGTCTAAAAAAAGTTACAAAAATTTACATATGTAAAGTCTAAAAATCTTCCGAGTACGTAGACACCATAGATAGTAAATTACAGAATACCATCGTGTTACTCACAATTGTACATCCGATGAAACTTAGTCTGGAAAATCGGGTCGTATGGTTAAATTTTTGAGAAACATTGTAAACTAATATATATATATATATATATATATGTGATTAACACAGTGAACACAGTCGACCAATTACCAAAATCCACGTCCGTAAGAAAATATCTTTTACGATGAATTAGAAACTTCGGTATATAGTCTGGACTACAATTTAAGGTCATCTGTACGATTCCTTTAAAACAATTTGTAGTTATAGTTCTTAAACGTAAGTTTTTCTAATAAGTCAATACATATAAAATCGTGTCAACTTTTATTTGTTAAAATGTTCTAACGAGTCCTTAGGAAAGTGTGATTTTACGAAAATAATCGGAAGAGGTCCGAGGCCTAATCGAAAGACATGTACAAAGGGTTCAACCAAGTTTTCGTGATAAGAACCAGAACTATGACAATACTATAGACTACTTTAACGTCTACTTTTCCTTTTTTATAATACTCTTTGTCATCAGAAAAAACAACAAAACTTCTCAGGGTACTTCAATCAATGTCCTCCATATTTTCAGTCTCTTAGAGAACCAACTTGAAAACCAAAATTAAAAGAAGCCACGAGAAAGGGATTTTTCCTTTCTCGGTATTAATTGACAGAGAATTCGGATTCTCGGGATCCTCATCAGAGTAACGAAAATTAAGATATATAAAGACAAAGAAGTGTAGCGACTTTGTATGATTCTCCCGTCTAGTCATCGAAGGTCTGAAACTCTACGACCTTACGTTTTTAGACACCTCTAGTTATATACAACGTTTGAAAAATAGTACGGTTCAACCGTGATTACTTTCTTGTTTACGGTCGATGAAATTTGTAGTAAAACCTTTTCTTCCCTATAAAAGTACAGTTTTCTTCCACATTTTCGGTAATAGAATCTTACCTCCTGAAATGAACTTACTTTAATTGAAATAATCTGTGGATCAACAGGAAAAAGGAAAAACAGCATACAATAGTGTTTGGACCAGACCTGAAACGTCTGGTAATGACCTTATGTATAATAAGTCTTCGGTTAAAATTTTACTTCCTTATTACCTTGATCGAAATAGGAAGATCCATTTAATGAGAACGTGACTTCTTGACTATGTTTTTGGTCTGGCATGTCTTTGGTAAGATGATGGCTACTATAAGTTTTTATATCGAAGGTGTGTAGGGATGGAAGGGAGTCTATGAGGGACTATTTACTCCAAGAAGGGACAGGAAAAGAAAAGGATAAGAGACAGAAACGTAAACACTGAGGTTGTTTCACTAGAACTAAAGTCTTTTAAGACAGAAACGAAAACGTCACTCCATTATATGGTACACCTGACTAAAACCCAGGATGTGATTCGTGTGTACTACTCCGTGCTTCGTACATGTATTTCCGTCATGCACTAAATAAAAGAGACAATGATCATCCTTAACCTATGATTGTACTATTCTAGACCTAAGACTAGAGTGCCCGGAGCCGGTGAGTCGGTAGTTGAGATATTTGAGTAGATAGTTGAGATATTTTGACTTGTATTATAGTTCCCTTTCTTACAGTAGAGACGACATTCTTGAATGTCCGTTCACCATGTACTTTGTCTCATTATCGTTCTACCATTAATTTCAGTATGACTGTACAACAAAGTTATTACTGTAAAGATACGTACCGAATACTCTTTTGCGTCTCATTCTGTCCCTAAAGACAGTTTGCTGTATTCACCCCTTCGGAATTTTCCTTACTAATTGTGTCGTGCCCGAACATTTACCCTTCTATAAAATCCATGCATTGTGATCTTTTCGTCTTCAAATGGCCCTTTGTAGAAAACCATCGGAGATGTAAAACTTAAGAATCTTTATTTCGTTAATATTTTCCAGACTTATCTTTCATAGAGACTCTATTTTCTTTTCAGTTAATGGAAAGAATTTCTGTCCTTAATACCTACCAGGAGGTAAAAAAAGGTCTGACTTTCCTTTTGTGAAAATAGTGTTTTTGATCTTTATATATTTTTGAATTATACGGGTCCATGGTATAAGTCACGGATCACCAGATTAAATATGTACAATGGACATTCACGAAATATCAGGTAGTCAGTAAATAAGTGAATGGTGGGTTTTGCACACCTTCTAAGTCATACGAACTTCACTTATCCTTTTCAAAGTACCTTCTTCTCTGTGAAGTCGATCCAAAACTTATTTTATCCAGAAATTTATCTACTCAACCCCCTCCCATAAGGTCTGTACCCCTTGTCTTCTACTTTTTAATGACGTTTTGTCGTACCGTACAAGTTTCCCGTGATTGATGAATCCGATCACACTAGTCTTAATTTCAATAGACCTTTGAAATAAAAGTTTCATTACACCACGATTATTTCATAAAGTTCGATTTCTTATTGTTCCATATGGATTCAACTATACCACACCGAAATTATCTTCATAAAATTAGTAATAGGACCTGTACATTGTATATTTATACCACAATGTTTTAAAGGGACCGTTATTTTACATTAAAATTTATAATTTATAATTCTGACGAATACTGTCTACACGAGGACCAATTAAACTACTCCTTCCTTGTAAACGAAAACAGTTGAAGTTATTCTGTCCGGGGGCAGACAAGTTATACGGCTGAAGCACCGACATCCCATTGTACTTTGACCGATCATGAAATCCGAGTCTAATAAAAGTGTATCCCAGTCAATTGTCATGCTAAAACAGATGTATGAAGTTTTAAATGTGTAGGTTTTTGAGAAGATTAGACGGTAAGAGCCCCGACTTACTCCCACACCCTTATCTCTTCACCAGATATGAGGTTTTGTCACGACGGCACTGGGGTTGGTTTTAGTTAGATGAAATACAAAGGTCATCACCATAGTTCCTTATAAAACACCTTTAATTATTAGAAAATCGTGTAAAGGGTATCAAAGTAAATTTATTTTAAGGGAACATCCTAACAATACTTTTAATTTCCCTTATCAGTTAGATATATTTATGACATTCCTCTCATGCATCTTAATAATCAATACTCTCATTAACAATAAACAAATGGTCAAGAGGGAATGAACCATCAGTAAGGGCATTCAAATGACTAGTGAACAATAACAAATATTAGGACTTTTAACTCTCAAGTGTTGAGGTCCCCTACGGCAAGTGGAGTGTCATTGACATCTACCGTTATTTCACATGACTCCTTCCTCATAGAATAAGATTAAGGGTTTTTCAACGGTATACCCGATCGACACCCTTACTAACATATTTTATTATGAAGGTTATAAATTTAATTAAAAAATTCATTTATAATAAAATTTGTAAAAAATTTAATTTTTAAAAATGGGTCTTTTAATTTTGTTAACATTAAATCAAAAGGGACCTAATATATTTTAATCTATTATTCAAAACCCATAAGTTAAAAAGTTTCTTAAGTTTAATTTCACTGACTTCTATATGAGTAAAAAGAGATATGAATTTTAACTAAATATCTTGGTACTATATGATGACCTAAGATGACAGAAGATAATAATATCTCAATTATTATATAGAACTCATCAAGACAAAGAACACACATTTATCGTGATAAACGTCTCTGAATTAAGTCGACATTAATATCTTCTCTTTTATGCGGGTAACATTCCTCTAAGAGGAGAGGAGAGAAAAATGTCTTTGAATTCAAGTACCGTCTTGACGTTGTGACTTCGTTTTGGGAGACTTATTTACGGACCGTTTGAAACGGTATTGAAATCGGTGACCCAGACTAATCGGAACAAATATGGGACACTTAAACCGTATCGAAACTTAATCCACATTTTCGGGGTAAACTACGGTTCCAGTATCACCGTAAGGACCAACGGAGTCTCGAGAGTCTACATGGGGTTTGGATGGTTTCTTACTGAAGGACTTAGTGGGGTGATCCGAGGAGCCAGGTACCTTAAGAGGTCCGTTCTTATGATCTCAGCCACTCACTCACTTCAACGAGTCAGCACAGGCTGAGAAACGCTGGGGTACCCGACATCGGATAGTCCGAGGAGACGGGTAGGTGCGTTATCATGACCTCACCTAACGGTAAAGGAAGAGGTCCCCTAGAAGGGTTGGGTCCCTAACTTGGGTCCAGAGGGCGTAACATCTGTCTGCGAAATGACAGACTCGGTGGTCCCTCCAGGAATGACCTCAGCCATCGATAAGGGAAGAGGTCCCCTAGAAGAACTGGGTCCCTAACTGGGGGTCAGAGTACGTAACGTCCGTCTAAGAAATGAGGAAACTCGGTGGTCCCTTCGGGTTTGACTTAAACCTCCGTTGATTAGAAGGTTTTGAAGAACTTTCCCCTACTTATTGGGACTGGTCTGTCCTGGGGGTTCTAGTCAACATAAGAACAGACGTGAGATTTAAGACAACGTTTTAACCTTAATTTTTCTCCGAAACCGTCATCTGTAAATCTTACTTCAGAAAGGAAACAATATGTCACGTATCTAAGTATAGTTCCTATCAAGGGAAACAAACTAGAAGGAATTTGATTGAAGGAATTTTTAAGCAGAGTCATTAAAGTGATGACGGTGACGTTTATATCCTTATTATGGAATCCCTTCCTTCAGGGTGAAAAACAACGTAAAGTTTAAGGAAATTTTTACGACCCAAATATGAACGTAGAGACGACTATATTAAACAATATGCTTCCTTGACTAATCCGAATAAGGACGTAAGGAAATTATTCTCAGCCTTTCGTAAACGTAACATTCAATTCATCGGTTCTCGTGACCTCGTTCGGTACGCTTGGATTCACTTCTTCTTTGTTAAAGGGGAGTTTGTAACTCGAAACAAGAATTTCATAGATTGGGTCACACGAGTAATTTATAAGGTATCCTTTAGAGACATCTCTAGTATGTCGTTTATCCATACAGTCGACTACCGTTAAATATCTGTTTTGCATCGGTATAAAAAGCCCTCCGGACACTCAACGGTAACTAAAGCTCGTCAACAAGAGTCAGGCCCGACGTAAAACCTTAGTGGTCATCAATTTTTTTTTTTTTTTTCGGGTGGTTGATTTATGTCAGAGAGAATCATCTTAGACCACAATGTACATAAAAAAATTCACGGTGTCCACTAAGATTGCCCGTCGGGTTCATTCTTGGAAACTCAAACTTGATTCCATCATCCAGAGCCACAAGTGACACTTAACCTTAGTGGACCTATCGATACTTTTAGAACAGACATAAGGCGGGGGATCTTTGACTAAATTAATAAAACCTCAAGTCTCTTGACTTATAACCCTGAAAAGTTTTGACGTGTCCACTAATATTATATCCTTTGATCCATTCTTTGGTCTCGTATCTTCATCCAATTTTTATTCGGTGGGTTCCTTCGTTGAGTCAATAGGTGACCGTTTCGGTTTCTGTGTTCGGGTTCAAGGTCCGGTACCCTGAGGTCTTTTTCATTAGGAAGGAAACGTCCTTTATGAGAGACGTAAAGTGAGACTTCATTAAACCAACAAGTATATTATTTTATGTGGGGACCCTTCAAGAATCCTTTTAGAGGAGCACCACCGTATTCTTTGCAACTTTTTTACTTGCATTTGGTTCGGGTACGTCCCATGGTCTTCCGACTGTATAACCAGCAATGTGACTGTATACCGAAGACAGATACGGGGGTTTAGAAGGGACCGAACGTGTCGCCAGGACCTCGTCGTCGGAGTCGAAGACCCTTGTACAATCTTTACGTTCGATATTACGATTGAGATGTGGTCTATATAATCTAGTCTTTGAAACCCTTGCCTCCGGTCGTCAGACACCACAGTGTTCAGGAGGTCCACTATGTCGGAATTCCAACCTCTTTATGACGGAAAGTCGGGAAGGTCCTTTTCTTTGTCTTCGTTGTGTGATAGTATCCGTTGACCCGAAGTGTGTGGGAGTGAGAATCGACAACCCGCATTCCTTTTGCAAGGTTACCTAAGGTGAGAGTGAGTAATGTTTATTAGTGTCTTTACTGACTCACTGAAATTAATATTTTGTAAAAAATTTATTCATAAAAACACAGTAGACACATGAATGAGTATCTGCCTTGGAATTTCGGACTTCAATTTTGGTTACACGTATAAAACACCCTTGGTCTTAACACTTATCGTTTCCATCCTGATCTTTTCAGTATTTTAAAACTCAATCATTATACTTGACAATTATCATATATTGTGAGTCGGACACCTCTTTAACCGGGAGTCTTCACTCTCCGTTTAATAAAAATCCTATAAGACAAAATCTTAATGAAAAAGAATGGAGAAGAACAGGACTCATGTTTACTATCGTCTCGACAACCTGACAGGGATTACACCATTTACGAAGACCTTATGGTCGAGATCTTACTCGGTTCCATCGATAATCCAAGGGATATTTAATTTGTTCTTTTGTACGTACACGGTAAATTAACTTTGTTCGGTTATATGACACGGAAACAAGTAAACGTATATACTTTCATAATTTTTCGAAAACTCAGTGTAGAGATGATTACTTCTTGACGACTCCTTTTTATACACACACAATTTATATTTGAAAGGGGTTTTAATACCAAACCAAAAGACAGTGTTTGTCATTTTCAATTTATCCAAGTAAATTCACCCTTCTTAAAACTTTTTAGTCTCCAAAAGAAGAAGAACCGAAGTCTTATATAAAATAAAACTCCCAAGTACAAAAAATTACTAATACTTGTATTACAAACTTGATGCATTCTTTTAAATTACAGGAAAAACGTTAAGTTTACCAAAATTCTCGAATTAATATAAAAATTTTAGTTCGTTATATAACGAATAACTGTAAAGTTTATTAACTTCAAGAAGGGTATTTTCGTCACAAAACTCTAACTGCATTATTTCACTAGATCATTAATTTATTGTGCCTCTTCCGTTACCGTGGGGTGAGGTCATGAGAACGGACCTTTTAGGGTACCTGCCTCCTCCGACCACCCGACGTCAGGTACCCCAGCGATTCTCAGCCCGTGCTGACTCGTTGAAGTGAAAGTGAAAGTGAAAGTACGTAACCTCTTCCTTTACCGTTGGGTGAGGTCACAAGAACGGATCTCTTAGGGTCCCTGTCCCCTCGGACCACCCGAGGGCAGGTACCCCAGCGTGCCTCAGTCTGTGCTGACTTCGCTGAATCGTCGTCGTCGTCATTAATTTCTTTACACGTCGACGATTGAATTTTAACAAAGTAATGTTAAACACAAAGTAAAAATCTCTAAAGTACACTATAAGAAATTGTTATAACAACGACACAACCTTATTCACATTGTGTCATTTAGATAAAAATGTAAACACCCACCTATGAAATAACTCCATCAGTTACTCAAAAACAAGAGGAAAACAAAAAAGGTCGGAGGTAATTTTCGGTCTTTCTGAAGACATAAATAGCGGAGTCCTACTCCTCTCAACCCACCATACCAGATTTCGTCTTTAATAGATTGCTATTGGAATGAAAGTCCGAATATAAAAGATTTCGGACTCAAATATCTTCCCCTCCTTCCCCTTTTCCACAGAAATGTCCTACGAACTCCGACCACGTGACCCTACTGGGTCTCTCTACTATACCCCTCCCACCACGCTCCCCCCAAGTCCTAACCCTTGAGTACATGTGGGCACCGCCTAAGTTCAGTTACATACCGTTTTGCTTATGTCATAACATTTCATTTCTTTTATTTATCTGCCTTTTTATTTATTTATTTATTTATATCCCTCATTCTTTACCCATTCCCGTCTTTTAGATTCTGATTTTGTCTATCGTCCTGAAAAACACTTCTTAACGATTCACCATGTGCACCCTTTTGACTTGACGGCCGTTGTCTTTACAGTCAAATACATTTTAAAGGCACGAAAACCTCGGAGAAGACCTTTGGAATGGTTGAACCTGAACTCGTATAGTAAATAAAATGAAATAGGGACTTTAGATTTATAGACCGAAACGAACTCTTTAGGGTCTATACGTATACTGAGACCTCCACGTATACTGAGGTCACCACCTCACGTCTCCTTCGGTCTATTAAAAACTCTAAGTTGTAGATGGTCGGACCCTTTTAATTATAAACTTTCGATTTTATTATACCGTAAAGAACGTGTCTCCTCAAATACTCCATTTTAAATTTGGGTGATGTTAACAAAAAGTCTCAGTATCTTAATGATACTGATTCTTACAATAAATCTATTTTATATAAATTATTGAGTATAATTTGTACATAAAAAAAAGATCGATTAAAAACAAACGAACTTAAATGGAATGTGGTATGTTTACATTGAAACACCGTCGTTCACTTTTAAAAAAAACCACACAAGTTATTAGGGAAAGTCAATTTTTTGTTTTATAAAAAACCATCGACAGAGAGGTATACCGACAGTAAAACTATGACAAAATACAACATAACTCGTACTGTCTAGTTCGTTTGATTGTATAAAGAGTAGACCTCTCAATCTAGACCTATCTATATGAGTTTGTTAATGGTGATTGATACAGTTCTCACGACGATCTGGTAAAACGAGACGATGTAACGTATCGTTGTATCTCTTGAGTTTGTGATCGGTTTATACGTGTAAATCACCTTTCCTTTGTCTGTCTCCAATAGTCATATTCAGACGGTCATACTGATGTTTAATCACATACTTAAAACAACAACCATCAAGTATCAACTTAAGAGTAAAATGTAAGACTTTTTCAATTAATCTCCAAATTTTTATTAATCCTTTAGTCTTTCCGAGATTAACCCCACGTCTTATCTGAAACTAACAAGGTACATCTGAGTTGAGACCTCAAGGTGCATCTGGATGTGCTTAAGTAAGAATTTTGGTACACTGTCTCACAGTCCGAATGAAATAATGAGGAGTCTAACGGTTTTTTTTTTTTTTTGAAAAAACTTTTATCAAAATACACCTATACTAACTGAAGATCCATAAAGAATGGACAGTTCTGTTATCATCTCCTTAGTCGACTTAAATCTGACAGTTGATTTTACCATTGTGGAGAACGTCAGTTTCATTACACCAGGTGCAGATATTACTGAAATCGATTATGTTATTAGATTTTTGTTTTTCGTATCTTAGTAACTTGTAAAAGATGAGTCGAAGACATTAATTGGAAAATAAAGACTCCCCTACGAAGAGTCCTTTCATTCTCCCAGTTAAACCATACTAGGTCATCTTCCTTCATCGTTGGGTGAGGTCATGAGAACGGACCTCTTAGGGTACCTCCCTCCTCGGACCATCCGATGTCAGGTACCCCAGCGTTTCTCAGCCTGTGCTGACTCGCTGAAGTGAAGTGAAGTCATCTTCTTTTCGTTCGACACACCCCTCCTGGGTCTCACACAAAGGGATAGACTAATGACTCATTGGTACCATCCGCTACCAATGTTACAAACGTTGAAAACGTAGACATGTCATACCCAAGTGTCTTTTGTGAAGAGAGTTTCTTCTCTCTTATTCTAGTTCTTCTGCGGTCTCTGTATACCAACAGATGTACCAACTTCTTAGTGTACTAGTCGATCTCTAGACGTCAATCTTTTGAACAAAGAGATGGACGACGGACCATTTTATCCCCACTACTTTTATTATGATGTACGGACAGTTGGACTATCCCAACAAAATTCGTAGTCCACTCCGTTTTAGCGGATAATTAAACATTTTTTGTTTTTTTGGATGTAGCACAAATCAGCGGTTCAGTACAGGTCAAGAAAACACACTGGGGGACCTGACATCGGGTGGTCCGAGGGGACAGGTACCCTAAGAGGTCCGCTCTTGTGACCTCACCCAACGGTAAAGGAGGAGATCCCCTAGAAGGGCTGGGTCCCTAGTGTGAACGTAGAGGACGTAACCGTTTGCCTAAGAAATGGTGACTCGGTAGACCCTTCGTGGATTGGAACATTTTAAGATGTATTTACTTCCTGAGGAGTATTTCTTACCTTAAGAATACTTCACCTTCCCCCACCACATTTTTTATGACACTTAAAATGTTTTAGTCAAGTATAAAAGGTCTAGGTCACAAAGAAGATCGAAGGGTCAAAAGCGATTTTTCTATATAACTAAACTTTAAAATCGGTAGTTTAAATATGGACTTTACGACGGTAACGGAAGAGTCAAAGCTAACAACTAAGTTCCTTTCCAAGTTTTTAACTATACGAGTAAAAAGGTAAAAGGTTATAATTCATAACAACTTTCGCTAATAACTTCCGTTTTTCCCAATTACGTATCGGACGAGAATTTGTTTATAAGACCTTTGTCCTCTCTACGTAACAGAAATCGAAGTAAATAGTACAATGAGTTCCGTTATCCACACAAAAAAAAAAATTAAAAATAAAAAAATGAAATGTTATGACATAACCAAAACGGTATGTAACTATACTTAGGTGGTGTCCACATGTACTCAAGGGTTGGGACTTGGGGGGAGGGTGGTGGGAGGGGTTCCGTTATCCAAAACTTAAGAACGTATAATTCTATGTAAAGTAAGAATAGAGACCCTCATTTTATTCTGTATTAATCCCTTTTGTCCATCATCTCAACGGGGTCTTACAATAACTTGTCTATTTTGTCTCTTAATCCATCACCATAGTCCCTCTTCTCTTCTCTTTTTTTAAAATTAAAAATTTACCTTACAATCTATTGACTAATATTTTTACTTATGGATTTACCATTATCCTTAGAGGTATTAAAATAATTGGAAGTTGAAAAATTAGTGTAAAAATAAAGTTGTAAAGTTTTATGTTAACTATTTAATTTTAAAGAGAACATATCGTACTATAACAACTTAAAATACGTAAGACTCTACTATGGCGAGTAAAGAATTTAAATGAACATTTTAAGACGACATAAGATTCCCTCTTATTTTTTACTAAAGGAAAAATTTTTAGAGTAAAATTGTAAGACCCTGACCCGTGTCTCGTTTTCAGTCAAAAGGGAAACCGTCAGGTAAACGGTTTCTAAATGTTCATACCAACTGGAAGGTCTTTCTGGGTTTTCTATCTTAGAATAGTGATTTAGAATAAAAATTATAAAGTAAACTTGTGACACCATGTGTCTCTCTCTTGGTAATAAGAGTCACACTCTCTTGCAATTAGAATCACTCACAAGAAGACAGTGACAATTTGTATAACTTTACGATATCCATGTATACTTTATAAGTGGCTATTTTCATACACTACGGGCTCTAAACGAAGTTTTCATTATATACCTATCACTCCCTTATATATTTACTCTATTGACGACTTCTGTCCAGTACCCTTATACACTCATACGATGGAACAGTAAGATAAAGACAAACTTAAAAAGGTATTATTTTTCATATATGAGTGGTTCATGAGACTATGTTTCATCGAGGTCATGAAACCGGTGGACTGTTCTTCTCGGTCGAGTAACCTTTTCTGGGACTACGACCCTTTCTGACTCCCGTCCTCCTCTTCACACGCTGTCTCCTACTCTACCAACCTACCGTAGTAGTTGAGTTACCTGTACTTAGACTCGTTTGAGTACCTCTATCACTTCCTGTCCCTTCGGACCGCACGACGTTAGGTACCCCGACGTCTCAGCTTGTACTAAATCGTTGACTTGTTGTTGAATGTGTCCTCAGGGGACTAGTGTCCGTTCTTCTTTCCATAATCCATATTTCCCCTTCCCAGGTCTCTCACCGCGTTCACCATTGTTGGACCCTCCCTGACACCTTACTACCTTTCATCTTGCCCGTCGTCTTCCTTTCCCTCTTGCCCGGCTCTCATCGTGCGTCTACCTTGTCTTCTCTCCCGCGTTTGTACCAAGTCTTTCGGCAGTCTACTAAGGACGGGACAATAACGGGTATAATGTCGTCATGACGAGTAGAAAAACACATGATGTCATCTCATTTTAAGGCAAATTTTTTTATTATTATGTCACTGAAGTAAAGAGGGGAAATGGCGAGAGGAAAGAAGGAGTTTTAGAGGACCTCGACTCTGTATTAACCGTTACAAGAAAGGAGTAACGAGTTACGTACATCTTATTGTTATCAAACCCTCAAAGAGATAAAGAGATCCCAATCACACCGGGTACCTGGTCACCATCAAGTGCTTTATCAACTGTTTTCCTAATATGTTTGTCTTATGAACTTTGTCGAGAAGGAATGTCAATTTATGGTTAATTATTATTTCATTTTTTTAACTTTAGTGGTAATCCGTATAGTGTCATTAATAATAACGTAGTTACCTAGGATTTTGGTCACTCGTTTTCATGTAAAGTATTGTGTCATAAAGGTATCAGAGTCTCTGTGAGTGGAGGTTTATGAACAATTAATGTTTCCCTTCTTGTCATTGATTTCCCTCTTTATACCGCGGTAGTGAAATTAGTCCGTGGGTTTCAATTGTGCCGGTCAATATTCTGTATAGTTGTAGCACATGAGGGACGTTACTACGTGACCCTTTCCGTCACTTCTCACAAGAGTTGGTTTTACGTACTGGAGTCAAATTGGTACTCTTTGTCGTCTATTGAGTTTAACTCGCTGTAAGATCTTTTGTTGACCGGACCTGAGTAGTTTTTATGGTGAGTACTTTCCGTTTCCTGAACTCACAGTGTCTAATTTCCTGTGATTTCTTTGTACTATTGATCTACGTTACACCCTAGGACCTAACCTAAAACCTTATCCTTTTCCTGTAACCACTCTTTGACCGTTTTCAATTTACTTCAGACGTCTAATCGATCATCATAACATAGTTACAATTAAAGGACTAACTGTAGGTTCTTTCGACACATGAGAGTCTTGTGAGACATGATAAAAACGTCTAAATACCTTTCAGATTTTAATAAAGTTTTAAATGTCAAACCAACGAAATTTTAATAGAGGAGTATTGACAAAAGACCCCCTTTTCGATAAGTAAGTAGTGTTTATTAAACTCTTGGTGGTGAGATCTTATGACCCATTCTTCATCTACTGACTTCCAACTTTCCAGTATTTTAATTCAACTTTGAACTACGTAGGTCCTGTCTTCTCTAAACAAAAAACCGAACGGTGGTTCGTAATTTTAACGATGTAAAGTTTCTACTTTATGTTGTTGATACTTTTTATACCTTGTTATAATAATGTCGTAATATTTGATTGTTGGATGGTTTTTATAAAATGTAAAAAATTTATTAGGTAAACTTATAACGCACTTTTTCTGTTACCTTAAAACTCCTACATCAGATTTTTAGTAAAAGAAGATTTACTCGAGATTGTAAAGCATTTCAATAATGGAATAGAAGACTCACTTCTTCTATTTCCTGTAGTCGTATTAGTTTAGGAAGTAAAAGAACATTAAGGAAGACGTTCTCTAGTAAGGAATCCTGTTACGTACGGTTCCTTTTACGGTGAAGTTGGATGTATACATTAAAAGTCTTTATATAAAAAGTGAGTACCAAATAGTTTACTGTATAAAGTAGTAAGTTTATAAATATATCCTATATGGTTAAGTTTCTATGGTATCTTAGGGTAATTAAGGTAAACAGACTGATCATAAATCTCTCATCGTTAATGTTGAAGACCTTTTTAAGGGGAGTATTAAAAATTGTCGACTCTTTTATTAGAAAGACCCATGGCGTGTTGGTGTTTCGAGGTGCACTCCCGTGTCCGCCTCCATTGGTCCCGGACGTCATGCACACTTCTTCAAATAGTACTCACGTATCAACGTAAGGAAAAACAAAATTTAAAGGATCGTACCACGAACAATCGATGACTGGTAACTCTACATTACGAGATTACCTTACGAAAGTTGACTTCGTTTCGTAACCCCTTATTAGGCCTCCTTCAAAAGAAGACCAAGACCTCAGCAAATTCCGTGTAAGACTTCGGGAAATTCCTCTGACAATTACTTGGAACCATAATGACCCGAGTCATCATTTAAAAATTCATGATGTGGTGCCTAAAGATATTTTTCGTAACACTTAAACTTTTCGTACTAATAATAACGTTTTGATAAATGTAATCTTAGAATGAACTCCTTTTCATAATTTTACAATTTATAACAAGACAAAATTATTCAAATTGTTGAGTAACTTTTATATACGACTTTATATCTGCGTTGACTTCATTTGACAAACGGTACTTTTACATGTAAAAATTTATTTTTTACATAAAATATACAGTAAAAGGAATCAGAACTCTTTAAATAAACATGAAACTTTCAGTCACGACGACGACGATTCAGCGAAGTCAGCACAGACTGAGACACGCTGGGGTATCTGCCGTCGGGTGGTCCGAGGGGACAGGGACCCTAAGAGGCCCATTCTTGTGACCTCACCCAACGGTAAAGGAAGAGGTCGTGTCCTTTCACTTTTCACTTTCACTTCAGGGAGTCAGCACAGGCTGAGAATCGCTGGGGTACCTGACGTCGGGTGGTCCGAGGAGGCGAGTACCCTAAAAGGTCCGTCCTCATGACCTCACCAACGGTAACGGAAGAGGCCTTTCAGTCACTTCAAAAATGTATATTAAGTTCGGTTTTTCACGATCGTACACGGAGAAACAAAGGGATTAGTTGAAGACATTACTGTAATAGAGAAAGTACCGTTCTTTTCGGTCTATTGTATTTTGTAGAAAAGACTATTGTTTTATTGTTTGTGAAAGGAATTTTCTTCAGTACGATATAAATGAATATATAAAAGAAGTGTACAATATAAATAAAAAGCTAAAGATCGTGTCGGGAATGGTTTAAAATTTCTCTTTTATTTAAAAACAGTGATGTCAAACACACCGGTTCATATCTACAGGACTTAAAGATTTTGGAACCATTTCCTAAAATTATCTACACGTACAGTAAAATGATTTCCGTAAATTGATCTTCATTTACCTTCTTACCTACTGAGAAGTCGTTGAGCATCATTAAGGATCGTCACAGATGGGAACTCTTTTCATAACGACGGTCGGTTGTGTCCAACGAACCACCTTCCATCCTGACAAGACTACCACATTTGTGACTGTCCTAAGTAAATGTAAACTCTTTAAAATGATGTATTTAGTGTGTAGGAGTAATAGGGGTGGGTCCAAATCGTTGGTCATAGACTCCTTCTTCCCTTCTTTAAGATACTTATTAGTTTATAGACTCCTTATTTTGAAGAAGCTATTCATTCCTGTCTTCTGATTCTGAAAGAACAATTTAGACTTCTTTGGTGTNTTGTACATATGACAGTACATTCTTAACTTAGCGGTCAGGTACAGACTGCATCCTGACAAGACTACCACATTTGTGACTGTCCTAAGTAAATGTAAACTCTTTAAAATGATGTATTTAGTGTGTAGGAGTAATAGGGGTGGGTCCAAATCGTTGGTCATAGACTCCTTCTTCCCTTCTTTAAGATACTTATTAGTTTATAGACTCCTTATTTTGAAGAAGCTATTCATTCCTGTCTTCTGATTCTGAAAGAACAATTTAGACTTCTTTGGTGTAAAACTATTTTAAATCATTATAGAAACGATGATAGAAACATCGTTAAAAAAAGTGAAATTATTTCTCAAAATTAAAGGAAGTATAAAAACAAAAACCGTAAGATCAGAATTTTAGATCTATCCTTTTAATTACGTTAAGGGGTCTTAAGTCCAAACAAACTAAAAAAAGAAAACTTCATAGTTTCTTAGGTGTTTTGGAGAAAGACACCGTTGACAAAACAAATTTTGAAGACCCTAAAACACTAGAACACAAGCAGTCTTTTTTTGTGTTAAGACATTTCGTTAATAGGAAGCTACCTTTTTATTTACATTTTTTTAATCCTAAAACAAATTTTCCAATCTATAATATGAAGACTCGAACGGATTTCTATTTTTAATAAGAAATTTTTCAGTAAATACAATTAAAAATGATATAGTGTGTTTTCAGAACATATATGGAATTATAATCCTCTTCCCACTAAAGAGTCATCAACTTATTCATGACCTTTCCGTAAAAGTAGATGTTGTTTAACAACTGATTGCCCTAACGAACATACTCGCTGTGGACATTCTTGGGTGTAGAGTCACTCCATTGCAAAAAAGGTAGAATCTTTACAATGTCAGTTTGTATCGAGTTAGACAAACCAAGAGTTACACAGGAACGTATTATACCAACCATTTAATGTTTTCCTTTTCGAAATAACTACGATAAAATGGAATTAATTGAAAAATTTTCCGTTTCACTTATTAGGACCTTTTAAATTACAATCTTGTCAAAAGATTATCAGTGTTTTGATTCTTTAATCTTCACGACCTGATAGTCCCTTATTATTACATTATCGATAGTAAATACATTTCTTTTTTTTAATCCACGTTCCATGAAGTCGAATATCGACGATGACAAAAGGTAATTTTCAAACAAAAATATTTTTATTGAACTCATTAGTGGACCAATTTTACAGACCTAAGGAATTTATGAGTATGATTTTGCTATTAGAATAAAGAAGATTCGTATGAAGAAATTAAACGTCGAGATTAGAGTTAATTCTCTGAGTTTAGTAGAAAGATCACCTGTACTGGCTTGTTAAATTTTAAACAAGAAAATGGTTATTTACGGTGTGATGTTTATGTCACCCAAATGCATGAATTTACATTCATGTTCTAGTCCGGGGAAATCCTTGTTACTTCTCTTTCGTGGATGAGTGATAATGGGTCACTTCAAACTTCGTTGATTCCCTTCTCCTCGTCGTCCCTTATGAAAACAAAGTAACAAGGGATGAGGGGGAAAGGTGACCGGTGGTCCTCTACGTGTGTCCGTTATTAATGTACTGATAAGAAGTAAGTTGTCTGTTCATGACTCACGGACCACGTGATCCGTGACTCCATCCCTCACAACGCACGTACGACATACTTCATGGATTCCATTTTAACCGTTTTATAACACGTTCTTAACATGTGACCTTTGATACTTTGTAACGACCCTCTATAATTTCCGGATTAATTACTTCTTTATACACACAAATACCTTTCCAATTAAGGAAACGTTTCTTTCCTTGTTCTGGTCCACCGGTGATGGATTTGTCTCTTACCGATACGTTTCTCACCTTGTCTTTTTGCACGACGTCGTACTCTTTGTGAAGACATAGAAGGTCTCGTATATCAAGGATTCTAAGTTTTATTCTTTATAACAAGAGAATTTGCACTTTTATTCTCTAACGAAATCCAGTTTTATCGGTTCCGAGTACCAGGAGTAAAGAGTGAGATTGGTCTTAAGTTTCGTTCTGACTATATGATACGAATTAATGTAGTCGAGATGAGTAATTTCAGAAACTCTTTATTTTTATATTATTGTCCAATCTATACCAATTCCCGACGTTGTCATCCCTACCCCTCCTTCGCATCATGGAGTGATAATAAAAATCTTGACTCTTATTTACATGTTTGGTTATGTCTACCTAGGGTGACGAAACTACTGCGAGTCGTCACACGGTAGCCGATAAAATGATTAGGAATCATTCGCCTGGTCACCACGCTAGGGTAAGGGAAGTGTATAAACTAAAACCACCTAGAACGACAGGAATGAATCTCGATACTGCCGAAGTGGAGGACTGTTTCTTTTCGTTCTTCGTACAGATTGGGAGGTTTCAGGACAAGAGATAACACATCTAAATACGTATCTTGTATCGAATGGTTGTATGACGTAAAATCGACTACCGCTATTTTCGTATAAATACTATTTCAACATAGGTTAGACAAGACGGTATATGAAAACGACAAAATTACAAACAGGACGGTTCCGGGTTTCACGATGTCGAGGAACAAGGAATTGTAGATAAACTTTACGGATAATTTTTTTTTTATAAGGTAAGTCAGTCACTCCTAAATGACTTATGGTGTCCTCACACACAAATTACACCAAAGTCAAAAGAAAAGTGAATTGATTTAAGTTATAACTTATGAAATCCTTTTTACTTTTCATTACGTTAAGAATGGAACTCTTCAAAATTTTCTATAAATGAATTACTAAAAAGATCTTTACGAGAGACCTATCGTCCCAACACTGAACGGTCACGAAGGTGTCGGTAACGTGGGAAGTGAACCTGTGATTCGACGAAAGGAAATTTGTCTCGGTGGTCTCCTCCCTACCGAGGAAGGTCTCGGTATCGTAGGACTTGAAGGAACAACAGTGCTCGTTGGAGTCGCTAACATTGTCTTCTATGTCGACAGTTGTATAGAAGTTTACTTAAGTTCTTCGTCAATTTATTTAGAAAATTTTTCATCCTTATATTCGTACGTCGCATAGTGATCAAAAGGTATAAATTTTCAGTTCAAATATTTCAGATCTTTTAAATCTTTTATTTCTTTCTTTATTTTGAGAAGTGAAAGGGTCGATTAGTGTTTGTAAGGTACATTATAGTAGGTGATAAAAACATTTATATATTATATATAATATATTTATATCTATTGCAACACGACTCAGTGAGTCAACACAGGCTGATAAAACACGGAAATACCTGACATCGGGCGGTCCGAGGAGACAGGTACCTCTAAGAGGTCCGTTCTTATGACCTCACCCAACGGTACGGGAGGAGGTCCCCTAGAAGGGTTGGGTCCCTAACTTGGGTACAGAGGACATGACGACCACCTAAGAAATGGCAGACTCGGTGGTCCTTTGCTGTCTATTGAAATCTATCATAACATGAATTGTGACGACGGCGACGACGACGATTCGGCGAAGTCAGCACAGGCTGAGACACGCTGGGGTATCTGTCGTCGGGTGGTCCGAGACGACAGGAACCCTAAGAGGTCCGTTCTTGTGACCTCACCCAACGGTAACGGAAGAGGTTACGCACTTTCATTTTGACGAGTCAGCACAGGCTGAGCAACGTTGGGGTACCTAACGTCGGATGGTCCGAGGAGACAGGTACGCTAAAAGGTCCGTTCTCATGACCTCACCTCATGGTAACGGAAGAGGCACATGAGTTGTGGCAACATGATATTTGTGTCATAGGACGTAAAATTAATTGGTCATTTTTTTTTAAAGAGGGTAAGAAATACTTATAGTCACAGAGGATTTATAAGGTAATTACATATAGAGTGTAAAGGAATTTGTAAGTGTAAAAATTTTTATTACCCAACCAAGATTGAAAAGCGACAAAATTTGTTACGAATCCTTTGTAGAACCGTGTAAAGGAAGGACAAGCATATAAAAAGGGGAATCGTGTCTCAGGATCCTTAATAACCTTATTGACTTATGTAAGTGGCATCTAAGTAAAAGAAAAAAGAGGGAAAAGAGAAAAAATTTAACTTCATATCAACTGTATGTTATAATACAATCAAAGTCTACACGGCCTTTGATAGTGGGGTTTTTCATTGACAGATAAGGGTATGTTTCATTAAAGTTATAATAACTGGTGTAAGGAATACGACATATAATGTAGGAGACTGAATAAAATATTGACCTTTAAACATGGAGAATTAGGGAACGTGAATGAAGTGCGTTGGGGGTTTGGGGAAACGGACACCGTTGGTGTCAAAAAGAGAGAAATAGATGTTCTCTTTTTCATGCGAAAAAAGAGACATAGATGAAAAACAGAACGAACAAGTAAACAAAAGTCAAAATCTAAGGTGTATGTTCACTTACGTCATAAAGAAACAGACTGAATACAGTGAATCGTCTTATGGGAGATCAAGGAAGGTATAACGACGTTTACCGTTCTAAAGTAAGAAAGACACCGCCACCGATAAGGTAGCACATATATGTGGTAGAAGAAATAAGGAAGTAGACAGTTATCCGTGAACCCAACGAAGCCATAGAAGTAACAACATTGATTACGACGTACCTCGTACTTTCACTTTCAGCGAGCCAGGACAGACTGAGAAATGTTGGGGTACCGGAGATGTCAGGTACCCTAAGAGGTCCGGTCTTAGGACCTCACCCATCGGAAAGGGAAGAGGTCCCCTAGAAGAGTTGGGTCCCTAGTTTGGGTCCGGAGGACGTAACGTCCGCCTAAGAAATGGTTGACTCGGTGTACCTTGTATGCCCACGAAAATAGAGATATTTAATCGGACATTCAAAAGGAACACATTTATGGATTTTCACCTAAACGACCTAGTAAACAATCAAGACAAGGTAGAACCGACATGGTTAAATGTAAGGGAGGTTGCCACGTGGTCTCAAGAAAAAAGAGGTGTGGGAACAATAAACGGTTGCGAACAATAAACGATAGAAAGGTTACTATCACGAAACCTGTCTACACTTCACTATGGACTAACACCAAAACTAAGTGTAAAAGGACTTCTAATCAATACAACTTGTAGAAAAGTACACAGACATCCTTTGACTTTTACAGAATTTCCCACGTACGCTTTAGAGTGTGCGAGACTCCGGGTCACGTCTCTCCGTCATCACACTTTCCACGGACCCTGTCTGGATGAACGAGTAGAACCTCTCGGGGGTCCACTTCGTCCTCCGTCGACTGTGAGGTGTCCCCTTAGTCTGTGACTCTGTCGATCGAGACACTAGAGGGAGCTGACACGACTACGACCGTCCGTGTAAAACCTTAGGAGGAAGATCGGATAGTCACGATTCCCGGACGGGGAGGGGAGGACGGTCGACGAACATGGTCAAGTGCTGTCCGGAGTGTTGATCGATGGGTAGTCTCGGACGGGACGGGTGGTTAACGGGTGTCGTTGGTGTGTTCCGTCCCGGAGAGTCGGTTGTTTAGGGCTCCGGTCGGAACGGATGGTCACACGGGTACCATCCACCGGGGCAATGTTGTCCTCCCCGTATGTCGGGCGTATTCCCAGGAGAGACTCGTAGATCCAGACTACCGGTCTCCCATCGTACTCCGACCTGAGGTATCCTGTAGAGGATGCACTCCGGCGAAGAGGTCGGATGGGTTATGTGTCTTTATCTCTTAATCCGTCTTACCCTCTGTCCACTTATATAAGGTTTACTGAAATACTTAAACTTTGTTTCCTTTTCTTGAAAGTTTACTAAAGTGATGTTCTTTCTTCAAGAATCTACTATTAACGAATTAAACTTCATGATTTCATTTTCTTTTGGAAGACGTTGTTTGGGGAATAGGTATTGGAACAGAATGTAATATCGGTTGTATCAATAAGACATAAGTAAGAGTCTCTCGATCTGATCTTTCTTTCTACTATTTGACTCGTCCTTCCTTTTGTATGTTCGAAAAGGGGTTAAAAAATAAGGAGAGTGAAAGAGGGTTAAAAAAGAGGGGGGTATACACCCCCTTTTGGTGTCTGAGCTTCAAATGTGACAATACACATACGAGTAACCCTACTCTTTTGAGAATGTCTCAGATTCTCTCGTAAACGTCGTCGACGTCTTTGACGGAGTATCGAAGACCACAAGAACCATAAATATACGTGAAGTCTCAGATTGTTAATCGGATTAATGGAGGAATGGAACTTAAAACTATAGGTTATAGAGTGTTGTTTAGATTTCAGGAATGCATTGGACTTTTTATCGAAGGTTACTAGTTGTACACAGAATGAGTGGGTTCTTCTACAGATGACCGGAGGGACCCGTATAATTGATGTAATAAAAATAATGAACACGGTTGCAAAGGTAAAAAAATTTACAGATCAAGTTGTAAAATTTTTAATTACCGAAACTCTTAGTTAAGGAAAATATTTAAGTCACCAAATTTACATTCACAAAGTCTTTCAATTCAATACAATGTGTACAGATCTAGGTAGGATTCAATTTAGGTCCTGTAGACAAGTATTTACTATCCAGGTTTGAAAATAAACGAAGTGAATTATATAGACCAGTGAAATTTTATATATCTTCATCTCTGAATGGACTTAGTCTTGAGTCTTTACTTTATTCCATACCCTACGGAAATACCAGGAAGTGACGAGAAACCAATAAAAACAAAGGGTATGTATTCTGGGCGTATGTCAAGTAGTGTAAGTGATCGTGCGAAAGATACAGATTCAAATTCTCTAAATAGTCTCGACCCTAAGGTAAGATTTTTATTTTATCATAAATTAATATTAGTTTAAGTAAATCCTCCAGACGGTAGAAATCAATCTTTGTGTTCAGATATTAGAAAGAACTATATTTACAGACGAATAAATCCTGTCTTGTTAACGGGTATTTGTTTACACAAATGGTTATACCATGTAATTCACTGTCAACAGTGTTGAAACTCACACAGAAATTAAAATTCCACTCATAAGATATTTATATAAAAGAGAGTAAAAACCGGTAAGGTACGTCGTACATCCTAGAAACAAGGGGTTGGTCCCTAGTTTGGACGTGACCTTCACGTCTCAGGGTTGGTGACCTGTCGGTCCTCTCAAGGATATTTACATAAAAGTTTATCGGAGTAAATATGGTTTTATTAAACTCCGACGTTCAAGTGACATTGTAAATTCATAGATTTTCACTTTGTTGACTCATTATAGTTAACTTATGTTTTACGGGTAAACCTTTATAGACAGTAACATATGTAACGTGACCATTAACCGTCAATATAAATACATTGTGTTTTATGACAAAAATTTACATTTATATCAAATGATTAAAGTTCACCTCATTTCTACCGTAAAGAGGGATGATTGTCATTATTACGTTCTTATAATTTGTTCCGTCCTTTGTCTCCACATTGTAATAAAAGTTATCGATCCTCTGTAGACATTACGACTTGCTATTATTTAAAAATACTCATTGGTTGTCTCTACTCTCTCTAGAGGGTACCGGTGACCGATGTCCTTTATGACCGTCTTGTGTCAAAAGATCTCATTTGCCGAGATGAAATTCCCTGTCCTTTTGTGTGTGTGTGTTAAGGGACAGACCTTGTTATCCTTACCCACACCTCCTACCGTCGTCCTAGAAGGGAACTGGTCAATCAGTATTTCACAACGTTCAATTCCTTCCGTTCCTATTTATCTCTTAATATGACTATTCTACAAATATTCTTCTGAATAACCACTCTATTTTTCTTTCTCTGTCTAAAAACGTGACACCTCCTTTATCTTTGCTGTACTACCCATGATATAGCGACAGTCGATTCCCTTTCGTTTCGACTTTCCAGGGTACGTATGTTCAGACGTCGGATACAGTATAAGAACGTCGGATCTTGTACCTGGACCCGAGAAAGGGTGTACGTAAAGGACATTTATCGATCTAATCTTTCTTGAATAGAGTAAGTTCGACTCATGACTAGTTTTTCCTGGATCTTGTCCTAGACAAGTTTGTATAATATTCTCCTTTTTATCCTTCTTGAATACTGTCTATTTCTCACGAGTAGTCTTTTTTACATAGTGTTTCATCTACTTTTTGAAATTGACTTTTACGAAAACTATAATAGTCACTTTTTTAATATAATCCGCTGGTGGAAATATTTTGTTCCTACGTGTCTTCTCTGTCGTCACGAGTCCCTTCTAAAAAACTCTGTTCCCTGTCACTTTACTCAACCTTTTCGGGTCCTTTCTACACTTCTCTATATTTTCTGTTTGTCATCAGGTGTGTTTTTCTTTGTTCCGGTTTTTGTATCGTTCTCTGTTCCTCCCATCCTGACCCACACCCACCCCCCCTTACTTTATTTTAGTTTGTCGCCCTGAAGTCCTGTCCCAACTGTGTGTCGGGAAGTGACACGGACAAGACTCGTGTCTCGAGAACAAGAACGAGAACAAGAGAAACCAGGAGTACCATAACACCGACCAAACGAGAGACGTACGAGTGACTCTAACCTTAAGAGGGGACCCTCAAATACTCCCGGTGACGTCTTACTTTACCCGTAGAAAGATCGAAGGTACACTCTCTCAGTGAGTCAGTTTTACTACAAGATACTTTTCTCGAATGCACAAACCGTTACTGTAGGAACAAAAGTTCAACTCGTTATAGTATATCTTACTGTCGCGTAGCCCTTACATCGAGTCCAAGGAGTCTTTGGTCCTCCAATTAGTTTCGACCTTACCGAGGGCGGAGATGATTTCGTACGTGATATGAACCCACCCAACTCTATAATGAGTTATTGGGTTGACAAAACGTGACATTAAAATAAAACCTCGGAAAATTATCTAACTAATTACGTCCTTACCACGGATGTTACTTTTCTAGTTCTTTCTCGTACCAAACATTGATAAACATCAGTTAAATAGTACTATCTGAATTATAAATACCCGTAACGGTATATTTGTTAATCGTTTATTAAACTACTTTATGAATATTTTAATAGTAAACTTTGGTGTGGTTACGTGAAAAGGTAGAACAGACATCACACCCGTCAAGAGTAACAGATGTGTAAACTAAAAGTGCGTCGTGTGTTAGTATGTAAAGTATGACCGTTGTGATTCGGTGGAAACTTTGTGACTTAAAACCGAATTCTATTAACTTTTTATTTAATAAACCCGATGGTATACCATCGCAAGTGAAAACCAATAACGTAGTTGGTAACGTCACCATATACGTTAATAAACTCGTGAAACAATATAAAATGGGTATAAAATATATTCGTCGACACTTTTTACTTTTGTTGACCAAGTTTCTATCTTTAGTGACCCGTGCCAATTGTCTTTTATGACGAAGGCAACCTACGAACAATGAATCCAAGTCACTTCCTTTTTGTGATTGTTCGTACGGACTTTGTCCCCTTTGTCTTACCCATATTAATCCCTATATACATACACAAATCGATGGAATTTACTTTGGACGTAGTACTGGACAAATAGACACCAAGTGAAAAAACTTGTTTTTGAAACACATGAACAAAAATCCTTGTACGATCCCCTGACGGATATTGAAAAAGTAAGTAAGTAAATAAGTTAGTTATAAAGACTTCGTAGAGTAAACCCGGGTTATAAGTGTAATCTCATTACCGATGGTGTTACCGATCACATCTATCTTATAAAGGTAGTAAAGTCTTTCAATATTACCCATCACGACAAGAGTTTTGTTAGGATACTCCATCATTGATACAATGATTACTCCTTTAATTCGTATGTCTTTTCATTCGTTAGTCAGATTCAAGATTTACGTCTCGACCAATGTCTGGGTCCGGACTATGACATTGGCGACAAAAATATTTATTTCACATGTTTATCTCTTTTCCCTATTAAAAATTCGTTTTCATTTGTATTCCCATCATACCACTTAATTAAATGATCTTGTAAATTCGAACGTTTCAAAATCTCTTTACTCGAAATATATCAAAAATTAGGACACGGTGAAAGTGAACTTTATATTTTAAGTTCCGAATGTCCATTTCCCTTAATAGAATCTTTTTTGTTTTTATCTTTGAATTCTAGTTGATTTTTCAAAAGAAGTGTTAATTTTTATGTAAAATCTTAATCACTTGTATAGAGAGGTAATTTATCGTATTCATTTTCTATTAATTATCTAAAATGTAGTGGACGTAGGTTTTATGTAAAGGTCATAAGTAGTAAACGATTCGTCTAATGAAGATTTCTGTACTGTCGGTAGTAGGAAGCAAATATCGAAAGTGTGACGTTGTAAAGATTATTCATAAGTTGTCTTTTTATGTGCAACATTAAAGTGTTCTCCATTCTCGTACTAACTAAGACAAAGACATATCTGGTTGACTTCGGCACTCAACTCTAGTGGTTGTAGTGGTTGACGTAAGAAATTCTCCACGCGACTTGTGGGCACTAGAAGTTTCAAATATTAGATATATTATGTAGGATTAGATATATTTTGGACATATTTTATAGGATTTTAATAAATAGAAACCGGACTTACTGAACCTAACCGATCAGTGTACCAAGTTTTTAGTAGACCTTTTATTATATCGAGAATACGGACTTTAGTCAACAACTTATTTTAAACTCATATCCAAAAGTTTGTATCGTTTCATTTGATGTAATGACAGTTATTTTTAGACAACAAAACAAGTCAACGATTCAACACAGAATGAGAAACGCTGACATCGTACGGTCCGAGGAGACAGGTGTCAGAGGGACTCAAACGAGTTTAAGTACAGGTAACTTAGTCACTACGATACATTGGTAGAGTAGGAGACAGTAGGGGAAGAGGTAAACGGAAGTCAGAAAGAGTCGTAATTTAGTATATACTTCGAAATATGTACCAGACTCATACTTCTTCTATGAAATTTTTTGGGACTTACTTGAATATGAGGTCTATTTTTTATTATGTTTATATGTACTAAGATTTTTTAAATAGACCACGTTTGTTTCGGAGTATCTTTATAGAAGTAAATAGAGAAAAATGGGTCGGGGGTATTATTGTTTAGATCAAGGTCGAGGATGGATCCAGCAACTGAGGTACCATAAGAGAAAATTTTAAGTCCAAGGTGAGGTTCTCGATTAGGACCTTTCAAGATCATTTACGATTAAGAAGAAAATGACTGTCACCTTTACCGGTCGCACCACTCTCCCTCGCTAATATCTCGTACTTCGTTACTTCGTCACCGATCTGTAAGTACCGATAACAACACAAGTGCAGTAATAGTCCCGAAGGGCTGTTACCGACATCTTCCTTACCAACAGTTCTTAAAAAAACATGGTAAGCCGATAATGACAATCCCCGGTCTTACAGAAGTCAAGTAAGTGAGTCAGTACAGACTGAAAGACGTTGGGTTACTTGACGTCGTGTGGTCCGAATGGATAGGTAGTGGTTGAGGGTCTCGAACGAGTTTGAGGACAGGTAACTCAGTCACTACGGTAGGTTGGTAGAGTAGGAGACAGAAGGGGAAGAGAATGACGGAAGTTAGAAAGGGTAGTAGTCCCAGAAAAAAGTTACTCAGTCAAGAAACTTAGTCCACCGGTTTCATGACCTCGAAGTCGAAATCGTAGTCAGGAAGGTTACTTATAAGTCCTGATTAAAGGAAATCCTAGTTGACCAAACTAGAGGAACGATAAGTTCCCTGAGATCCCTCAGAAGAGGTTATGGTGTCAAGTTTTCGTAGTTAAGAAGTCGTGAGTCGAAAGAAAGACCAAGTTGAGTGTAGGTATTCTCACGACTTTTTTGGTATCGAAACTGATCTGCCTAGAAACAACCGTTTCATTACAGAGACGAAAAATTATACGACAGATCCAAACAGTATCGAAAGAAGGTTCCTTGTTTGCAGAAAAGTAAAGTACCGACGTCAGTGGTAGACGTCACTAAAACCTCGGGTTCTTTTATCAGACAGTGACAAAGGTAACAAAGGTAGATAAACGGTGCTACCCTGGTCTACGGTACTAGAAGTAAAAAACTTACAACTCGAAATTCAGTCGAAAAAGTGAGAGGAGATAGTGAAAGTGGTTCTCCGAGAGATCAAGGAGAAGTGAAAGACGAAATTCCCACCACAGTAGACGTAAAGACTCCAATAACTATAAAGAGAACCGTTAGAACTAAGGTCGAACACGGGTCGTAATGCGCACTACATGAGACGTATATTCAATTTATTCGTCCCACTGTTATATGTCGGAACTGCATGAGGAAAGGGTTAAACCTTGGTCAGGCAACAAAGGACAGACCAAGTTTGACAACGAAGAACTGGACGTATGTCTAAAGAGTCCGTCCATTCCACCAGACCATAAGGGTAGAGAAATTTCTAGAAGGTATCAAAAAACACTAGGTGTGTCAGTTTCCGAAATCGTATCAGTTACTTCGTCTTCGTCTATAAAAAGACCTTAAAAGAACGAAAAGATACTATGTTGAATGGTGACATAAAGTTTACACAATCGGAAATAGTTTTCATTGTTCTATGAGAAGAAGAGTATATATATATATATTAGATATCTATACGATATAAATATGATAAATATATATTTATATGTATTACAGATATATGCATAGATACCTATCATACATATATGTATAGATATATAGACTATATCTATATGTCTATATATAAACTTTCATTCACTTTCAGTAAATCAGTACAGGTTGAGAAACGTTGGGGTACCTGAGATGACAGACACCTTAAGAAGTCCGGTCTTATGACCTCACCCATCGACAAGGAAAAAGGTCCCCTAGAAGGGTTGGGTCCCTAACTTGGGTCCAGAGGGTGTAACGTCCGTCTAAGAATTGGTCGACTCGGTGGTCCCTTCGGGTCTATGTCTAAATCTATCTATATATAATATATATGTAAAGATATCTATCTATCTATACATAGTATATATGTTACAGTGTCGTTTGTAATAGGAGTTACCACTTTTTAACTTTCGTAAAGGAGATTTCAGTCCTTGTTCTGTTCCCACGGGTGAGAGTGGTGATGATAAGTTGTATCAAAATCTTCAGAATCGGAGTCGTTAGTCTCTTCTTTTTCTATATGTCACTATATATACGTGTGTTTATTTGTAACTTTTGGGACGGGTCATAGAGAACCCGACTATATCATATACATGTGTAAATAAAGAGATAGATATAGATATCTATCATATACATATTTATATATAGATACATAGCGGATCTCCACTATTAAAGGAATAAAATAAAGTAGACGAATCAAACGAGACATGGGCAACCAGTAAGGAGGGTGTAAAAGGACGACCAGACCCATGTGAGAAAGGTAAGACCCTGAAGGGAAACGATAGTAGAAACTTTAAGCGAAACGAAAAGAGAACCAAGTCTAAGGGTCAAAGGTCAATCAGCCTGTCTTAAGGGAGAAATCTAGACATCCAGAAAGGACCAATCGGAGACGTCTTTCGAGACGTTGGTCGGTTCACCCCTAGGCATCACGCTCAGACTCTACACGAGTCGAAAGGGTGTCAACCGAACCTTACCCAAAGAGACCAGACGATTCAGGATCCTAAACGGACAGACGAAAGTTGTAAAATAACGAAGAAGACCAAAAGAGAAGTCACGAACAAACGACGATAAATTAGCGGTACATTAAAATCAACCCTGAATCCTCCCTCATTTTAATCTACACATGTAAGTCAACCGGTCATTAAGAATGGAAATATTATAAAGACCGATCTAACTTATTTTTAACTCACCCCCCTTTGAGTTTATCTTAAAAAAGTATGTTGTAATAGTTTTATACTCCTTCCTACAACGACTTTGAGAAAGATTTTAATCCTCCACTCCTTACTTAGAACATAATAGGTGAGTTTGAAATTAAAGGATTAAAAAAAAAAAAAAAAACCTACCTTGTCTCCTGCCAACGAAAACCTTTTTCAACCTTTTCATTTTTATCTATATTAACATATTTAATAGTAGACCCAATAATAAGAAAATAAAATTAAGTCTTTATTTTGATTAAAAAGTGTATCTTTTTATTTTTATCAAGTCAAAACAACATAAAAACCAAAATTGAGTTTTATACTACGTACGAAATAAACAAGATAAAGTCTCACTCATAGCTATTAATTTAACTTATTGCTATTCTTGTCAATAAATATTTCTTTCATACACGAGGTATGAGTGGATGGTTACAAAAGGTTTGACCCTCAAGTCCTTACAAATTGAGATAATATACGAACTCGTGGAGACACACTTTCCAATCGTGACTATTTACTTACTACAATAAAGGAAATTATAGACAAAAAGAGGTCAATCGTGGTTCTCTTTCGTCCATAACTTACCTCAGGTCCCGAGGGCTACACCGTCGTTCCTCGTCACCTCATGTGACTAACGATTTTTGCCTCCTTTTGGACCATTATCGACTCGTGTACATACCACAGTTTTAGTGAAAGACATTTCGATAGGTTTGGCGACAACCTCCTTGAGACTGCCGATGTGGTGGAAGAGAAGGAATGTGTCATGAGAAGACATCTATGGTGTCCATTTATCTAAACGGAGGGACCGGAATCGACAGGGGTGGGAGGGAGGGTTGAATTAATAGTGCGGAACATTAGACAAGTCTTCAACTATGTTAGACATGTCTCAAGAATCTTATACGGTAGAGTAACTAAGGAGTGTTCAGATACTTACTTCCACTTTTTCGCTCCGTTCACACTAGTCGGGTAAAATGTTTACTACTTTGACTCCGAGTCTGTCGCACAGTTGGTTAGAGAAATCTTGAGTACAGGTGAAGAGTTTATTGTCGCAGGAGTCACACCGTCTTTGGTTGTGAAAACAGTTTTTGGAGTCCTAGACGAAAAACCTGCCACTTCCAGAAAGCCGACCCGTGTTTTGTCCGGTCGGGTTCCGGTGCAAAGGAGCGAAGGGTACACTTCTCCATACCGGTGTGCTGACTCAAGCCGGACACACCACAATCATCTTCAATCGACCGCTAAGGAGTTTCTCTTTACCTCACACGGTAATGAAAACGAGAGAGAAAGAGAGGTCCGATCTTACGTCCGTATTATTACTTTCGTCTTCACCAGTAAGACATGGTCTTATCCCCTTGGTGTGTACTTCTGCGTTGTTGTCCTGGAGACCCAAAGAGGATGACGGTTGGACAATGCGGTCGCAAGCTGGTAGTCGGATCTGAAGTGCTTTGTCTTGGTGTAATAGGAAAAAATTTTGTGTCTATGAACCCCAGAGAAACAATTCCGTTGGAGCTGACATTGAGATGATTGTCTAGATGACTTATTGTTACGTTGGAATTCGTTTGACCTAGTGAAATAACAGACATTTTCTTACTCTCATGGTTGTTAGTCGAATAATTGTGTCGGAAGTATGTAACAGAGGAAAGGAAAAAAGTGGTAGAACGACGATTCAGCGAAGTCAGCACAGGCTGAGACACACTGGGGTATCTGCCGTCGGGTGGTCCGAGGGAGCAGGGACCCTAAGAGGTCCGTTCGTGTGACCTCACCCAACGGTAAAGGAAGAGGTTACGTAGTTTCACTTTTCACTTTCACTTCAGCGAGTCAGCACAGGCTGGGAATCGCTGGGGTACCTCGGATGGTCCGAGGAGGCAGGTACCCTAAAAGGTCCGTTCTCATGACCTCACCCCACGGTAACGGAAGAGGAAAGTGGTATAATGTACCGGAGTTTATAATTAAAAGATCAGGAATGTGGGTACGGAAGACTTGGCGAAAGAGAACGACGGACAGGAACATGAGTGGTTATGGGTCGACCGGGTCCGGAGAGGAGATAGGAGAAAAAGGACCCGGGTCCCTTTTGAACAGGAAATACTCATTTGTAGAGAAGTAAAAGAGGGAAAAGATAAACTTGTTCTTACAAGAGAAGGACAAGGAAAGAAAGAGGATGAGTCACCATCCTTATTTCCAATGAAGATATTATGAAGATTGTGGGAGCGAGACTAAAGGGAGTGAACTTTTTGTCCAATAGTATAATGTAATGGGAAAGGTCCAGGAGTGACGGTGACGGGAGGACGGTCACCCAGGGAAGGGGGTAGGATCGAGAACGTAGCCGACGGAGTGGTTGTACGGAGGAAAGACACTAGTCACTGAAGTCGTGGGTACGATCGGTGGTAGACACAGGACTAGAGAGTCCAGGGGCAGTGTGGGAGGATTAGACAGAGGTATAGTGTGTACCGGTGTGAAGAGTCCTCGAGGTGTATCTAGAGTTGGAACCATTGACAGGAGAGATATTTAGGAAAGGAAGAAGGAATACAAGCGTCTATCGAAGAATGAAGTTGAAGAGTAAAAGTTGACAACCTGCAAAAATCACGAAGGTCAGAAAATGGGGTGAACGCGAGTTTCTGTGCGACAGGTTTGTGCTGTCTTGATTCTTGATGTGAGTCTAGAGGTGAAGAGAACCGAGAAAGGTCTCGGATAAACGGTCTCTTAGATAATCGGTCTCTAGGACCAAAGGTCTTTCGAAAGAGGTGTGTGTAGAGACGGGGTTGGATCCCTCCTAAATAAAGATGTTACTTATTATTACCTGTTCAACAAACTTCTAAGTCTCTACGGACTTTGAGACGGATTTAGTTTTGTCATTGGACCATCGACCTAATGACCGGTTCTTTTATGGGAGTCCTCTTCAAATGGAAGTGGGGTTTCCAACGCTCAATCGATTTAACATTTTGTCTTGCAACACACCCTACAACGGGATAGCGTTTCAACAGAAGGGAGAAACATAACAGAACCCATGGTGATCTATAAAGAGGACAACAGGCACCAGACAGGTAGAACCAGACCTCGCCGGAGGACCAACATATTCCAAGTTAAATCTTGTTGAAGGAGGAAGGGAACAAAGTACAAAGAAGATTCTGTGATTCATCAATTGAACTATTTGATTAGATATCTTCGTGGGAAAGCCTTTTCCAATCCTTTTTGAAGGATCCTGAATGAAGAAGGAATAAGAAGGTCTTTTGAACATATCCAATTATCTTCAAACGACAAATATTTAAGGTTTTTATTTACCATCTTCTTCTATCACTGGTCTTTTCCGTCGTCTCATTCGGACTGTATCGGAAACTTTAGTCAGGATTGTTGGTAAGGAAAATCCCAGTCACAAACCCCGTTCTGTGTTTTCATCTTTAAACATAAAAATGTTTACTAATCATTGAATGAGTCGACAACGGAGTCGAAGATCATTTGATCCTAGGAAGGACGTCTCTTGTTAATACTACGTCTATAACAGTATCTTTCGTCGTTTCACTTAACCGTAGGTCGGAGAAAAAAGTCTTTCACATATTAGTCGAAACTTTGTCTCCTCTGTCTACCAACAAAGATTCCTCGTTCAGACACGACGGTCCACATCTCCACAACCTGGATCTTGCCTGTCTGTCAATGAAGTCACGAGTTTCTGGACTGTAAGGATTTTTTGTACGGAAAAATAATTAATACAGGTTGGTGTCTCGAATCAAGACACACTATATTTTCGAGATTCTTCTAGTGATTTTCCTAAATCCGTTGAGATATAAAGAAATTGAGACATATGGACTGGTAATTTTTATCTATGAAGAAATATTCAATACTTCTTATTTACATTGTGAGTTTTATAATTTATAAACTTTTAAATTCAGTTATATATTTTATCAGAATAGTCACAATATTTGATAAAGAACAAATTTAATGAAAGGTAAAATAAGTTTACGAAACATCATACTATTTCAAGAAATTTTAATTTATATATATATACGAGTATTTTCTAGAGATACAGTGATTTAGGGTCACCCATAAAAAGTCAAGAATAAAAGAGTTGTCATTCAACTTGTGAAGTCAAAATTTTGCCAGAGAAGGGGACCGAAAACTCTATACTCTGGGAGAATAAAGAGAGGTTAGGGAGACCGATGAATGACACGTAAGAGATAACCCTGGGAGAGTAACAGGACTGCAGCTTTACTCGGAATTCTGAAAATAGAGGAGTCACCGAAGTAAATGTCGGATATTCAACTACTGAGGATCCTAATACGGAGATCTAGACTAAATAAGAGGTTCGAGGTCTAGACAATAGAGTGATCCGTAGAGGTGTGGGGTAAGTTTGCATAGGATAAGTTTTGACTTGAGGGTAGAAAAGGAGGTTTGAACTAGGAGAAAGGAACGAGGGATTAAGTACTTCCTACAACAGAAGGTCGGTCAAGATATTTGATCTTTGGATTGGAGAGTAAAGTCGAAGTATTGGTCGAGAGTAATGATTCAGACCCCTAAGGCTTCTCCGAGTCGTAGGCGGACGGTTACGTCCTCTACGCCCAAGTTAGGGACCTAACCCTTCTAAACGATTTTAATCTTTACCGTTGGGCGAGGTCATAAGAACGACCCTATTAGGGTACCTGTCTCCTCGAACCACCTGTAGTCAGGTTCTATAACATTTCTGAACCTGTGCTGACTCACTGATTCGTGCGTGCGTGTAGTGGTTCAGATTCATAGAGATCTTGGAGTTGACTATAGGGGTGAAACGAGAACGGGAAGGGTTGTGAACAGTTTTACATGACTAGAAAAATAGAGAACAAATTTTGAAAAGTCACCGAAGGGCTCCGGTGAACTAGTACTCATGTTTTTTTCCTACGTGATCGAGGTTGAATTGGACTTGGTAGAGGGGAGGTTCTTCTTTTTCTTTCCTTCTCTCTTCCCTTCTGTCTCTCTCGATTCTATCTACCTTTCTGCGTGTTGTATGTATGGAACGAGAGAAGTAAGGACATCGAGGAGTTTGTATGTCACTGACTGGTGTGTGAGGTCCGAGGGTCCTTTCATGGCGAGATACGGACAACGGGTCGTCTTATCAATTATCACGGGTAAGTAAAAGTTTGAGGAACGAAACCTACTACTTAATAGACTAGTGAGACCCGATAAAGACGACAGATTTTCGAAGGAAGAGGGTTTGTTATGAAGACACTAACCCCAGATGGATTTATAATATATAAGGAGTCGGTTTTACCATAAAGGAGTCCCTTTCTGACAAAAAGAAGGTTGAGTCTTTTAAAGTTACCGAAGGACGGACAGAATCGTCAGATTCTAGATATAGTGTCGGAAATTATTATGTATTGTAGACTCGGTTTGGATTAGCAAATTTTAATAATGAATCAGAAGATCAAAGACCAGGGCGGACATTCCTCGAATTTTAAGGGGTTAGGTAGGATTGTCGTTCCTTTTTGAACTTGTTCGACCTTTTACTTGTCGAGAAGAGTCTAGGTAATCTCTTCACTCCAGTGTCCCGTCTTTACGACGAGGATTCTGATTCTCTCCATCCGTCCTTCTCATGTCTCTTGGTGTCGAATGACCCCGTCTTTGGGTTCTTGTCTTTGGAGGTGTCCTAGAAGAGGAAGAGGAGAGATAGGAAAAGCTTTTTTATAAAGTCGTGTTGGATCCCCGTCCTTATTATCAGAATTTAGGGGGAGAATGAGGAAAATTTCATACAAATTATCCTTAAGCCCTGGAACCGAGAATGGGTTCGGGAGACTTAGTCAGAAGTAAATTGTTCTATGTACACTAAGGATGTGTGCACTTTCAAAATGGGGTATTATCACGGGGGGAGAAACTGTATTCGTTACAGACCACCATAAAAACCAACAGTGTTGACCTCACACCCAGTGATCACCGTAAATCACCCATCTCCGGTCCCTGCGATAATCTGTAAAGTGTCACGTGTCCTGTCGGGAGTGTAGTGTCTTGACAGCTCGGGTGGTGTAGTCCTCACGACTCCGACTCTTTGTGACAGGATCAGTACGAGTTTAGTCCCCGTAAGACCTCCCTAAATATATCAGATTTCTTTAAGAGTCCATTTCTTTCATGAGACCAGATTTCTTGTCTACGAAAGAACCCTGGAAAGAGAGAGAGAGAGAAAGGACTTGAAGATATCAAGCAACGAGACATGATTATTACAGTCACTAAAACTTTATGAAGGGACGGCAGTAGGTAGTACACAGGTGAGTTATTGGTAAGGACTGATGGATGACACGGCCCGAAAGAAGATCCAAAGGTACCGTTTCATTTGGTTAGGAACGGGAAATATCTGGAATATAAGTTAAGTCCCTCAGTCTCATTTGTTTATTTATAATATGTTCCATCGGTATTCATCATAAATCTTTTCTTTTTCTTTGTTTACCTCGTTCTTACGTTCTTCATATGGTAACGACTTTCGCAAACAACGAGTAGGCACAGGATAAGAAACACCGGGGTACCTGACATTGGGTGGTCCGCGGAGACGGGTACCCTAAGAGGTCCGTTCTTATGAGCTCAGTTATCGGTAACGGAAGAGGTCCTTTAAAAGGGCCGGGTCCCTAGTTTGGGTCCAGAACACGTAGCGTCCGTCTAAGAAATGGTAGACTCGATGGTCCCTTCGGAATGAGTCGACATTCAATCTACCCGGTCATCTATTCGAAGGAAAAAGGGGAGGTCCGGTGAGTGGAGGGAGATGGTAGGAAGAACGAGAAAAGTCTGAAACGTCCGGAGACGTCTAAAACGTCGGGGACGGGAAACATAAGAACAGACATTGACGGACACCCCTCGGGACCGTCCTCTGACCTCCTCCTTTTCCACTCCAGTCCTATGGATTGGAGGGACCAGTGGAGACCAATCGACAAGAAGGCCGTTACCGATCTCCGACCAAACGTATTGATAACGGGAAGGTGACCGAAGGGACCGCCGAGTCTACTCTTCTTTAGACGGACGTTACGTCCTCTGGGTCCGAACTAGGGACCCAGCCCTTCTAGGGGGTCCCTTCCTTTACCGTTGGGAGAGTTCATAAGAACGGACCTCTTCGGTTACCTGTCTCCTCGGACCACTCGATGTCAGGTATCCCAACGTTTCTCAGTCTGTGTTGACTTACTGACAGTGAGAAGGGGAATGTTTTAAGTCCTGAAACGTTTACTAAAGAAATTTTTATTTGGGAGAAACTTAATAGAATAAATCTCATACTTCCATATCAGAAAATATATATATATCCCACATAGGAAATTTTGAAAAAGACTAAAGACGTATACGTTGTGAACCCAATTTCAGAGAGTGTCGTTCTTACTACGTAAGAGTCTGACGGGTCTTACACGGACAGCGATCCACCGTCGTATAGATTTATGATGATTGACGAGTAAGACCCCCCGTATTTTGGGTAAAATCCGGGACTAAAATATTTTTATTCATCTCTATTAAACGTTTATGGTACCAATTTTTTCCTAGATGACAGGTTTGACTTTTTTATACTTACTTATTAGTGTCCATCTTTTTTATGTGTGAAGTTTAGCATATCGTTCTAGTAAAACACAATAGGAGTGCACCGTCTTAAACTTCTAATATATGATATTCAAAATTATGTACGTCACTTGAAAATTTTTACACTTTATAAAACGAATTCAGAATGGTAAAGAAAGAAAAAAGTACAGATGAAAACTACTGAGACAAAGTTTTTCCTTATGTGTATCTTCATACTAATAATTATGCATCGTCAAAGGGTTTAATCAGTTTTAACTGAGTATACCTCCACTTGTTTTACTGATACAACTCTACGTCCACTGTCCCAATGTAGTTTGTTCTGACTCTCATTGAAGACCGTTTCGGTAGATCCGCACCCATACGCGGACCATACCGTAGTCTGCTGGGTCCTCACGACGGAGGGTGCACCGACCGGTTTTAAGTGTCCCCTGTCGAAACACAACCACTTCAGTATTATGTGTCTGTAGCTGTCACCAATCTATAAAAGGCATGGAGTTAGAGATGAGTCAAGAGTCGTTTACCTTTAGCTATCAGTGTTATACTGTGTCTTTGAAATTAATACTTTCGAAAAAAAAGATTGTAGTTTTGGAGAATTTTGTGTAGAAGTTTATTGTCCGGTAGATGATGTAAAACTGACTTAAAACGAGATAAAATTGATTCAAGTAACAGACGACTTATAAAATTAACTTATTATCTTCATAGAATCACGGTTTCGTAAAGTCAATATGACTGTCTCATGCTTTAACAAGTTGTCAGTCATCCTAATTTCGTCGTGTAAAACAAAACCACACTTTTAAATTGTGTCGAAGAATTCTGTTGTGTAATTTTATATTTTCGTGGTAAAGAATAACGGTCATAACAACGTAGTCTGGAATAAAGGGGGGAAGTCAATACCTCCCGAAGATGAAAGTAAAAGTTAAAATAATAAAAATATAACCAATTTAAATAAGGTTACTTGTATATTTATACATATATTAAGATTATTAGTCCTTTAAAACGAAAAATTTCAAATTTGGTCCAATCGGAATTTCCCCAGTAATTAGGATTTTAATATTAATGTCTCCCTACAAAATAATAATGTATACAAATATATCATGCTTCTTTGATAATGGACGAATTTTTGGACCCTATTCTTGTCCCACAAGACAGCCCTAGAGATTAATAGAGGGAAAAGAGTCTGAAAGATGTCATGTAGTGACATATAATTAATGCAGTCACTAATAGTCTATGAAGGGACTCAAGTGGTAGTACGGTAAGCAAGTTGTTCATAAAGAGTTCGTAGATGGTTACGGTCCAAAAGAACACCCGGGATCCCATGGTACCGTTTCATTTGGTTTAGGAACGGGAAGTACCTCGAATATAAGTCACTTCCTTTGGGTTATTTGTTTACTTATTATGATATATTCTCCCGTTGTCCACTATGAATCTTTTGATTTTCCTCGGGGAGACTCTATTTATTTTGGCTTTGTTGACACGAGGTCAGAGGTTTTGATTTAAAATTGGAACACAATTTTAGTTGTACGTAAACATTACGACTTCATTTTCTTTTTATAAAGTTCTCTAATTTTTGTAATACCGTGGAACCAATTCATATTACTTCGCAGAGACTAACTGCAACTTCAACCGTAACGTGTCGACTGTCTACTAACCTTGAGACAACACATCTCGTCGCACTACCTTTTATCGTATTGGACGAAGCAGACTTTATAACTAGCAGCTCGAACTCCAAAATGCCGATTTACATACCTTTTGCCGTATATTAGGAGAAAGTTGTCGTCTGAAGTATGGTTTGCCCTATGAGATTTTAATACTCCTTCCAGTCTTAATCACAAAAGTTTTACGTGGATTTTAAATCACTTTCCTGTTTTTCCTGTTACTTGATATAATTACATTAGTGTACTAACCACAAGTTAATGTCATCTTAAAAGTGTTCTGGGTACATATTTCACAGAGTGACCCGTTACTTCAACAATCCCGATATTTCTTTGAGACTCTTGAACTTTTTATAAACCCCCTTTAAGAAAAGGAAGGAAAAAAATTTCCCCTTCAACATCTAGAAGGAAGAGTCCTCCGTCAAGTTCGTTCTGTCTGTTTATGGAAGACTTTATAAATTCTTGGTTTACCAGCAGGTTAAGGAAGAGATTGAATTCTCGTCAGATTGAATCTTCAGGTCTCTGAACTTTATATACCGATGTTCTCATCATAAGAAACGAAATATAGAGTTTCAACTCTGCACTTGTAAAGGGTAAAAATCTACAAGACTGATGAGTTATAAAATTTTAATTTGATTCAAATAGTGATGACTTGTGAATACCTGTAATTTTCTTTATTTACGGTTACACGGGAAACTTTAACCACTCGAGTGGTGAATTAAATAGTCAAAGTTTTCAACATTCAGTTCCGTATAACTTCGTCTTTATGCTAAATCCTACGGTCCCAACAAGGAATCTAAATCAGGGGTGTTGACTTCGGACTGAGACGTTAAATGATCGACACACTAAACCCTTTCTGGGAGTTGAGTGACGTACAGTTTAAAGAGTAAACATTTTATCCAAACTATTGTGTATTATGATCACAGATCTTTCTCAAACAACTTTCTTAAACATCGTCACGGATCGTATGTTTTATTCGTGAGGTATTTATAGTCGGTAATAATTCTAATTAGTATTAAGGTAAGTATTTGTCAAACAAAACATTGAACCGGTCTTTACATCTTGAGTCTTAAAAGTCGATGATTTTACATCTTAGAATTAACATATAATTTCTGAAGTAAATTGGGTAATAAATAAGGATACTATTTTCAAACTCTATCGATGAATAAATATTAAAGAATAAGATTTAATACATCATTGGTGACTTTATGGAACGTAAAGTATCGAAAGAACTTTGGTTTAAAAAAGAATTTAACAAGCACATTAACTCGTAGACAGTCACCTTCAGAAAAATCGGAGTTTAACAAGTGCTAAAGTAAATACCGAGGGGTGGTGACACAGAATATGTCAACGACTATCTTTTAAAGTTCAAGTTTTGACTAGTGTATCATCGACAATTTTTTTTTATTTCTTTTTTAAAATTCAAAACGACTGAACCTTACGACCGTTTTGAAAAAGATATTGTCAATTGTTAAAAGATACTGTTTTTGTGGTGGTAGGGGTAAATTGGTGACAAAAGTAATTTTATTGTTTAATGGTACAGATTCCTAATAATGTGTCTGACATAGTTCCACAATAACAGCAAATCTGCGATTCACTACAGTTGGAAAATCACTGGGGTACGTGACATCGGTACTCCGATGTCTCCTGAGATCCGAGGAAACAGGTCCCCTAAAGGGTCCGTTCTTATAACCCATCCAACGACAAAGGAAGAGGTCCCCTAGAAGGGGTAGGTACCTCGCTTGGGATTAGAGGACGTGACCGTCCACCTATGAAATGGTGACTTGGTGGTCCCTTTGACATAGTTCCAAATACCTCAGTATTTAGATCGTAAATTATGAAGTCTCTCAAACGTCAGTAAGCGCCCCCGACAAATAACAAGACCTTAGAGGTAGGACTTCAAACTTCAAGTCAAGTCAAGTCAGCGAGTCAGTACAGGCTGAGAAGCGCTGGGGCACTTAGCGTCGTGCGGTCCGGAGGGACAGGTAGTGGTTGAGGGCCTCAAGTGAGTCTAAGCGCAGATAGCTCAGTCACTACGGTAGGTCGGTAGAGTAGGAGACAGCAGGGGAAGAGGAGGACGGGGGTTAGGGAAGGTCGTAGTCTCAGAAAAGGTTACTCAGTTGAGAAGCGTACTCCACCGGTTTCATGACCTCAAAGTCGAAATCGTAGTAAGGAAGGTTTCTTTAGGGTCCCAACTAGAGGAAGTCTTACCTGACCAACCTGGAGGAACGTCAGGTTCCCTGAGAGTTCTCAGAAGAGGTTGTGGTGTCAAGTTTGCGTAGTTAAGAAGCCGCGAGACGGAAGTAGTGTCAGACTAAAAGTGTAGGTATGTACTGTCCTTTTTGGTATCGGAACTGATCTGCCTGGAATCAGTCGCTTCATTACAGAGACGAAGACTTATACGATAGATCCAACCAGTATTGAAAAAAGGTTTCCTCATTCGCAGAGAAACGTAAAACTGTCAAAGGACCAAAGCCGAAAGTTGTTCAACACTATGACACTTATCTATGATTTTCAAGGAATGGAAAAAGGTAATTTAAAGTGCTGACCATAACTCATTACAAGAAACATAGGACTCAGAAGACGGTTACGTAATTGTCGTGTTAGGGCATAAAAAAGATTCAATAAGATTTTATATTTAATACAATGATTTTTTTTTCATATTTGTTAATATTCTGAATAAAATCTATTTTAAAATATGTACATTTCTTGTTTAAAAATTATTTTATAGGGTTCTCTGGGACTATTATTGACTTACATATGTTAGGGATTAAACCTAAGTTCCCTTTTAAAAAAAATATTCTTTATATTATACCTCTTCCATCTTTTCGTTACTGTTAACTTTACATAATACAAAAGGTCCACTTCTTGATAACAAGAGTCTGAGACCTCCTAGAGACAAAATTACGATTAGGAACTCTTTTTTACTTCTCGTACATCAATTACAAGTCCCTAAAGAAGACATGAACCAATTGATAAGGTCCCGTCTATACCGGATATTTAAGACGTCCCTACTATCAACACGGAGACTCAAATTGTGTCCCGGAATGTGTCCGGACGTGATTTAAGCACAAACAATACATTACATACTTCTCTGATCGTCGACGCCTCCAGTAGCAGACGTCTCGACGGATCGTGGACGTGGCTGTCTTTGACAAAGACCAACCTCTTGTCCTACTTTCTCGACACTTTACTGCTTGTTAAAGTCCTTGTTGTTACTAAATTTGGAATTTTAGAAGGTTTCGTAAGAGTTAACTTCCCCACGACTATAGTTTAAGTTAAGGAGGTACTTGTACTTTTATGACTAGGAGAAACATCACTTTTAAAACCGTAAATTTTAGAGCAGGTATTTATTTACCTCCGTTAAGAGCGAGACAGAACTGGAACAGTAGAGTTTTTTTATTTTTGTTTTAAAACAAATTTTCAAGTTGTTATCTTATATTCGTCAGTATAAAACCTCCAGAGTTTGGTAAAAATGTATTTCACTTTTCTTAGGTACACTTTACCTTTAGAAGTGTTAACATGAGATATTTTAAATACGAGTTACATATAAAATTATAACTGTATATAAATATAGTATACAAGGTCCGTAAAAACTATCAAAAGAACATGTCTGTAAAGTTTTCTTATGAGTTTTGTAATTAAATGAATAACTAATGATACACACTCGAGTGCTGATGATAATATGACGGTAATAGTTATCTCTAAACTTTGAGACACGGTACCTCTGAGAGATCAATTTATTTGTTTTCAATGGAATTCCTTCTCTCTGTAATATTTCTTTTCCACCCATAGAGAGTATACTTTTTTTATTAGTTAAGTAAAAAGATCTTTCCATGTGTATATTGTAAATAAAAAATTTTGATTAAAAGATTTTAGGACCGTTCCCAATCAAATAAGTCATAAAACTGAACAATCGTCTTATATCAAAGTAGTTATATTCCATATATAAAGTTCTTTACGTTTTCCAGGTCTTTTAATGTTTCTTTTTACATTGTGGGTTTAGAGTGGTGTACCTTTAATTAATAATTGTAAATCAGTATAAACAAAGGTTATTAAATTCATCATTCAGTAATGTCCATGTCGATTGTAGGAGATTTCTCGTGTAACCAAGGTATGTGTTCTGTGACCGGGGCGGACGTAGGGACCTGTTCTGACAGTACTCAAGTAAAAATTTATCAAGTGTCCATACCTAATATTCGAAGTGATAGTATTAAGAGTACTGTGTCTAAAATAATTTACTAAACGTTTTAAAGATGACTTATAGACGGTAGACTTATCTTTTGGACGATATTTATTCGGATATACAAATTCGTGGTTACTTTTATACGTTAAACACACGATTAGACCCACCCTCCTTATCAAACGAGACATAAAGACAGTTTAAGGTATATTTGTACTGGGATAAAGTCGAGGGAGATGAGAAAACAATATCCTGGTCATATAATGATTTCAAAAAAATTATATAAAAGTAGAAAAAAAAAAGTCTTTACATTCTAGTAAGTACTAGAAAATGACGAGGTATAATTGGACCCAGTCAAAGATTTAAAGGACTTTTTGTGTTATCCCTACAACTCATCTTCACGTGACTTAAATAGGAAACGTACTCGATACTATATCGTAATAGGACCGTACCTGTATTGTATGCAGTCTTTAGTAAAACAGAAAGTTAGTAGGAGTATTAACTATTTTTATACATGGAACATGATACACTTATATGGTCCGTAAAAATTAATGAAACCTCTGTAGTGTAAAACAAAAAATAAACAAATATAAAATTAACTTCCTTAACGTTTAAAGAAAAAACATTAACGAAATGTCTTAAAACAACACAAGACAGTTTGGAATTATACAAAAAGTAAAAATTGTACGATATCGAACCAATATACGAACCTAGGTGTATGATATTTGTTTTAACTTAAATTTGTATTTAAGTTACATATAGATGTAAAATTTATATTAAAACCGTTATGAGAATGGACTTTTTCCGACTTCGTCTGGTGAATTTATACCTTGAAAGTAGAAGAAAAAATTCGAGTCGTCCTTACCTCAGTCTTTTGTATAATTAAAATCCATAGGATAGGGAAAGGACTAAAGAAAAAAGAAGAGTTTCACAAAAACTTATTAGAAAAAAACTTCTATATTAGAAACGACATTAGAGACCATCCATGTTTATAGTTCTAATAGGACTAATGTAAAATATCGTAATCATTCGGTTATCCGGCAAAGTTTATATTTTTGTAAAAGTGTGACAACTTGAACACACCACGACTTACAGTAGAAATCATCCTATATAAGACGTATAAAGTATTTATGTCGAAAAAGAAGTCCCGATAACCCTAATATGCAACCTAGTAGTAAGTACAGAAGTAGTATCTAAGGTAGTTTCAGACCTAGGAAGCATTATAGTTAGTTTGGAAGTGTCATGTTTTCTGTTTAAATTATAACATTTTAAAAGTATGAACCGACGACCTATTTATCTAACTTATGCCAAAGTAGAGTTTTAAGATGGTTTTGCTGTCGTTTCCTTATTACTTTATGGTAACTTTGACAGTTTCTTCTCTTCGTCCGTCTATGTACCATTGATTCGTCTCATTTCTTTCTCTCTTCGACCACCTTAATTCTTCTTAACTAAAAGTAAGAGAAACTTCCTTATTATGTTGTGGTACCTTTGTATTATTGCGCAGAGTAGAAATTAATTTATTTTATACCTTCTTGTTGCTCTTTACACTAGAAGGAAATTCGTTTCTTAGTCGAAGAATGAACCCGTATTTCATATAAACAAATAAGTCAAGGATATTATGTGTAAAGAAAAGGAACGACTATTGTCTTCGATTTATATATGTCATTTATTGAAAGGATGATTGATTAGTATTATTTTGTTCTTAATTTTGAATCAAAATGAGATACGATATTTACTGTTTAAAGAACGTAAAAGAAAGGTAAATATTACTTTAACAGTAAAGAACAACAGTCTAACTGTCGGGGGAAGGGGAAGAGAGTTTCGTCCTCTGTCTTCCTTTGTCTGGTCAGTCTTTCTATTACCGTAGGCCCCTCTCCGGGGGGTCGCTAAATGATTTCCTTTAGTCAGGACTTATAAGTAACCTTCCTGACTACGACTTCGACTTTGACGTTATGGAACCGATGGACTACACTTCCCGACTGAGTAACCTTTTCTGGGACTATGACCCTTTCTAACTTCCGCCCTCTTCTTCCCCTACTGTCTTCTACTCTACCAACCTACCGTAGTGGTTGAGCTACCTGTACTCAAACTCATTTGACCCTCGACCACTACCTGTCCCTCCGGACCGCACGACGTCAGGTACCCCAGTGTTTCTCAGTCTGTGCTGACTCACTGACTTGATTTTACTTATTTATAGAAATGAACTTACAGGATCTTCGTGAGGGTTTGTTTTAGGTAAAAAGGAGAGGGGGTTTAAACGAAAAGAAAGTAAGGAATAGTATCAATTTTCGTGATAAATAGGTACTCAAGGAGTTTGACTTTCTCGAAGGGAACACCGAGTTGACCAGTTCTCGGATGGACGTTACGCACTCTGGACCCAAACTAGGGACCCAACCCTTCTAGGGGACCTCTTCCCTTTCCGATAAGTGAGGTCATAAGACCGGATCTCTTAAGGTACCTGATATATCAGTCACCCCAGTGTTTCTCAGCCTGTGCTGACTCGCTGACTTGACTCGACTTGACTTCGTGACACGCCCCGAAGGACCACCGAGTCACCGAACCACCAATTACTAGACGGACGGTTACGTCCTTTGAGTCCAAGTTAGGGACACAGTCCTTCTAGGGGATCTCTTCCTTTGCGTTGGGTTAATTCACAAGAACGAACCTTTTAAGGTACCTTCTCCTCGGGCCGTCCAGGTACCCCAACTTCTCAGTCTGTGTGTTGAATTACTGATTTATTGTTGTTTCGCGACATCCACATTACTCTTAAATTTCTGTTTTTTCTGTGTAAAGACACGAGAGCTCAAGAGTTCGTGTCTTTTAGATTAGTCCTTCTGTCTCTACTTCGATTGTTAAGGTTATTTTTCACCATGTTACACGTGTCTCCTCCACCACAGACTTAGTTCGTAGTTTTTTACTCATCGTTATTGGACCCTTCCTTACGTCTTCTCACCCCACTCCCTTTCTCGTAAGGTCTGTTTCCAGTTCCTTATTTTTTTATTGGTAAAGTGAGACGGTCGAAACCCATAATTTGTTCCAGTAGTCTAGTTCCCTGGGCAGGATTACTCATACGAAAGAGTCGTTTGACCTCCTGTCCTGGTCTAAAAACCATACGACATAAGAGGTGTTGACAACGGTGACCAAAAGACTCCCACCACAAAGGACCACCAAAACACGACTCGTTTCGATAGTCTGTCGACTTCAACTTGAACAGGAGTGACTACGTGTTTTCAAAAGGAAGGGGGGTTATAACAGTCGAAGGACGTCTCAAGGAACCTTTAGGTAAAATCGTGTCTAAAATTCTGTTAGTGTACCAGTCAACGTTCCAAACTTAGGTCTAAGCGTCAGTTCTCTCCTCCACGACAAAGAGGTTGGTACTTTCTACTTTATCGTTCAGAAGGGTCGTAGAACGACGAGATGTCGCCGTTGATGTTCCTGATTTGACCCTCGGACCCTGATTTCGGTGTAACGGTACTCAGCGTGAGACATAATCTGTGGACACAAGGGACCGTCAGATTTAAAGTGAGACCGAGAGTAACGCACCTGATCGAGGTGTGTTATATTGGACTGGTGCGGAACGGAGTCTACGTGGTACATCGGGAATGAAAACGGGACCCCAAAGAGAAGTGACGACACAACCTGAGGACTACCTTAGGCCAGTCGGTGAGACTACCTACTTTTTTAGACATGTGTCTCAATTGGGGGTACATTAGAAACTGGTTACGTCCTCTCCTCGGTCCCTTATGTGCAAGGGGAGGAGGTAGGGCGTCCGACTGTTAGGACTTCATATAAGACACACTGAGGGGTCGTAGGGTCGGTTTGGTCTTGATTAGTAGATTCACCACTTTCGAGTGGTCGCATAGGAACCCAACTACTAAGGAGGAAAAGATACGTAACGGACAGGCAACCTCAGTAAAAGGTATTTGATGGGACTGAATTCAGGAGTAAAGTCTGGGATCAAACCCTCCGTTGGATCCGATTAGGTGAAACGCGACCATACGACCATAGACTGGGACATGTAGGAATTCGTACGTCGTATTTTCGGGGTAGAGGATTCCCAGGTCCATGGAAAGGACGTTAGACTACGAACCGGGACGTCCTAAAGTGTTCCTACGAGGACTGCACCACCGACTACCCTTGGACATGGTTAGGGACGACAGAGCGACTCCAAGGGGGGACGTCTGGCGCGGTCGTGAGACGACAGACACAGGAAATGGTAGCAAACGTGATATGCCAACAATGTCCCGGACCCCGTACGACCGTGACGGCCCAGAAGTCGTCTGAGGACTTGTCACCAGTTCCCTCTTCTTTTAGAGACAGGTGTATTCTACGTGAAGAAACTGACTAGCCGTCGGTCATAATGTTTCACGAAACCACATTGTCTTATAAAGAGGGTTCCACTTACCACCATCTTACTGACCTAAACGTGCTAAAGATCGGAATAAGTAAAAGTCACTTTTCCCTAGTATCCGTCTCTGTCGTCAGTCTTCCGTCAACGTCATACAGTCCGATCTCTTTTCCTATGAGACATAGTCCCACAACATCGACTCTACTTGGTTTCACCTACTAAAACTCTGTCAAATTTCCCTCCTAGTATTATCAGTTCCGTACTTAAGAGTAGGTCCTTTCTTCTTAATTCATCTGTACAGATCCTGACTATAAATCGATATATGGCTATACCGATGTAACAATTTTATGACCTTGGAAACTATAACAAACCATTTGACTTAACGAGATCGGGACTCGAGAAACTTACGGAGGGAGGGTCCCTGCCAGATCTTTCGAAGTACTAGGTCCTTTCCCATGTATACCGTTCGCCCTCCGGAGACTCTAGAACAAAGTCGTAATAGCGACTACGGGCAAGATCGACCGGTCACGAATACGCCACGACTACTAATTAAGACTTATAGTTGAGACTTTTACATCTGTTACCTTCTGTCTGTTGAAGTCAGAGACCCACGAGGGGTCGAGGTGGATGTTGAACTAATCTTACAAAGGTACACCGAGACTAGGGGAGTTGGTCCTCGTGGGGGCACTCCCTTAGGAGTATCTCCCACCGGAGTCTACACTGCCCGTCGACCTAAATTATCTGGTCTTCGACCCGACGCTTCAACGAACTATCTTAACTAAAATAGTAGCTGATCCGCCCTCGGGAGACAGGAATCTATATTTTGTCCCGCACACGAGGGAGGACAGGACGAGTACAGAGAAGAACGCTGGCTGCGGGAGTACCCTACCGGGTCTCCGAGATCACTGAAAATGTATACTTACCGACTTAGGAGGTACACGCGGAGATTGGGAGTAGTACGGGGTCTTAAACTGAAGATATTAACTTCAAAGGTGGACCCACGTCCTCCCGGATCTCCTCGATGAGGTGCAAGTTCCAGTCCTCCCCGTCGATACTCCTCTATGAGGAACAGGTTCCACTCCTCTATGAGGAACAGGTTCCATTCCTCGTCACCGACGCGAAACGCCCTCGTCGACACTTCCCTATGGGGTACAGGTTCCATTCTCTTTGGGTTCATTCTACCATCCACAACGTTCTCCCGTAGTCTCCCGTCTGTGTGACTTTGGTATTAGTGTCTTTTGATCAGTTAGATTAGTGTGTCTGGTGTCGGAACAGATTGAGTTACTTTGATTCGGTACGGGAAACCCCGGTGGGTTCTGCCCACCCAGTACCACCTCTCCAGACTGTCTTACACCAGGTGACCTCTTCCCTTACCGTTTGGTGAAGTCATAAGAACGGAACCCTTGGGACACTTGTCATACTTTTCCGTTTTACTATCCTATGACTTTCTCCTTGAGGAGTCCAATCATCCACGGGTCATACGACGACCTCTAGTCACCTCTTTATTGAGGTCTTTCTTACTTTCCTACCTCGGTTTCGTTTTTGTTATGGGTCGACACCTACACTGACCACTATCTTCGTTCCAGGTTACGATATTTCTCGTTATAACGAATCCTTGGACCTTACAATCCAGGTACTTAGTTCCGTTTAACCTCCACCAGTTTGTCCTCTACCGTTCTCACTTGCAGTTGTAAGATCCTTAGTCTCTTGATTTTACCTGACCTTACCCACTTAAATTGAGTCTACTGGTAATATAGATGATGACACCCGTCCTTNATCCTTGGACCTTACAATCCAGGTACTTAGTTCCGTTTAACCTCCACCAGTTTGTCCTCTACCGTTCTCCCTTGCAGTTGTAAGATCCTTAGTCTCTTGATTTTACCTGACCTTACCCACTTAAATTGAGTCTACTGGTAATATAGATGATGACACCCGTCCTTATGGAATCTTCTTTACCTCATCGGTAGTACCAGTTGTTTTCTCAAACTTTACGTCATGAACCTACGTTAGAGTTTTTACTGTCTTACTAGAGACAAACAAAGGTTCCGTTTGGTAAGTTATAGTGTCAATAGGTTCCGATACGGGGTTGGTCATTACGACTTATTTGACTTCAACTTATCAAAATACTTCTGGATGTTCAGGAAAGTCTTGATTGTGGGTTTTTTCTACAAGAAAAGTAATATCCCCTGACCTTACGCTTTCATCCTTCAGTTCTTTGTGGACCTCATTGTCCGTTTAAACCGGAACCTCATGTCTTACTTTGTCCCGTTTCCCATTATCTCAAAACGGTTCTCTTGCGTGAACAATATCCTTTGTGGACGAAGGTTGTTGTGTTCTCTTCTGAGATGTGCACCTGTAGTGGTCTACCAGTTGTGGCTTTAGTCTGACTAATATAAAAAACGTCGGTTTCTACCTCTTCGAGATATGTCAGTTGTTTTTGTTCTGGTCCTCGACTGACACCGAGTCTAGTACTTGAGGAATAACGGTTTAAGTCTGAATTCAACTTCTTTCATCCCTTCTGGTGATCTGGTAAGTCCATACTGGATTTAGTTTAGGGAATACTAATATGTCACCTTCACTCTTTGTCTAAATTCCCTACTCTAGACTATCTATCTCATGGACTACTTGATATCTGACTCCAAGTACTGTAACATGTTCTCTGTCCCTAGTTCTGGTAGGGGTACCTTTTCTTTACGTTTTTTCGTTTTACCGACAGACGCCTTCGGAATGTTTATCGACACTTTAGTTCTCTCCGCTTTTTGTTTCTTCTTTTCCTTTCTATATTCGTAAACTTGCGTCTCAAGGTTTTTTATCGTTCTTCTCTATTCTTTCGGAAGGAGTCGTTAGTTACGTTTCTTTATCTCCTTTTCTTGTCTTACCCTTTCTGATCTCTAGAGAAGTTCTTTTAATCTCTATGTCTCCCTTATAAAGTACGTTTCTACCCGAGCTATTTCCTGTCTTTACCATACCTGGATTGTCTTCGTCTTCTATAATTCCTCTCCCCCGTTCTTATGTGTCTTCTTGACATGTTTTTTCTAGAAGTACTGGTTCTATTAGTACTACCATACTAGTAAGTGAAACTCGGTCTGTAGGACCTTACACTTCAGTTCACCCGGAATCTTTCGTAGTGATGCTTGTTTCGATCACCTCCACTACCTTAAGGTCACCTCGATAAAGTTTAGGACTTTCTACTACGACACTTTCACGACGTGAGTTATCCGGTCGTTTAAACCTGTTGAGTCGTCACCGGTGTCCTGACCTTTTCCAGTCAAAAGTAAGGTTAGGGTTTCTTTCGGTTACGGTTTCTTACGAGTTTGATGGTGTGTAACGTGAATAGAGTGTGTGATCATTTCATTACGAATTTTAAGAGGTTCGGTCCGAAGTCGTTATGTACTTGACACTTGAAGGTCTACAAGTTCGACCAAAATCTTTTCCGTCTCCTTGGTCTCTAGTTTAACGGTTGTAGGCGACCTAGTAGTTTTTTCGTTCTCTCAAGGTCCTTTTGTAGATAAAGACGAAATAACTGATACGGTTTCGGAAACTGACACACCTAGTGTTATTTGACACCTTTTAAGAAGTTCTCTACCCTTATAGTCTGGTGGACTGGACGGAGAACTCTTTGGACATACGTCCAGTCCTTCGTTGTCAATCTTGACCTGTACCTTATTGTCTGAACAAGGTTCATCCTTTTCCTCATGCAGTTCCGACATATGACAGTGGGACGAATAAATTGAAGATACGTCTCATGTAGTACTCTTTGCAACCCGACCTTCTTCGTGTTCGACCTTAGTTCTAACGACCCTCTTTATATTTATTGGAGTCTATACGTCTACTGTGGTGGGAATACCGTCTTTCACTTCTCCTTGATTTCTCGGAGAACTACTTTCACTTTCTCCTCTAATTTTTTCAACCGAATTTCGAGTTGTAAGTCTTTTGCTTCTAGTACCGTAGGTCAGGGTAGTGAAGTACCGTTTATCTATCCCTTTGTCACCTTTGTCACAGTCTGAAATAAAAACCCCCGAGGTTTTAGTGACGTCTACCACTGATGTCGGTACTTTAATTTTCTGCGAATGAGGAACTTTCTTTTCAATACTGGTTGAATCTATCGTATAAGTCTTCGTCTCTGTAATGAAACGGTTGTTTCCAGACAGGTCAGTTCCGATACCAAAAAGGACACCAGTACATACCCACACTCTCAACCTGACACTTCTTTCGACTCACGGTTTCTTAACGACGAAAACTTGACACCACAACCTCTTCTGAGAACTCTCAGGGGACCTGACGTTCCTCCAGGTTGGTCAGGTACGATTTCCTCTAGTCGGGACCTACAGGAAACCTTCCTTACTACGATTTCCACTTTGAGGTCATGAAACCGATGGAGTTCGCTTCTCAACTGAGTAACCTTTTCTGAGACTACGACCCTCCCTAACCCCCGTCCTCCTCTTCCCCTGTTGTCTCTACTCTACCGACCTACCGTAGTGACTAAACCACCTGCACTCAGACTCACTTGAGACCCTCAACCACTACCTGTCCCTCCGTCCCGCACGACGCTAAGTACCCCAGTGTTTCTCAACCTGTGCTGACCCGCTGACTTGACTTGACTTGACTGAATGGATCAAAGATGGATCTTAGAGTTTTCCCCAGTAACAAAGAAACGGTCAGTCAGACAGCACAGACCGGACACGAAACGAACTGTGTACGGTCGAACCTTACTACCAAGACATCAGGGTGGAGTAGAGGTTACCCCCGGAGTTTTACTAAAAACACTTCTGTCTTTTTTCCGTTTTTGGGTTAAAAACAGTCCTAACAGTTTCGAGATTGTAACAATTTTCGACGGTAGGCGAGGACGACTAGGAAGTATGGGAGGTACCTCGAGTCTAGAAGTGTCTCGAGGACAGTGGTAGGGCTAGTTCCTCTCGTTTGGTACTTTGGATCAAAGGGTCTGTGCAGAACCAGTTACGTTCGTCCGTCTTTGTCGTAGACTGAACACGGTACCAAAGGTCGGAAGGTCACTGATCAATCATCTAATGATCTGTTAAAGGTCCTATCTTCGCAGTAACTGATGCTTTTAACATAGGGTCAAATCAATATAAAATAAATACACTGGACTTGATCGGAACTTCCAGGATTTGATGGTCTTTACTATCTTGAACACCCACTTACGATTGTTTTCAAAAATTCTAAAACTGGTATGGTATAAGAGAAGTTGTTACATAGATATCCTACAGTTTTATAGTCATGGGAGATTCTCTCATGATAGTCTGGTCAGTTTCCTTACGTCTTTAACTACCTTAAATGGTCGATAATGACCGTCAGAAAACGCAATGAAGTGGGATTAGTAGGTTTCTAGACTCGTTGTTCCTCTCTAAAAATCCAAGGTCAATGCCGATACTAAAAAAATCATCGGTCACTGGGAAATCAGGATCCTCGTCTCCTATATTCGTGGATAGGTCACTGTAAGCACAACTAAGGTCGTTATAGTGTCTGAGTAAGAGAGGGTCTCCTCCTCTTAAAGACGGATTTGAGTGATGAGAACCTGAGAGGAGAGTTGTCTTCAACTACTCGAACGTACCTTTACTCTCGATAATGGTCTGTATCTCCATGGTAGAGGTTCTCTTCCATGACGAACGACCATGCGTTTTTGAAGTCCTGGACTTTGGGATGACCTATGGGTTGGGCATCGTCCGTTCAGTCCGACGGAACAACAGTAGTTTGTTTAGAAGAAGTGTACGTAAACTTGAAGTGCCGTCAGATCGGTGTCTACATCATTTTTCGTTTACTTGTGAAGACACCAAGCCCAAGATTGGTTCTAAGTTTTCCACTGTAACTTTTTTTTCTAATTAATAACTTTTCTATCTAAGAAACCTTAATTTTTTTTAGAGAAAATTCTTTACACCGATTTTATTTTGGTTTAGTGTATATTTAATGAAAATTAAATATTTTCTCCTAAGATTATTTCTATTTTGTACAATTTAAGAGAATGGACGACTTGATTTGAGACGTTTATATAGAGACAAACAAACTCCGAAGGGTAGACCTAGTTACAGGTACTACCATGCGGTGTTAAGTCTTTTAGATCGAGCAAAAAGAAACCCGTATATATAAGGTACGGTATCACGAAAGTTGTACATCAGTTATAACTAGTCTTAAACCGGTTAAGACCACAGTTTTATTCGACCCCCATTGACTGTTCTTCTTGAGACTAGTATTAATCGAAGATTTGACTAACTTCCTTAAACTAAATTCGTTATTTAAGGTTGTCGGTTAAGAGAATACTAGACTACCTGAAGAGATATCAGATTCTCCCGTCATCCCAGGTGTCCTCAGTCATCCTAACGTCACCTCTTCGGATGCAATAAGTAAACTGAGTATTAAGGTGTGCCGTACAGATCAACTCTCGCTTGTAGAAGAAACCGTCTGTTGGTCGATTGATCACGTCATCAATCGTTGAGAACATGAAGTGAGGCTAGTATAAAAAGTTTTTTTCGTCTTCGTAAAGAGACATGTCGATTTAAAAGGTCCATTCAAAGAAGTAGAACTAAAACTAGTTTAGATCCACGAGGAAAAAACCCGTTAGAATTGTAAAGATTACTTAAGATCACACAGGAAAAACTTCAAAGACGTTGCTTTACTTATTTTTCCTTTTCTGTTCGTTATGTTAAATAGTACCGTTACTTCGACTTAAAGAGTTCTTTATTTAAACATGGAAAGTAGAAATACCAATTAATACATTACCAGTTGGTAATGTATTAACTGTATGTAATACAATCAAAGTCCACATGTTGTATCATTAAATTATGAACATATATAAAACTTTACTAGTGGTGTTTTTTAGTTCAATTGTAGACAATGGTATGTATCAATGTCTTAAAAAAAAGAATACCCTTGAAAATTCTAAATGAGAATCGTTGTAAGTCTATACGTTATACAATAATAATCGATATTTGTAAATAAATAAAAACCGACGAGACCCAGAAACAACGACGTTCCCGAAAGAGACCAACACTGCTCACCCCCGATTAGAAGTAACGTTATAGGTCCGAAGAGTTAACGCCGCCGAAGAGAACCACACACCCGACGTCTGCAGCGTCGAGTGGCCGGGATCGCGCACCCGAGTCGTCGACACCGTGTCCCTGAGTCGACGTAGACTTTAGAAGGGCCTGTTCCGTGACTGGACAGAGGATGTGACCGTCCACCTAAGAATAGGTGACACGGCGGTTCCTTCAGGACGATAATAATTGATAGCAACGGTGCGATATGTAATGAAGGGGTACTGAATAAATAAAATATTGGCCAAACACGGAAAGCTGAGGGAAGTGGGTAAGACGGGTGGAGTGGGGGACGGAGACCGTTGGTGGTTTGACAAGAGACATAGATACGAGCCCAAACCAAAAACAAACAAAACTCTAAGGTGTAATTCGTTCTAGTATATCGTAAACAGAAAGAGACAGTCTGTATGAAGTGAATCATATTACGGAACTTCCCGGTAGACACAACGGTGTTTACCGTTCTAAAGTAAGAAAAAATACCGATTTGTTATAAAGTAACATATACACATTTATTTACGAGGTGAAAGAAATAGGTAATTAGATAGTTATCCAACAAAAATACAGACAACATTTATTACGACATTATTTATACCTCCAGATATATCGAAAACCTCAGTCACAAAAGTAAAAGTAACTTATTTATGTGTATTCACCTTAATGACCTACTATACCATAAAGATACCCGAAGGGACCACCGAGTCTGTCATTTCTTAAACGGACGTCACACCCTCTGGACCGAACCTAGGGACCCAGACCTTCTAGGGGACCTCTTCCCTTACCGTTGGGTGAGGTCATAAGAACAGACCTCTTAAAGTACCTGTCTCCTCGGACCACCAGTTGTCAGGTACGTCGGTGTTTCTCAGTCTGTGCTAACTCGTTGATTGGGAAAGAACCATCAAGATTATATAAAAAGTCCGAATTTGATTAACGTCGTATTCTTTCAACTTTAGACTCAATTTTACCATTTTGAAAATTGTAATTAGTATTATACGAAAAGTTTTCTTCATTTTTCTATTCTCCTTCATATAGGTTTTCTTTGTTCAAATATATATTCTTCTATGACGACGTATGGATAAGACAACAACAACAACATCTCCGCAAAAGTGTTCCAGTTAAAAAAGTCCCAAAAACAAAACAAAACAAAAATTTCGTTCTTTTGTTTGTGAACGAAATTTTTTTTTTTACGTTTCTGCTCTTTATGAAGGAATTGCAACATAGAGACAAGTTATCTTTACCCTAAGATACGTCACGAAGAGATAAAGACCTTATTATTGGATTGATGATAAATGATAAATGGGTCGAGTAATATATGTTTTTAAAAGTAAATTGACCGGAGAGACTTGTCGCTAAGAGTTTTAGATCCGACAAAACTTTAGTGGGCCCCGAACAAGGCCGTCCGACGACCTGGGATGAGGTCTCTAAGACTCACCCCATCCTCACCCCGGTCTCGTAAAAGTAAAGACTTTTTCTACGACGACCAAGACCGTCCTACGAACCTCTTGGGTCAAGGCACTGTCCGTAGCCCTCGGGTTGAGACGTCTCCGTCTTTGGTCCGATCCTTCTTATCTCCTACCCGGCCTCCAAAGTGGGGAAGTCTTAGTCTTGTTTGACTAAGGAGTTCCGGTACCAGTTCAGGTTCGGGACACGGGTGTGTCTGCGCCCCTTCCCTTTCCTGCCCCTTCTCCTTCTTTGGACGAGACTCTGCCGTCAAACAGGTCCTGTTCCTGTGCAGTAGGTGTGGCCGAGGGTCTCCTGAGGGCCCCAGTCCCTGACGTCAGAAGAGGTTCCCAGAGATCGGACCTAGGCTTAAGTGGCAGACCTTGGGGCTCACTGGCGCCCGCTCCCCTCCTGACCCGCGCTGAGACGGCTCGTCTCCGGACCCTCCGGGCGAAGGGGGCGCCCCAGGACCCTCGGGCCGGAGCGGACGCCAGGACGGTGGGCGCGCCCGCCGTCGGCAACCGGGAGCCCGAACCCCGGCGGCCGGCCCGCGGCGGCGCTCTCCCGCGAGACTATGTGGGTACCCACCCCGGAGCGGGTCTCCGGCGCCCGCGGGTAGGGCCGATTCTAAGCAGGGAGTGGTGGGGTGAGGGCGGGGTGGGCAAATCTTGAGTTAGACCCGAACGCTTCAGTTCACCCGGAATCCTTCGTAATGATGCTTGTTTCGATCGTCTTCACTACCTTAAGGTCGTCTCGATAAAGTTTAGGATTTTCTACTACGACGCTTCACGACGTGAGTTATACGGTCGTTTAAACCTTTTGAGTCGTCGCCGGTGTCCTGACCTTTTCTAGTCAAAAGTAAGGTTAGGGTTTCTTTCCGTTACGGTTTCTTACAAGTTTGATGGCGTGTTAACGTGAGTAGAGTGCGATCGTTTCATTACGAGTTTTAAGAGGTTCGCTCCGAAGTGGTCATACACTTGACACTTAAGTTCGACCTACATCTTTTCCGGCTCCTTAGTCTCTAGTTTAACGGTTGTAGACAACCTAGTATCTTTTTCGTTCCCTCACGGTCTTTTTTTGTAGACGAAATAACTGATGCGGTTTCTGAAACACACCTAGTGTTGTTTGACACCTGTCAAGAAGTTCTCTACCCTTATAGTCTGGTGCAATGGACGGAGGACTCTTCAGACATACGTCCAGTCCTTCGTTGTCAATCTTGGGCTGTACCTTGTTGTCTGACCAAGGTTTATCCCTTTCCTCATGTAGTTCCGACATATAACAGTGGGACGAATAAGTTGAATATACGTCTCATGTAGTACTCTTTACGACTCGACCTACTTCGTGTTCGACCTTAGTTCTAACGGTCCTCTTTATAGTTATTGAAGTGTATAAGTCTACTGTGGTGGTAATACCGTCTTTCACTTCTCCTTGATCTCTCGGAGAACTACTTTCACTTTCTCCTCTCACTCTTTCAACCGAATTTTGAGTTGTAAGTTTTTTACTTCTAGTACCGTAGACCAGGGTAGTGAAGTAGCGTTTATCTACCCCTTTGTCACCTTTGTCACTGTCTGAAACAAAAGAACCCGAGGTTTTAGTGACGTCTACCACTGACGTCGGTACTTTAATTTTCTGCGAACGGGGAACCTTCTTTCGATACTGTTTAGATCTGTCGTATAATTTTTCGTCTCTGTAATGAAACGATTGTTTCTAGGTAGATCAGTTTCGAAACCAAAAAGATTATCAGTACATACCTACACTCTCCACGTGGTATTTCTTTCGACTCGTGGTTTCTTAACTACGAAAAATTGACACCACAACCTCTCAGGGAACTTGACGTTCCTCTAGGTTGGTCAGTTAGGATTTCCTTTAGTCAGGGCTTATAAGTAACTTTCCTGACTACGACTTCGACTTAGAGGTTATGAAACCGATGGAGTACACTTCTCGACTGAGTAACTTTTTCTGGGACTACGACCCTTTCTAACTTCCGTCCTCCTCTTCCCCTGCTGTCTCCTACTCCACCAACCTACCGTAGTGGTTGAGTTACCTGTACTCAAACCCGTTCAAGGTCCTCAACCACTACCTGTCCCTTCAGACCGTACGACGTCAGGGGCTGTTTCTCAGCCTGTACTGACTCGTCGATTCGTGTGTTGTGTGTCATACCACGAGTCTCGGGTTCAGGGCAAGTCAACTCAACGACTGAACACAGGTCGAGAAACACTGAGGTGCCTGATATCGGACAGTCCGAGGAGACAGGTACCTTAAGAGATCCGTTCTTATCATCTCACTTAACGGTACGGGAGGAGGTCCCCTAAAAGGGTTGTGTCCCTAACTTGGGCCCAGAAGGAGTAACGTCCGTCTAGGAAATGGCATACTCGGTGGTCCCTTCGGGTTCTTATGACCTCAGCCATCGGATCAGGAAGAGGTCCCCTAAAAGGGTCGGATCCTTAGATTGGACCCAGAGGACGTAACGTCCGTCTAAGAAGTGGTCCACTTGGTGGTAGAGATAGTGAAGAATGAAACTGTCAAACTGAGGTTCCTTCGTGTCTTCACACCACAACTGTTCCGTGGTCCGAGACTCCATCAGGACTTAACCTTAGGGAGGAGATGGTAGTAAGAAAGGAAGTTATTTGTGAATGTCTTGCGACCAATACTCGATCCGTGACCTCTGGGACCTTTTCCGTCTGTATTTCGGGGTTCCAATCAAGGAGGTTATTCGTGTGTCGACATAAATTTGTTACGGTATTCACATACTACATTATTGTCGTACACTTCCTTACGATTGATTCTGGTCCCGACCCTTTCCGACGGGACTCCTTCACTAGAAAATTCGACTCGGACTATTTCTAGATAGGTGCGTCTCTCAACCTCTTCGTCGAAAGGCTCCTATCCCTTGTTGTCCACTGCTCGTTAACTCGACTCTTTTTTCAAGTTGAAAACTCGTTACCTTGTTTTGAGACATACCTCTTGTTCTTTCTACACCTGCGTTTTTATACTACTCCTCCATCCACTCCCGATTTCTAAAACTTGAAATAGGGTTCTCAGACCCGAACTAAACACCGTCATCTCCCATCCATGTCCTAACTCATCCCCGCAAACTCTTCATTCCTCTCGACTAACCATTGTCTAGCTCATCACCCTTTCAAATTTTTCTGCCACCAGTACATCGCTGTGGATTCAAATAGTCTGTACGTCCTAGTCCCGTTCTAATTCTCAAGTCAAAATGGACACTCTCTTGGTTCGTCTCTACAGTCTACACGGAATCTATGTTTCCAGACTCAATTTTCGTTGTTGAACCCATTGTGCTTATGTGTCCGACCGAATCCCATTTACTTCGGTCCCTTTACCAACCTTAGTGGTACTTTCTCTTATCTGAACTCTTGGGTCCTACCTCTGGACTCCCTAAATTAATAAATTTCCAGTACACCTCTCCCACCTCCGTCCTTTCTTATGGTTGTCGTTCGTCGGTCCTCTCGTCTTTCGGTTCAGACCAGTATCTTCGGTTGAAGTGGCCTACGACGAGATCCAGTTCCCTCTACTCTTGGGTTTGGAAAGTGACTTAAATCGTTGTCTCCCCCAAAACCACCCTCTTCCTTTACCGTTGGGTGAGGTCACAAGAACGGACCTCTTAGGGTCCCTACCTCGGACCACCCGACGACAGACACCCTAGCGTCTCTCAGTCTGTACTGGCTTCACTGTGTCGTGCGTACGTACGTACGTAACCTCTTCCTTTACCGTTGGGTGAGGGCACAAGAACGGATCCCAGGGCACCCGTCTCCTCGGAGCACCCGACGACAGATACCCCAGCGTGTCTCAGCCCGTGCTGACTTCGCTGAATCGTCGTCGTCGTCCCAAAACGAATTGACAAACTTCCATCTTAAAGAGAATCAGGTTGGTACAGTAATAAAATCGACGACACCACCATCATAATCATTTAAACAATAACGAAAGGGTCCCGTTCCCTACAGTTTGGTGCCAGAAGAAATCCTTAACGTACAAACGTGAATCCTTCATACTCATTACATTTAAAGAAATGGATTTTCCAAAACAAGTCCATACGTCTATCAAACAAAATACACCCTAGAACCCTTTCTGAAAACGAAACAAACTTCCTAATTGTCTTAAAGTAAGGTCAAATACCCCAATCCATAGTTTTTTCAACATTTTTTAGTCCGGGAGACCCCTACCTTGTTTTTGGTTTTTTTTGTTTTTGGTTTTTTGTACGTCTCTCATAGGACGGTCTTGTTCACTTAATCTCTAAGGGAAATCTCTAAGTCAACTAATTTAATTATGTGTATTTTAAGTCTGATCACGGACCGTAGAAATCATAACTTGATATAACAATATTTTTAGTAATGTGACTTGAGACCCCACGTCCCGTTTGGAGTTCTAATAGATGAGGGTAATCCTTGTAGTTAAATCACGAGTCCTGGTGTTTCAGCAGGTCAAATTTCGATAAGTCCATTATAGACTTAGACCAAACTTGTGACGTAAACTACCCTTTATTTAAGTCTCGTACACTTTTAGAAAACTGTGTACGAACACCATTCAACGAAGTCAACACAGGTTGACACACTGAGATACCTGACATCGGGTGGTCCGAGGAGACACGTACCCTTAGAGGTCCGTTCTTGTGACAACTCACCCAACGGTACGGGAGGAGGTCCCCTCGAAGGATTGTCCCTAGCTTGAGTGCAGAGAATGCAGAGGACGTAACCGTCCGTTCAAGAAATGGTGATCTCGGTCGACCTTTCGGGACTGTGTGCGGACGATCATAGGAAAGAAAGGGTGATATGAATCCTCTTGGTGTCACAGGTCTGGATCTTTCCCACAGTCGGAATTCGCCCCTACCTACGGTTTACACTGGAACCATAGTACCAGTGCTTACTTATGACACCCACCTTCAGACCAACCTCACCTGAAGTCATTTATCCATTTTTCCAACTTTCCCACTTCCACTTACCCTCCGTTCTCTACCTTCTACATCCTGGTCCCTATACGTAAAATTTAACCATATATAATCTTGTAAGATTTATGTAAAGAGATTATCGTTCTTCCCTCTTTTCCTACCCACGTGTGTGTGCATTTAATCCTGAAAACCACAACCTTTTGGTTCAGCAGGAACCGAACTAAAACTAAAGAGACACTTTTCGGGTCCAGTACTTGACTGTTACCCTTTTGTCTCCCTGTAATCTCTAGACACCCTGTCCTCTTATAAGTTTTATCAGAAGTTTTCAAGAACCTCGTCCCGGCACTCGACAGATTTCTCTACATGGTGTGTAGTGAGTCCTCACACTTGGAGTCTTCGGAATCAAGAGAGTAGACAATTTCTTATTGTTTAACTGAATGATCATAAAGACCTACATCGATGGTACTTCTCAGGTATTTTCGACGGAAAAAAGTCACTGCGACCACCCTGTATTGGTACATTCTCAAGTTTTGTTATAATTATAGTGTCAAATTTTATAGGTCCAACAAGAAAGTTCACATTAGAGAAAGAGACCTCATAGTTAAACTAATTTAACCAACGTGATGAGATGTTTCAATATATTTTTAAGTACATTACTTGAAATTTTTGTGTAATACGTTATTATTCCGTCGTCTCATAAAATAAAAAATAATTTTTTTGGTGGTAAGTCATTTACAACAATGTGATACTTTGTAGATCAAAAGTTGTCTTTCCAAAAGATTCCTCTACTAAACCTCGGAAGGTGTAAATAGTCGACGGAAAAGTAATAAGAAAAGGTAAAAACGTTAAGACCTAGGTTTGACGTACCGGGCGAAACCGTCTTCTCGTCTCCGACAATCTGGTTCAAGGTGACGACGTTCTGCGTTTTAATCAAAAAGTGGTTAAGGTGCCCCATTTCAGTTCAAACGGAAAAGGGTCTGACCATCCCTTAAATCTTTCCTCTGTTGTAAAAGTAGGTCCTTTCCTTTAGATTTTGTTTTTCATATTGGTGTTACTTTTTTTCAATAGAGAACACTAACAAACATAAAATAAGTTATACAATTTTAAATTCCATATTTAATTAATAACTTCCGTGTTAAAAAGATTTAATTTTTATAAGATAAATATATTGAAATGTCGATTTTAAATTAGTGCAATTTTTGATAAAGTGTTGTGAACAGATTAACATTATGTGTAAGATTTTACATTTTTTAAAAAGGGAGTTATTTATTTTGTTTAATTCGGATACTACAGTTCTTTATTAAAGTTTAACAAAGTATTCCATAGAAGTCCTTACGGAACTTTTATTCGTACCAGAACTCGACTATTCAGTTGGACACAGACGAGAAATGTACAGATTTCTTTGACGTGAACTCCTTATGTTGAGAGACGAGAAGTCCAAGGGGATTAAAGGATCGTTTAAGACAACAAACAAATTTTATGAACTTAGGGAGGGGGTAGGCGTTAATGTGATCACAAAATATAAAGTGAAATCGAATTCGTCTCTCTACCCTCTCCCATTTCCGTAAGAAATTTGTCTTATAAAATATTTTTACTTAACACTTTCGTTTAAATTTACTCTTTGATTAATTGTCTTATACCAATTATACGTACGGTTTTAGGCATTCTTTGACCAAATCAAGTTGATGTTAAGACGTAATCGACAAAATTTGTAAGAAGTATAGGCAAAAATAGGTACTCATAGTATACCACCCCACCGTCCCCCAGAAAATCTTAATTGACGAAAATGACTTATTTTATTTAAGAGAAAAGAGATTGAATCGACTTCACCCGACTTAAGAGAGAGTATGTGTCTATGTGAAGTTTTCCTTTTGTAAAATATGTGAAACATAACACCACAATGAATAAGGAAATACTATTTTAAAACTTTTAATACAATTAAAATGTACAGTCTTGACCGTTGTACCCTTATTGTTTCATCTCTGTTCTTTGTTACTGCAGGGTCTCGACCATATAATACTACAAGGTTGAGGGTGTTTCGAGTAAACCTGAGGAACGTACGAACAGGGGGACGTTATTGTGATGGTGAATTATTTAATTGGATGAACTTGTTTGAAAACGAAAAATATTAAGTTGCTGTGTGGAAAAAGGAATTACGAAGTTTTTCAACATAAGTTCGGAAACAGATGATAGTAGTCTTTATACAACGTCCATTTGTGTTTAGGGATTCTGATTTTTTCTTGTGTGTGTACATTTACGGAACTGGAGACTTTGATAATTCTATCGAACCTTACAAATACTGATTTAACACAAGTTTTGTGGATACTGTCTCCCCTGAGGTCATGGCCTTGGTGGCAAATTTAGTCATACCTAGAACAAAATGACTCGAAGTAACTCTGACGAAAAAAAAAAAAAAAAGGAATTGTTTGATTTTCAAACACCGTTGGGACACTGCTCGGTTCAGATAGTCACCACGGTAAAAAGGTTGTCGTAAACGAGTGAAGTACAAAGACCCACTGCAAAAACCTTTACGAAGGTATAAAGTGTAAAAAGAACAATATAGACAACCCGAAGGGAACACCGAGTCACCATATTTTAGACGGACGGTCATGTCCTCTGGACCCAAGTTAGGGACCCAGTCCTTCTAGGGACCTCTTCTTTACCACCGTTGGGTGAGGTAATAACAACGGACTCTTTAGGGAAACCGTCTCCTCGGACCACTCGCTGATACCCCAACGTTTTTCTCAACCTGTACTAAGTCGCTGATTTGTTGTTGTTTTTGTTCTTGTTAATATAAAGAATACCACTACACACTATTGTATTTATTAGAAACTACAATAGTGACTCTAACGAAAAACATCAAAATTTAATTCCATATATATATTTTTAAATCTGTTTACAATACAAATGAATATAGATTTATGTATTTGTGTAAAATTTATGATTTATGTATAAATGCAGATTTATGTCGTTTGTATTTTCGTACGACGACGTATGAGTTATTTGATGTCGTATCATATTTCTATCCAAAGCATACGTGACCTTTTGGTTTTTTAAGTAAACTGAACGAAACAACGTTACCAGACCTTGACTCGTACGTCCTAAAGGTTCATACGGACATGTATGTTCTTTACAGATGTTTCAGTCCGAGACATTGTGACCTCCTCCTTCGAACCCTTCTTTCGTTTGTAAACTTTGTTTTGTCTCGGGAACTTTACGGAGGGGAGTCATAAAGAGATGGAGTTCAAAATGTCAGAAAGTGACATCGGAAATTAGTGCAGTAACATGGTGGAAACTTTTAATGACATTTCGGTAAAGAACCTCTTACTCAAGACCTTTGTGACAAGGAGACCGAGGAGAGGTAGTGACGAAGACTGATTGACATTATGTTTCGGTTCTATGACGACGAGGAAAATGAGTGACCCTGTTCATAGGTTTCTTTTTCCCTGGGTGTTCAGAGGAAAAATCCAAGTCAGGTGGCGAAAGTGTTTTAATGGCTTGTTGGGACGTTGTCTGTTCTTAATGGAACGAAGAAAAGGTACTAGTGACTATTGAGATAGTAGTGCTGGTTCTAAAGATCTCCTTTAAGCTGGGTCAAGGTAAAGCTAAAGGAATAAGTCAGGAAGGTCGGGTACACGGTCCTTCGCCTGGGCTACTGCTCTTATTGGACGTTCGACGAGTAGACGTGGCTAAGGTCATTCTTGATGGATGTTTCCAACTCTCTTTAGATACAGTGTTATAATGGATGGTACGTCATTCCTTTCATTTTCGAATTTTTTCATTATTGGGGTTTCTATTGTAAAAGTCTTTTTTAGATGTTCCGTTTCTGTATTCTATCATTTCATACGGGTCAAAAATGTTTCAGTATATGAAACACAACATCAAATTTACGTTAATTTTCTGCGATATAAGAACGCTGAACGCAATTTTCGAAATTCCCAGTTTTAATCCAGAGTCTTTAAGACTCGTCGACACGGTATGGAAACGTGACGAGACTATGCCGACACGAGGTAGGACCCAGTGATTGGTCGGTCGAGGAGCCCTTCGTTTGGTCTGACGTGTCGGTTACGATAGTAGGTCCTGACATAGGTTCCCGACCTAATTCACGCTATAAGCTCAAGAAGAATTAGAAACGTCAAGAAGATCTCTTTGTAATTAAAGTTGTTTTAAGGTTTAGGCACTTCCCAACCGTCGAACGTCAAGGAAGTCAGGACGAGAAGGACACTGAGCTAGACCATGTGACTTGACAAGTGGGCCCGACCGCCGCCGCCGTCGTCGTGAAAACCTCTTAAGAAGTCTCCCATAAAGTGTTACTAAAAAGACAAAAGAGGGAAAAAACAATTTTAATTGACCATGTCAGAAAAGAAATCAGTACTTTCGGTGTAATTCTTCTAGTTAACCAAGTAGATTTCCTTATACTACCAGTCGTTCCCGACGCTACTGGTACCTTAGTTAGGGAGGTCTTTTGTCTTAACGCTGTAAACGAAAGGACAATAATCAAAAGTTTTGCATCGAACCACGGTCCAAAAGTAAGGATCCATTTGTGTTCTGTGCAGAGAACTGACGCTACGAGTCCTGTGGTTACTTGACGAGTTGATGAAGGAAGCACGCAGGTAGTCATTCTTTCTGGGCTTCCCAGAGAGAACAGTCACCTGAGGACCTTTACGACGACGTTACCCAGAGTTTACGTCGAACACCGTTGCGGAATAAATTTCCCTGTTGTCCAAGAAATTCTATGTCAAACCGAAGTAAATGACGGTGGTTCTGTTTACAACCGTTCAGACGACTTTAGAGTCAGTCCGATAATTGTGTAAGAGACTATAGTAGGGGGGGTCTTAACATAAAGGTTCCTATGTTGAAATTTTGCTGTCTGACCCTTTACCTTTGTCTAAACTCTAGTTAAGACTTTTAAGGTCTCCGACCTTGGAGGACGGTGACTAGCCGGTGAGGTCTATGGACCCACGGTTGACTTCTCTCCGTCTTTGAGAACGGGTTCAATGATTTTACGGTTTCGTTTGATGCTGCTGGTTTTTTCAGGGCTGGTTTGGTATTTCTTACCGATCTACGAACTATTATATATTTTCTGGTTCCTGGAACCTGAAAACTCTTCTCGCTGTTTTATAGTCTAAGTAAGAACGTTCTCGTTTCTATTACTTTGTACTAAACTCATAGTAAGAGAAGCCGAAGTTGGAACTAGGGTGATTTCTGAAGAGGTAAGGTGTCCTTATGTAACGGAGAAAGTAGAAGGTGTCCGACCCGTCAGTTATGTGGAGAATTCACTTCCTGCACCGGTCTCTTATTTGTGACCATCAATTGTGACCTGGAATCATTGACAAATGATGATAACCCGGGGGCAGCAAATTCTAATGTGTCATTTAGGAGAAAGTTTAGAGACGATTTTACGAGTTGTCTTTTCGAATGACGTGTTGTTTACGGTGTGTAACGATACGTTTTACTTCAACGGATAAAGAACTAAAACCAGAAGAGGCTCAAAAGATAAAGAACTATAAGAAAGAAGTCGAGTAGGTTATATAGACACCCTCTCCCCTCTTCTGTGTCATTTCTTATTTTTAAGAACTTCGAAATGGATCATTAAATTTCCGTTTTGTTCGATTAAAAGGTTCTGACTTGGTGTATACATGACACGATCAAAGTTATTATTAAATGTTGTCTGAAGACTACTTCTTACAAATAATAAATCCTTAGATCAAAGACGACAATTTACGAATAAAACTGGGTCCGTAACCCTATACGTGTCAAATATGTGTATAGTAAAATAAATTTAAGGCATTCTGAACCGTCCGAGTTTCACTAAGTGAGTTTTAGTTTTTCCGTCTTTAACCATCTTATTAGAAAGTATGGATATAGACTGATTTTAAGGTTTCGAATGTAATTAATAACACCGAAAGATTGTGTAGAATGTCAAGAATTTAAACTAAAATAACCATGACAATTGAGTCGCAACCTTCCGATTGAACTTCTTTTGGTTTGGTAAGGTGATTAAAATAATTGACCATATGGTGGTAGGTTAGACATCTATATATATATAAATATGTAAGTCGACATCTGTCATATTAAATCGGTGGTAGTACTTAAAGGTGTCTTTCGGGTGTTTTCTTAAAGAAAAACAAAGACATATTACATGGTTTTTTTGAATGAAAACGAAAGTCTTTCGTAAAGACAAGCCAGACGTTCTTTCTTATACAACGACAAGACAACGACGGATATATGAAAGACGTTTTGTATTAAATCCGATTATAGTACTAAACTAGATTTTCCATCTACAGTTTTGAGACTTGGGATAATGACGAACCATAACTGAAATCATTGTACAAGTCTTGTTATGGAACCGTTTATTTCTATTTGTTTCTTGAGTGGGTAATAGGTTGATAGATCTTTGACGATGGTAATTGTGACTCCGTTTTAAACAAAAGAGACTTATATGAATTATAGTAAAAAGCAGTCATTATAATATCAAATAGACCAGTAAATCTACAACGGTTGAAAAGTGATAATATTTAGTTTGAACGCTACTTACAGAGACATTGATTTAAAGACATATGAGGTACTATGAAAGGATTACATAGTTAAGGATATTTGTCCTTAGTGTGACCTAAACGACCTAGTTTTATAATATGTCGAAATTCTGAAACTGTGTAAAACGGGTAAACGGAATATGTTTCAAACAATAGTTGACATGGAATTGACGATAATGAGGTGTATACTCTTTACAGATTGGACAGACAATAGGTCATTGGAAATTTTCGAAATTTCCCGAGTTTAGTAAAGAATTGAAATTTTGTGTTACAAACCGTCGTATTACTGTGTGATTCGTCTTCGAACGAATACATACTTATGTAATTACTTTTACCTCAATTTATTGGTGCAATTCCTAAACCTTTGAACCTCATTTTTGGACTCCTCCATCCCTCTCCTTCACCATCGTAAATGGAAAAAATTTTTTATTTGTTTTTGATTAATAGGTGTAAGTGAACATATCGAAGAGGAGAAGAGTTGTCTAAGTTTCAAATACAGTTTTTTTATGTGGTTTAAGTTCATGTTTTATTTATGGTAATAACTGATTTCGAGGTCCTATTGTATCATGTTAGTCATAGTAAACTAAGTGTCCATTACAGTTAACGTATACAACCCCTTTCTAATAGTCGTTGACACTAATTATGTATCTAAATATGTCTACTATAGTTTAGGGGGGTGTATCATAAGTCTCATTACGATTATTGAGTGGGACAAGAAGAAGTCCAATCTTTCAAGTAGGTGTTGTTGAAAAACAAGAAATTAGATAACTTTATTTCTTTTGCATGATTTAGTCTCTAATAGTTTCATACGAGTTATTCTCGGGCATGAGAACGGACCTTTTAGGGTACCTGTCTCCTCGGACCATCCGACGTCAGGTACCCCAGTGATTCTCAGCCGGTGCTGACTCACTGAAGTAAAAGTGAAAAGTGAAAGTACGTGACCTCTTCCTTTATCGATGGGTGAGGTCACAAGAACGGACCTCTTGGGGTCCCTACCCCCTCGGACCACCCGACGGCAGATACCCCAACGTGGCTCAGCCTGTGCTGACTTCACTGAATCGTCATCGTCCCGAGTTGATTTACCCTTGATTTAAAGAAAATTTGAGAAAAGTCATTACTATCACTATGACGTTTGTACTAACTAATGTGTCACAGTGATATCGGAGATTTGTCACAATAAAACATTGGAGACTACGGACCCCTAGACAGTATGTAGTCATATTCACCGTACGACGACGACGACGACGACGATTCAGCGAAGTCAGCACAGGGTAGGACACGCTGGGGTCTCTACCGTCGGGTGGTCCGTGGCGGCAGGGACCCTAAGAGGTCCGTTCTTGTGACCTCACCCAACGGTAAAGGAAGAGGTTACGTACTTTCACTTTTCACTTTCTTCAGCGAATCAGGACAGGCTGACAAACGTTGGGGTACCTCCTCGGGTGGTCCGTTCTCATTTCCCGTACGATACCATCCTTAGTCTCGTCCGACACACGTCAGACTTTTAAGTAAGGGGTGTCTACACATGGGAAGACGAAAGGTCGACGGTCAGTGACATCACTGATTAATGTCTCTAACTCAACTTAAGGTTCTGACTTAAACATGTTGAAGGAAAATTCCGAATACAAACTTATCGTGAAAGGGTAAGTAAAATCCTTACCATCCATATGAAATCTTGAAGTCTGTTCCTTTGACATTGTCTCCTTAGTCTCTACACGGGTTCTACGGTAACAGTCAAACCCTGTCTTGGTTTCATAATAGAGTCTGTAGATAATGGACTTTCTAATATCGGTAGGAGTAAAGTTTATGATTTTCAAAAAAAAAAGAAAAAAGGTAAATACCGCAATATAACTGAGGGAAAACGCTCCCCTCCTCGTCTTCTCGTTGTTACTTTATTGTAAAAATCCTCGTACGACGACGACGATGACGATCCAGCGAAGTCAGCACAGGCTGAGACACTCTGGGGTCTCTCCCGTCGGGTGATCCGAGGGGGCAGGGACCCTAAGAGGTCCGTTCTTACGACCTCTCCCAACGGTAAAGGAAGAGGTTCCGTACTTTCACTTTTCACTTTCACTTCAACGAGTCAGTACAGACTGAGAATCGATGGGGTACCTGACGTCGGGTGGTCCGAGGAGGTAGGTACCCTAAAAGGTCCGTGCTCATGACCTCACCCCACGGTGACGGAAGAGGCGAGGTCGATTTACTTCCTATCCGCTCTTCTTCCATTGTTACCGATCCCTCTCTGGTCAATCCTTTGAACGTCCTAAGGGATACCGTCTACGTTCCCCGCCCAAATTCTACCAATTTTCACATGTGTCACTATTTCCCTGTAGAATGTTTCCTGTCTTGAAGCACTGCCTACGTTTCTACCCGAGGGTCCAATGACCGTACTTGTTGACGTACCTACCGCGACTGTAAAAGACTCTGACGTCCGTCGTCTAGACCCCACCCTCCATTAAAGATTTTCAAAATTGATTCTTATGTATCTTTTTTTAGGTTGACACTTAGAGTTTTTGTAATTCGACCCTCTCCGTATTCGACACTAAAGTGATGTACTACGCGACCCTTCCTATTTTGACAGGACTACATCTCGTCTAGTCCCTGCCGGTCTCCAAGAGCCGCCCCCTCTCGTACGGATATTTCCCTCAGAAAGTCCCAGCACCTTGAACAGATATAAGGTTAACACCGCCACCAGTGTGTTTAAATCTGTGCACAATTTATATCTCTTTTGCTTTTTCTCGGTTTAAAATGACAGACTATGAATTTTTTAAAACAATTTTTAACTGTTTTATTTTGGTTGATTTGAAGGCGGAATGATGGTAGACCCAGATTAGAGCCCCGTTCAAAGTTCCACAGGGAAATTGACACGGAGAGCGTCGTCCCGTTTCAGCTCTGACCTCGTGCCCGGTGGCTCCGAGCAGAGGCCGCCACTCGTCGGGCTCCCGGTACAATGGAGCAGGGGGTGAGTGGAACGACGACTCGAGCAGGAACACGTCCCAGCTCGAGAGTCGTCCCAGCCCGGGTCGCGGCAGGAGCCCAGCGAGTGGGGCCGACCCGTAGAGGCGCCTCTTCGTTTGTGCGTCCCGCGCTTCGCCCCGCCGTGAGGTAGTCAAGGCGCAGGCGTCGCGGACGCGCAGACGCGAGGGGCGCCCGGTCGGGGAGGGAAAGTTAAAGGCCACTCAGGATAGCTGCCGCAGGCGCACGAGTGACCTTGCGGACGCGTCCGGCCTAGACCCGATCCTCATGAGCGCGCGCACGCGTGTTCAATCCCCGGACTTGCCTAGGATCGCCAACCCTACAACTTTGCGAGAAATGGGACACCGTAGATCGTCTGACATTTAATATACGCGGGGGATCACCACTGATATTTCTTATCTTCGAGTCCTCTTTATGGTGAATTATAAATAATAGATCCTTTTTTTGGTTCTATTAGTGCTACCATACTAGTGAGTGAATCTCGGTCTGTAGGACCTTACACTTCAGTTCACCCGGAATCCTTCGTAGTGATGCTTTTTCGATCACCTCCACTACCGTAAGGTCAACTCGATAAAGTTTAGGACTTTCTACTACGACACTTTCACTACGTGAATCATACGGTCGTTTAAACCTCTTGAGTCGTCACCGGTGTCCTGACCCTTTCCAGTCAAAAGTAAGGTTAGGGTTTCTTTCCGTTACGGCTTCTTACGAGTTTAATGGCGTGTTAACGTGAGTAGAGTGTGCGATCATTTCATTACGAATTTTAAGAGGTTCGGTCCGAAGTCGTTATGTACTTGGCACTTGAAGGTCTACAAGTTCGACCAAAATCTTTTCCATCTCCTTGGTCTCTAGTTTAACGGTTGTAGACGACCTAGTGACTTTTTTGTTCTCTCAAGGTCCTTTGGTACATAAAGACGAAATAACTGATACGGTTTCGGAGAGACACCTAGTGTCATTTGACCTTTTAAGAAGTTCTCTACCCTTATGGTCTGGTGGACTGGACGGAGAACTCTTTGGATATACGTCCAGTCCTTCGTTGTCAATCTTGACCTGTACCTTGTTGTCTGACCAAGATTTATCCTTTTCCTCATGTAGTTCCGACATATAACAGTGGGACGACTAAATTGAAGATACGTCTCATGTAGTACTCTTTACGACCTGACCTTCTTCGTGTTCGACCTTATCTAAGGACCCTCTTTATAGTTATTGGAGTCTATACGTCTACTGTGGTGGGAATACCGTCTTTCACTCCTCCTTGAGTTTTCGGAGAACTACTTTCACTTTCTCCTCTCACTTTTTTAACCGAATTTCGAGTTGTAAGTCTTTTGCTTCTAGTATCGTAGACCAGGGTAGTGAAGTACCCTTTATCTAGCCCTTTCTCACCTTTGTCACAGTCTGAAATAAAACCCCCCGAGATTTTAGTGACGTCTGCCACTAACGTCGGTACTTTAATTTTCTGTGAATGAGGACCCTTCTTTTCAATACTGGTTGAATCTACCGTATAACTTTTCGTCTCTGTAATGAAACGGTAGTTTCCAGGCAGATCAGTTCCGATACCAAAAAGGTCACCAGTACATACCTATACTCTCAACCTGACACTTCTTCCGACTCACGGCTTCTTAACTACGAAAACTTGACACCACAACCTCTTCTGAGAACTCTCAGGGAACCTGACGTTCCTCTAGGTTGGTCAGGTAAGATTTCCCCTAGTTGGGACCCACAAGAAACCTTCTTTACTACGATTTCGATTTGAGGTCATGAAACCGGTGGAGTACACTTCTCCACTGAGTAACCTTTGCTGAGACTACGACCCTCCCTAACCCCCGTCCTCCTCTTCCCCTGCTGGCTCCTACTCTACCGACCTACCGTAGTGACTGAACTACCTGCACTCAAACTCACTTGAGGCCCTCAACCACTACCTGTCCCTCCGGGCCGCACGACGCTAAGTGCCGCAGCGTGTCTCAGCCTGGGCTGACTCGTTGACTTGACTTGACTTGACTCCGTCTTTATAACCTCTTCCGTTACCGTGGGGTGAGGTCATGGGAACGAACCTTTTAGGGTACCTACCTCCTCGGATCATCCGACGTCAGGTATCCCAACGAATCCCAGTCTGTGCTGACTCGTTGAAATGAAAGTGCGTAACCTCTTCCTTTACCGTTGGGTGAGGTCACAAGGACGGACTTCTTAGGGTCCCTGCCCCTCGGACCACCCGACGAGAAATACCCCAGCGTGTCTTACCCTGTCCTGACTTCACTAAATCGTCGTCGTCGTCGTCCGTTTTTATACCTTCGGTTTGTGTCTAAATTCTCTATGTGACAACCATTACTGGGACATGTCTGAACTATTTCGATTACAATCAACAATCCCAATTTTCTATTTATATCCTAAGGTACAATTTATACTTAAAGTCATTTACTTACTTTAAAATCATAGATACAGGGCACGTTATAAACGTCATAGAGTGAGGATACTCTTATTAATAGGGTTTGGACCTTTATCCGTTCTCTGATAGTTCCACAAGAAAGCATCGAAAAGATCTATACTGAAAAATAACTGACCCGAGTAAATATAAGACAATCCCCACCTCCCCACATTGACCATCTAAAAACCATCTATACTTTTATTAAAGATAGATAATCTGGTCTATTGGGGTGTTTGACACTAAATCATAAGACGTTCTATAATTAGTCAAAACGTAGATTGAGACGTTAGAATAGGATTAAAAATTTTAATCATATACAGAGTCAGTCAAGTGAGTTAGTACAGGTTGAGAAACGTTGGAGTACCTGACGTCGTGTGGTCCGAAGGGACAGGTAGTGGTTGAGGGTCTCGAACAAGTTTGAGTACAGGTAGCTCAGTCACTAAGGTAGGTTGGTAGAGTAGGAGACAACAGGGGAAGAGGAGGACGGAAGTTAGAAAGGGTCTTACTCCCAGAAAAGGTTGTTCAGTAAAGAAGCGTAATCCACCGGTTTCACAACCTCAAAGTCGGAGTCGTAGTCAGGAAGGTTACTTATAAGTCCTGACTAAAGGAAATCCTGACTGACCAACCTAGAGGAACGTCAGGTTCCCTGAGAGTTCTCAGAAGAGGTTGTTGTGTCAAGTTTTCGTGGTTATATACAGATGAAAGAGTATTTGAGAAACTTAACCAAAATCTTAGAATGAATAAGGGAGTAATTAATTACTCAACTTATTTTGAAACTATTTACAAGTAAAATATAAGCATGTTCTTTTTACTAAAAGACAAAAACTTTTCATATGAAATTGTATCCTATAGAATTCAAAAGTACTTCTATGGGTCCACTTGGACACACTACCTTAGTGTGAAATACCGATTCCTTCACGTGGAGTACTCAACAAATTTGGGTTCTTATAGAAAATAACCGAGAATCTCATGTAGGTTTCACCAATACCTTAATTCTAATGACAGACAAAACAGAAAAATGACTAAAAATTTTTAAAACCAAAACAAAGATTAAATACGGATCGATTCAATAAGGTATAACCATTGTTACTAACCCTTAAACCAAAATCTCGGATTGGCAAACTACTGTCCGGAAGTAACCACCGAGTCACCACTTCGTGGACGGACGTTACGTCCTCTGGCGTTAAACTAGGGACCTAGTCCTTCTAGGGGACCTCCTCCCGTACCGATGGGTGAGGTCATAAGAACAGACCTTTTATGGGACCTGTCTCCTCAGACTACCCGATGTCAAGTATCCCAGCGTTTCTCAACCCGTACCGAGTTCACTGACTAGTGTGTATACGTGTAAACCACTATTAAAGACCAACTACCTCTAGATCAGAGACACTCTTCACTCTTTTGTTTCTTAGGTCCAAAAATCAGAAAAGTGAACAGGAACACTCGAGTTTAATTAATTCTTAAGACACGTGGTTGAACCTACTTGTCGAAAAACTGTAGATTTGACCACTTAAAAACACAAAGAGACAAATCAAAGTGGGACCCCAAGTCAAACATTTTGACTTCGATATTCAAGAGATATCCAGACACAGATATTAAATATTGTCGGAAATATAAAACGACTCATTAACATTTTACAAAAGGATAAGACATCCCATAACTTTTTAAGGTAATATTTCGGAGAATTTAATTTCCTTGAAACTAGATTAACCAGATATCTGTTTGTATACGTGAACGTATTTGGGGGTTTAATTTTTCTTTTTCTTAAAGATTTCGAAATCCATACGATTCGAATTTTTTTTATAATGATCAAATCTTTGCAAACTTCTTAGGTTCAAATATATTAATTCCACTCAGAAACCTCTTTAGTCGGACCTAATTATTAAAATCAAATTCCTTTTTTTCCGTAAACACAGAAAAGAGACTAAATCGTTACAATTCATTTTATTTATGTTTGTAAAAAAATTTTCCGTAATCTAAACAAAAGAGTCCTTCTCTAGTCGATTAGACTTGAAGAATTTGATGAATATAACTAAATAATTAATTTATTCGATTAGCATAACGATCTTTTATAAATACAAATACTTTTTCACAGTTAAACGTAAGTGATTTCAATAATTCTGTTTGAAAAATGTAGGTGTCTTTAACAAAACATGATACATTCAAATTTATATTAAGTTTTAGGAATTTTGGGACTCTATTATAATTTAATTAATGACTACTTAGTAAAACATTGATCTAAAAATTTTTTAACTTAAGATTTTGCAACTAATTATTTTCGTATTAAAATGTAAGTATATGAAAACGAAAACATACACTATCTTACCGATAACAAAACTCAGTATAATTACATACATACATAAAAACGGTGAAAGTCTTCCACACTTTCCTTACACACACCGACATCTGTCAACACAATACACTTGAATACTCAAAATAAGTAGACGACTTTACGAACGTACATTGTCCAGAGTTATTAGATGGAGGTCGAAGGGGATACTTTGTCTTCAATAATTTAACCAACTTTCAATATTAATTATACCCCGATTCTGGTGCAATTCCCTCCACTATTCTGTCGTACGTTTCATTACGTTACTCAGAACAAAACGTGCCTTTTCTCTCGGGATTTCACAGCGGAACAAGTCTTATACTTTCTCGTGTCACTTTCTGTTCTGAACTCCTTCATATCGTTCACCTCTTCAAAACTACTTTCACCTAGAATAAACGGAACCAGACATTATGTTCCGAGACTTTTCTTTAAAACTTTATACGATTTTAAAACCGTTTCAGTAAGTCAAGACTTCATAATAAGTGGATATTATTAAAAAACTTTTGTAATGACGGTTTAACATATAATTAATTTTTGATTTTAAACTGAAAGAGAATTGAATGGCAGAACGAGGTAAAGGGGTTTGGAAAACCCAAGTGATGTTACATAGACCCCGAAGAGGACTGTATATTTCCTACGGTAGAATTAAGTACAAAACCCCCCCCCTACCTTGTGAATAGACGTTTCGAAATCTCTTACTTGAAGCGTCCCATAATCAGAAGAGACATTGAGTTGAGGATACCATCTTAGACCGTCTCACCCTCGAGACTAGTTGTAAACTTGACTGGGACTGGATGCCAACAAAGATCCCCGAAAGGACACCGAGTCTGTCATTTCTTAGGTGGACGTTACACCCTCTAGGTCCAAGGTAGAGACCCACCCCTTCTAGGGGACCTCTTCCCGTACCGTTGGGTGAGGTCACAGGAACGGACCTCTTAGGGTACCTGTCTCCTCGGACCGCCCGATGTAGGCACCCCAACGTCTCTCACCCTGTGCCGACTCGCTGAGGTGAAAAGTGTCAACAAAGACCTCACTCGTCGGTCTTTGTGACGACTGTCTGGATACCAAACAGTAGGGAGAAACACCCTCCCCACCACAACTCTCTTAACAAAGAATACCCAGACGAAACCAAGACTACAAAGATAAATAAAAGACTCCGGTGGGATTCTATTCCATTATGATTTGGCATATCACCATTAGTATACCCATGCCACTGTCTGACAAAAGTTTCAAGAAAGTGTAAAATAGAACGAAAGAAGTGCAAATAAATTAACGACAATAGAAAGGGGAGTCAACGACATCGAGGACACAGCGAACTTCATTATGAAATCCCGATGAACCATAGTAAACAGAACGGACTGACCAAGTCCCGACAGACAGACCTCGGATCCTATGTTTGTCGATCCGACAAGAAGGAAGAAAGTACGCAGAAAGTGAATTCAGGTAACGACGACATATAGGACGAAGTATCCTATTAAGTATAAATAATTACGATAAATATAAGAAGGAGACTACGATGCAAGAATTATATAAAGTAAATGAAATTATTGTGTATCAAGTATAACTGGTAAAACATTTTCACTCCACATAATCATCTGACCGAAAGTTCCAAAACTCATTTATTATAGGGTTTGTGACAAAAGGGAGTTAAATTAGATTGTATCTAAACAAAGATCGGCACGTTCAGGGACAACAGGACAAAGAGAGTTTACTCCACACCTCATTACGACATCAAGGGTTTATAGTCAATCATCTACCCACTGGAAGAATGACACATTTTGGTGGACTTTCAGAACAAATCAATGTATATCTAAAGAGTTAGGAAAGGGTTCTAAATGATTTAGTTGAGAAACACCTACCCTGTACTAACAGAGAACGTCTCGTTTCACGATTGGTATATAGGATATTGGTCTTACAGACCTAAACTTAAAACCGGAGATGTATATAGTCTTTCAAACCCATTCAGTAATTTTGAGAGTTCAGGGTCAAAGGACTAGACATTTTACCCTCATTATTACCACAGATGGAGTCTACCGACAACACCCCTAATTTACTCGATTATCAACCAACAACAACAAAAAAAATTGTCAAAGTCCGTATATGATTCATATATTCGTACACAATTTATCTATTTAGTCTTCAATGGGAACTACTAAAATTGTGTTTGTCTAAATACTTAGTTACCTTACCCTACTCCGAGACTTTACGAACTGGACAAAGAGTAACTTCTATATGGGAAAGTAGATAAAGGTCACCAAGAGTCGTCCCGATGATGACGGTGTCGGTGAAGAAAAGTTTTATATACCTCTTTGAAAACCAACAGTGTTATAAAACTAAGCAAGACAATTACGACTACCCCCGTCTCTATTGACCCTCAACCAGCTTTCCGCTGTCTGACTGGGTGTCTACGGTGCTTCGGACCTGATCGTCCAGTTTCCCGTCAGAGACCGCCGTCTACTCCCCGGGACCTTAGGTCATCACAGTCCTTCGTAAATTGTCCTCCGAAGGACACACGACCAAACCTAGACAGTCCTTAGGAGACAAGGAATAATTAAGGACTTATAAGTCCTTAATTCTCCTCTCCGTTCGGAGAGAACCCCGACTCCCTAGGTCCGTAAAGATTCATGGGAGAAGGAAAAATACTTGGTATACCATTTTCACTAATAAATGTTGAGAGAGAGAGAAATTATACCTAGCGGATACAAAACATTCAGACCTTAAAATTAGAAATAGAAACGACTCTTATTGATGTCATATATACGGGTGTAGTACAACTAATTTTGTGGAAACGAGGTAGTCTCGAAACCAGGGGCACAGAACGAAAGAGAGAGAAAGAGGGAGAGAGAAAGAGTCCGATAAAGAAACCTCGCGTCTCCTAGAGACTCAAGTGAAAGGACGGGACTGAAGATTCTGGGAGAGCTCTTCCGCGAAACGCGGAAGTGTGGTAGCCCTCCCGCGGACTCCGGAGGTACTTGTCTCGTTCGGGGCACGTCCCCGAAATAACCGAAAGACTCATTTGGTTCCTTATAGTCGGAGAAAGAGAGAGGAAATGAAATAATAGTCAACTGAGGCCTGGTGGTCCAAGGCCAGGTAATTTCCTGACGTTGTGTCATCCCACCCTTATGCCTACCTGAGATTCTGTTTAGTGTGCCTCCACTTTAGTTCCATCTTCACTACGTTAGACTCGAGCACTGAACGGAGTCCTTAGTACAGCCTTCTACTACCGGACTCTATGACCTGATCACAAACATCCGTCGGAGATCCTTTCTCCCGAAGGGACCACCGAGTCACCATTTCGTAGACTGACGGTTGTGTCGTCTACGCCCAAGTTAGGGACCCCAACCCTTCTAGGGGACTTCTTCCTTTACCGTTAGGTGAGGTCATAAGAGTGGACCTTTTAGGGTACCTGTCTCCTCGGACCACCCGATATCCGGTGCCCTAGTGTCCTCAGTCTGTGCTAAATCGTTGACATTGGTGGTGTTGGTGATCGGGAAATATTGTGTCCGTAGACGTTCTGAGTCCCTGAATCAGGATTATTTCTTCACTCACATAGTCCAACGACAAATAGGGAATTCCCTTTATCGACTCGGAGGCACGTGACCCGGCCCCTACTCATTTGAAATGATGGACTGCATTCCAACCAAGACTTCAAAACGAAGTCGGTACCTTACACCTCTAGTCCACGAGGACTGAGGACGTCTGTTGTAGTGAAACCCCGAAAAGACGTCCTATCCCTGATCCTACTCCATTTACTCCTGGAACCCATATGTGAAATTTCTCCGGCAGTAAGAGTCCCGGGACGTCCACTCACAGAGAAATTTAAAAATGGGATCCATGGAGTTTGTGGTGTAGTATCAGAGTTTGAACGAGAATTTGGTTGACCTAAACTCCGAAGTAACAACCACCCAGACGGAATGTTTCATCACGAGTCACCCCGAACACTTACCGTGGTCACTATTTACGAAGGATGCGACGGGTACGGACCACATAGAAATGCACGAACTGTCGACACAGCTTCCAACTAGTTTTAATCGACGAAGGTCTCGAAGACGTACACCAACGGCGTCAGGTGGATGAAAGGGCTTCTGACACTGAGTAACCCTTTCTGGGACTACGGTCTTTTCTAACTTCCATCCTCCTCTTCCCCCGTTGTCTCCTACTCTTCAAACCTACCGTAGTGGCTGAGTTACCTGTACCCAAACTCGTTTGAGTCCCTCTATCACTTCCTGTTCCTTCGGACCGTTCCCAGTCAAGTCCCCCAACGTTTCTCAACCTGTGCTGAATCACTGACTTGTTGTTTCCTGTAAAAAGTTTTCAAAACCAGATGTAATAACTTCTCCGTTTTAATTCGTATCAGTAGAGACACGTAATCTAATGTCACTTACTGAACTCAGTCAATTTATTTTATCAATTTTTACACACTACAGATTTCTCGATGTTTATCACTAATCCGGATGACAACGGCTTAAACGTAAAACCACTACAATGTTGAACAACTTTGCTCAGGTGGGCTCACTTAGTTGTTTTTGTTGATTTCAATTTTACAGAGTCACTATTTATATATATAAATCTATTGCAAAAAGAAACATTTCACGGGAGTAATATTACGTCCTAAAAAGTATCGACCCATAAAAATGAAGTCAAGACTAACAATTGTGAGTATGTCAAAATGTTTCGACAATTGGTTTTAGACAAATACCGTTGTTGTACTGAAACACACAGAATAATGATTCAAAACACTTCGTGATCCGTTCTTTTATGATGGCCACGATAGTGTCACACTTGTTCGTTCCAACAAGTCAAAGCGACGTACATAAACGGACAACGAGACCACAATTTTCGTAACGTCACGTCACCAATAACCGAACGGGATCACTCTGGTTGGATCTATCGTATAATTTTTCGTCTCTGTAATGAAACGGTTGTTTCCAGGTAGATCAGTTCCGATACCAAAAAGGTCACCAGTACATACCTACACGACGACGACGACGACGATTCAGCGAAGTCAGTCCAGACTGAGACACACTGGGATATCTGCCGTCGGGTGGTCCGAGGAGGTAGGGACCCTAAGAGGTCCGTTCTTGTGACCTCACCCAACGGTAAAGGAAGAGGTTACGTACGTTCACTTTTCACTTTCACTTCAGCGAGTCAGTACAGACTGAGAAACGTTAGGGTACCTGACGTCGGATGGTCCGAGGAGTCGGGTACCCTAAAAGATCAGACCTACACTCTCAACCTGATATTTCTTTCGACTCGCGATTTCTTAACTACAAAAACTTGACGTCACAACCTCTTCTGAGAACTCTCAGGGAACCTGACGTTCCTATAGGTTGGTCAGGTGGGATTTCCTCTGGTCAGGACCCACAAGTAACCTTCCTCACTACAACTTCGACTTTGAGGTTATGAAACCGGTGGACTACACTTCTCAACTGAGTAACCTTTTCTGGGACTACGACCCTCCTTAACCCCCGTCCTCCTTTTCCCCTGCTGTCTCCTACTCTACCGACCTACCGTAGTGGCTGAGCTACCTGTACTCAAACCCACTTAAGACCCTCAACCACTACCTGTCCCTCCTGACCGCACGACGCTAAGTACCCCAACGTGTCTCAACCTGTGCTGACTCGATGACTTGACTTGACTTGATTCACTCTATTTTGTTTTGTCCTATACTCATATACAGACATGGAGAACTAAAATACCATCTACAACTCACAGGTTCCTTCCGACTCTAATTTAAGACCTACTGATTTTGGTCTGGTCCACATTACAATAGTTATATTCAAACACACTGACTCCGAAGAACTTTTTTCCCCGTACCTACCGAAAACATCTTCTGTCATATATGCATATCCCGTCCCCTTCTCCCTCCTTTACTCTCTCCTCCTCCCTATAACCCGTCAATCTTGAGAACCCTCTGATAAAACAATTTTTTTGTCTTTTGTTTTTGAACCTTTAACACTGAAGGGTCATCGGGTCAACAATTCTGAAGTTGCAAGGTCACGTCCCTTGTACACTCAAACTAGAGACACATTAATCACTACAACTCGTAGAAAGGTATACAATCAACCGGTAGACATGGAGAAAAAAACTTTTTACAAAAGAGTCCAGGAGACGGATGAAAAAAACTCAACATACTCAAATATGTATACATATATATATCCTATATTAGGGAAGAACATATATAGTAAACGTTCGTAAAAAAGGGTAAGTAATTCGTCTAAAAACAAAACAACTCAAAAGAAGTGACACGTTTTGGAGAAATCAGACTACGTCAGGATAAATAAAAACGAAAACAAGGGGAACGGACTCCTCTGTCTCGGTTTTTTTGTTATGATGATTCTGATGATTCTGATGATTCTGATGATTGTTATGATGATTCTGATGATTCTGATGATTCTACAGTTTCTTGTGTCACGGATACAAAAGAAGAGTCTCAAAACACCAAAGTACAGGACGTAACTTCAGAAATTAAGTAAAACTCAAACGGTGACACTCAACACACTCTTTCATTAGGCCAAACTAAGAAAACGTACATCGACAAGCTAATAGGGTTTGTGATAAATGACTTCATAGAGAGATTAGGACTCCTAATCTCTACTGCAAACCTTTATAAACCCCGAAGGGTCTACCGAGTCACTATTTCTTAGGCGGACGGTCACGTCCTCAGTACCCAAGCTAGGGGTTCAACCTTTCTAGGGGATCTCCTCCTTTACCGTTGGATGAGGTCATAAGAATGGACCCTTTAGAACACCTGTCTCCTCCGGCCACCCGATGTCAGGTACCCTAACGTCTCAACCTGTATTGACTCACTGAACCACACCTTTATTATAATATTAGGGGATCGGATTAAAAAGAAATCCTTTTAATTGACATCAATTTGATCCTTCGTTAGTATATCTGGAAATCGAATAGGTCATGTTCAACAGGGAAGAGACTTTATAAACATCCTTAAAGACCCAATGTCTCGAATAACGACCTGAGAAACCCCGTTGTTTGTATTTAGAAGTGAGTCCGACGTAAAATGATGGGAGTCTAGAAAGAAGACTTAAAGTAAGACGGATTCGAAGGACTGTGACAAATCAGACAACCATACTCCTTAATCGCACTAACGAAAGATTTACAACTTGGTTAGAATATAAGGACCCTATTTGAGGTCAACCAATACTACTTAATACAAAATTATAAAAAAACATAGGTTAAACGATTAAAAAACAAAAAAAACCTCTCAAAATGTAGATCCAAGTACTCTCGACACCCAGACGTCGAAATAAAACAACGTTACGTAAAAAAAAAAAGGAAGACTAAAACCGTAGTCCCATTACGACTGAAGTCTTTAGTCAACCCTTCACAAGGAAGGATTAACGTACAACCTTATCAAATATTTTTATAATAAAGAAGAGAATTACAATACATTTTAAAGGGTCGTTTCATTAGACACAGACCTTAAAAGAAACAACCTGTCACAAAATTTTTGTTAATAAAACTGAAGAAATAATCTCTATTCTGTTCAATATACAAAGAAAAACTCGAAACAGACACCGAACGTTTCTCAAACAGGGAAGGAGTCCGGACGCGGAATTTCTTCAGAACGAGTCTAGAATGAACACTCGTGGTCACCAACACTTAAAGGTTGAATAGATACCGGTGGGTCTGTAACATAGGAGTACGAAAAGTCGTTAAGTGACTTTTGTAATCGACTCGAAAAGGAGAACCGAACAGACCGTAGACCCTCACAGACTGGGTCCTTCTCCACGGACACTGGACTGAGAGTGACTCCCGAGGACGGGAAGGAAACGAAGTCGGATCAAACAATGGGACACTCGAGCCAAGAGGCTACACAAGTGCCTTTCAACACTAAGACGTCTAGAAAGTACGAAAACGATAATGTTTACCTTCTCACGAAAAGAAAGTCCGAAAGGTATTGGATTTCTCCTCGAGCTTCAGATTATGATCAAAAAAACATTAACTTGAATTTAAAGTGAATATTTGTTTACAGACGCATGTATAAGTACAAAAGAAGGGAAGAAAATCTACTTGACATCGTATGACGTGTATGAAAGGACGTAAAACTGCCAGAATAGATTATAATATAGGACCTCTACTAAAGTGTTGTCACATTTCGTTACGCACGAACAAAGGCGGGTACCGACGGGTCATTCTTGGGGTAGTGCACGACAGGGAGTCCACTAAGCCAGTAGGAAGATAAAGTCCTGAAACACCGATAAAGGTAAGGAATCGAAAATGTTCATCACGACGTACGGAGCGGTGAATAATAAGAACAAAGACTTGGAACGAAGACTGGAAATTCGGGAAAAATATACAAATCTTATGTCATAAAGGAAGGACTTAAATTATACCGATACAAAACTCCTCGAGACGTGGGTCTTAGGGTGAGTAAGGAAGAAGTACAAAAACTCCGGCGGAGGTCTGTAAGGGTATGAAAAAGCCAAGTCTCATGGGATTTACAGAGGTATTGAAAAAGTACCAGGGGTTTCGACTCTTGTTCGGTTTTTTGTGTACTCGTTTTTTTTAAGACTCATTAAGAAAAATGATTCATTACTCCAGGTTTTTGAATTCTTTATAAACGTAAACTTATTGAATCATCGACGAACTTTTTTATTATGTGTATTTTAACTTTACCTTTTATTGTAAATGTAAAATAAGAATTCATTGGTGTCAGTAATTTTCCCACACATACTGACGACCCGGGACATATTGAAGAGTTTGGAACCTTGTTCTAACTTGTAGTGGTGGGAGCAAAGACAAGGAGTCACTAAAAGTACTCCATAAAAAAAGTAGAGTCTTTGGTAGTCCGTAGAAACGTTTCTGTACTGTAGTGACAGTTTTATTTACATCATGCTAGATTACAACTTTGACTCTTATGGAACTCGTTGGTCAAGTTCGGTACAGGTTGTCTCAGTCATAGTGACACAAAGGGAGTTTTAACGCTTATGGGGTACCACAGGAAACCCAAGTGCCTGTGGGGTGCCGTAGTGTCCCGTGTCAGACTCTTAGGGTCCGGAAGGGTAGAACGACGATAGCCGTGGTGTCTGCTAAATTTTGAGACAATGGATATTTGTGGAAACGTAGGTCCAATCGAAAGAAGGTCAAATCGTTGGTCTAAGATGAAAGACTTGTGTAGTGATACCAGTATGAAGTAAAGAGTAAAGAATAATGATAAGAAGATGATACAATAAGGAGTTTCTGTGTCGAGACTCAGACAGGACAACCTGATCTTTTAGTGGACGGTAGAAGAAAGAAAGAGTAGGTGTGTTAGTGAAAGAGTAAGGTGACCTTTTATTATTTTAGACATAGATATGACTGTTAAGAAATGTAAGAATTTAAGTTATAAATTTTATGATTTAATTTTTTTAGAACAATTATGGAACAAGGATTACTGGTCGTACTGTAGTGACCTACGTCTCAACCTTTCTTAATACGTCAACATGGGATATCTACATTTTTCGATTTCCCATATCTATTATCATTTTGTGTCAGATTTTTTTAATCCTATACTACTCGAAAGTGATAGATAACGAAAGTAAATTTTATCTTAAATAAATTGACATCTAAATACGTTTAATTAAATTTTATTACCAGTACAAATTATTGGTCGAAATTTTTCAGGATTTTTAAATGGGTAGTCGGTCAAATTCGACCAAAGTTAGTGAGAAGAAGATCTATTTAAAAGTAAATTTTTTAATTTCCTAACGATTTTTCTATATGATATGACATGTCCTTTATATCGGTTACAAGATATTATTGATATTTAGTACATATTAGAAATTTTTAACACTTAGTGATATAACATGTTGACGTTAAATATATTATAACATTTAGTTGATATAGTCTTAATTTTTTATAATTTTTTCGTACCCCTAAAAAACCAAGTACAAGTAAAGTAATCCAACAATAATGGAGAATTTAAAATGAACCATGAATAATAACGAGAACAAGACTATAGACAAAGTCAAAAACGGGTGACCTCAAATTTTAACCGGTATCAACCGTATACACGTGGTGGATTTAACCGTTTATTCTGTTTACCTCCGAAGAGATGAGGTGGAGAAAGAGAAAAGGTAGACGTCCCTCCCGTTAACAATTTGTAATAACTGTGTGGTGACAAGACTGATTCTATATTAAATTTTTACTTCGTTATACGACACACATCTCTCTAATACACATCGTCCTAAAATTAAAATTAACGTTTTACGGATTTTATGAAATTTAACATTCAGTCCTGATGAACTAAATTCTAAAATAAAGACACTTAGAGATCGTCAGTAATATTATATGTGTTTTATAGATTTGTACACCTTATCACATCAAGTCAAGTCAAGTCAACGAGTCAGCACAGACTGAGAAACACTGGGGTACTTAGCGTTGTGTGGTCTGGAGGGACAGGTAATGGTTGAGGGTCTCAGGTGGGTTTGGGTACTGGTAACTCAGCCACTACGGTAGATTAGTAGAGTAGGAGACAGTATGGGAAGAGGAAGGTGGGAGTCAGAAAGAGTCATAGTCCCAGAAAAAGTTGCTCAGTCGAGAAGTGTAGTGCGCCGGTTTAATAACCTCAAAGTCGAAGTTGTAGTCAGGAAGGTTACTTGTGGGTCCTGACTAGAGGAAATCCTACCTGACCAACCTTGAGGAACGTCAGGTTCCCTGAGAGTTCTCAGAAGAGGTTGTGATGTCAAGTTTTCGTAGTCAAGAAACCCAAGTCGAAAGAAATATCAGGTTGAAAGTGTAGGTATGTACTGGTGACCTTTTTGGTATCGGAACTGATCTGCCTGGAAACAACCGTTTCATTACAGAGACGAAAAGTTATACGATAGATCCAACCAGTATTGAAAGGAAGGTTCCTCATTCGTAGAAAATTAAAGAACCGACGTCAGTGGTAGACGTCACTAAAACCTCGGGCTTTTTTATTTCGGACTGTGACAACGGTGACAAAGAGATAGATAAACGGTACTTCACTACACTGGTCTACGGTACTAGAAGCAAAAGACTTACAACTCGAAATTCGGTTGAAAAAGTTAGAAGAGAAAGTGAAAGTAGTGCTTCGAGAAACCAAGAAGAAGTGAAAGACGGTATTCCCACCACAGTAGACGTATAGACTCCAATAACTATAAAGAGAGCCGTTAGAACTAAGGTCGAACACGAAGAAGGTCGGGTCGTAAAGAGTACAACATGAGACGTATCTTTAATTTATTCGTCCCACTGTTATATGTCGGAACTGCACGAGGAAAAGGATAAACCTTGGTCAGACAACAAGGTACAGGTCAAAATTGACAACGAAGAACTGGACGTATGTCCAAAGAGTTCTCCGTCCAGTCCACCAGACCATAAGGGTAGAGAACTTCAAATAACACTAGGTGTGTCAGTTTCCGAAACCGTATCAGTTATTTCGTCTTTATCTACAAAGAGACCTTGAGAGAACGAAAAAGGTACTAGGTCGTCTACAACCGTTAAACTAGAGACCAAGGAGACGGAAAAGTTTAGGTCGAACTTGTAGACGTTCAAGTGTCAAGTACATAACGACTTCGGACCGAACCTCTTAAAACTCGTAATGAAATGATCGCACACTCTACTCACGTTAACATGTCATCAAACTAGTAAGAAACCGTAACGGAAAGAAACACTAACCTTACTTTTGACTGGAAAGGGTCAGGACACCGGTGACGACTCAACAGGTTTAAACGACCGTATAACTCACGTAGTGAAAGTGTCGTAGTAGAAAATCCTAAACTTTATCGAGTTGACTTTAAGATAGTGGAGGTGATCGAAACAAGTATTACTACGAAGGATTCCGGGTGAACTGAAGTGTAAGGTCCTACAGACCGAGATCCACTCACTAGTGTGGTAACACTAATAGGTCCAGCACTTCTAGAAAAAACATGTCAAGACACATAAGAATGGTGGAGAAGAATTATAGAAGACGAAGACAATCCAGGGATGGTAAAGACAGGAAATAACTCGGGTAGAAACGTACTTTACAAGGGAACCATAGAGATTAAAAGAACTTCTCTAGAGATCAGAAAGGGTAAGACAACAAAAGGAGATAAAGAAACGTAACTAGTGACTCCTTCCGAAAGAATAGAGAGGAACGGTAAGAAACCTTGAGACGTAAGTTTTCCCATATAGAAAGGAAAAGAGGAAACGAAAAGTGAAGAGAAGAAAAGTGTCGATAAACATTCCGGAGGAGTCTGTCGGTAAAACGAAAAAACGTAAAGAAAAGGTACCCTTACCAGAACTAGGGACAGAGGATACGTTACAGTACTTGGAGGTGGGTATCAAGTAGTCTGTGAGACAGATATTCTAGATCAGGGAATTTAGATAAAGAGTGAAGGTGACATATCAGTATTCCCTAAACTAAATCCAGTATGGACCTACCAAATCACCAAAAGAGGTGAAGGAAGTTAAAGTTGGACTTAAACCGTCATTCCTCAAGTACTAAACTCGGTGTCAGTCGAGGACCAGAACAAAAACGACTGACATATCTCGAAGTAAAAACGGACCTTTCTTATATTAGTCAGACTAAAGTCACAACTGGTAGACCACTACAAGTACACATCTTGGAAGAGAACATAACAACCTTCTCCCACAAACGATACTGGTCACGTAAGAGAACCGTCTTGAGAGAATCGGAAACGGGACGAAGTAAGACATGAGGTTCCGGCTTAAACGGACAGTGAGGTTCATAAAGAGTTGAAGGATGAAAACGTAAGGTCAGGGGATATTACTTTTCCTGTAGAAAAACCCCACAATCAAGATCTTCCAGAACATCCAGATCTCTACGATCATATTAATACACTTTTAACGTATACACTTTCCTATTTGAACCTTTTATAGTGACTTTTTAAATTTCAACAAATCCACTCTCGTGTAATGTGAGTCTTTAATAGAATCAAAACTACTAATGAGTAAATCACAATATATAAATTAGGGTGTATGAGAAGGATGAGGCCCTCAACCACTACCTGTCCCTCCGGACCGCACGACACTGAGTACCCCAGCGTTTCTCAGCCTGTGCTGACTCGCTGACTTGACTTGACTTGACTTGACTAACACGAAAATTAAAGTCTCTCTCGTGAAGTACTTTATAATATCTGTTACGGTTCTTTTGTTTTCCGTTGTAATTTCCCTTTATACGATGTTACCAACATCTAAATACACGGTCGTCGAAGTATGTAATATAAATAAGGTCACCCTTTTAATCAGTACTTAATATGTTCAAAGCTAAATACACTCCAGAACTCATTAAATAGGGAATGTATTTTACGTAGGGGGATATTCATGACCTAAATGAACCGTGAAACGAGTACTAAGTACACCACACATGTAAATTCTACCCTCAGCTTTGTAGAGTCAGGATCACCTTGACTTAGCAGAAATAAAAACGTTGACTATTTACTCTAAAAATTCAGTCAACGAACTTTAAGTTCTTAAGTAAAAAGTTTCTTTGTCAGAGATGTGTCCTCGAGTGTAAACTATTGGGTGATAAATACACAACCACGAAATGTATAATAAAGACAAAATAACCATAGTTAAGTAGAATAATTAATAGTTTCTAATATTAACACGTTATAACTCTTCATATCTTGTTTCAGGTTGATACCCTCCTGTCAACTAGAGGTTATAAAACAACCGGAGACGGCGTGTAGTTGTATCTAGTGGGTGTCCGTGTATGAGGACGAAAGTGAAGTCCACTCCAGAAAACGTAAATATAGTACGATGTTACGATAAAACTTCTCGACTTAGTACCCTCATTCTTTTGAAATCACTAGAAACGTCTTTGTCTTATATTCTTAGAACCTTTGATTTCGTGATTAAACTCAAATAAACATTCTACTAAAGGTCAAATATTCATAAAATTGTATTCTGTAAAGTATATCATAGGTCGTTAGAACCCTTCACCCATAAGAAAACGAACAAAATATCTATTCCTTAAATACGAGTTTTTTAAGTCACTAAGTAAATTCCCTTATGAAGTTCCATTATTCTTTAGACTTAGAAATAAAAGGAGGTCTCCTTAATAAATAAAAATAAACATTTACAGGTATAGTCCCTTACGTACATTCGTGACACTACCACTTAAGAAGGGATCATCGAGTCGACCATTTCTTAAACGAACGCGACGTCCTCTGGAGCCAAGTTAAGGACCCAGGTCTTCTAGGGGACTTCTTCACTATCTGATGGGTAAGTCCATAAACACCCGAAAAGACCACCGAGTCTGTCGGTTATTAGGTGGACTTTACGTCCTCTGGACCCAAACTAGGGTCCCAACCCTTCTAGGGGACCTCCTCCCGTACGGTTGGGTGAGGTCATAAGAACGGAACTCTTAGGAGTACCTGTCTCCTCGGACCACCCGACGTCTCAACCTGTACTGACTCACTGTTTCGTATTACTACTTAAGAATAACCGTTCTAATTTCAGTTTTACATTTTTATTACAAAAACCTCTTCCCTCGTACATGTCGAACCATCTTCTCGTACAATAATATCGAAATATAATCGTCTACCCTTCCGTCGTCGAAATCTTCCTCGTCGGATGTACCGTTACACCATATCTTTTACTTCCCCAGAACACCAGGTTTTTCTGGAGTCAAACGTAAAATGTGGGGAAAACTGAAAGAACGACACACTTAAATCCGTTCAAGAATTGGAGAAATTGGATCTAAATGAGGAGACCTTTTACCCGTCTTCTTGAGGATGAATCATCATAAAGACACCCTCCCTAACCCCCGTCCTCCTCTTCCCCCGCTGGCTCCTACTCCACCGACCTACCGTAGTGCCTGAGCTACCTGCACTCCGACTCACTTGAGGCCCTCAACCACTACCTGTCCCTCCGGACCGCACGACGCTAAGTACCCCAGCGTCTCTCAGCCTGTACTGACTCACTGATTTTACTTGACTTGACTTGCCTTGACTTCATACTTTTTATAGGGTTTCTTAGATCGTGACTTATTCACACACACGAGTCAGTGAGTCAAGTCGAGTCAAGTCAGTGAGTCAGCACAGACTGAGAAACACTAGGGTACCTGACGTCGTGCGGTCCGGAGGGACAGGTAGTGGTTGAGGACCTTGAACGAGTTTGAGTACAGGTAGATCAACCACTACGGTAGGTTGACAGAGTAGGAGACAACAGGGGAAGAGGAAGGAAGTCAGAAAGGAACTTAGTCCCAGAAAAGGTTACTCAGTAAAGAAGAGTAGTCCATCGGTTTAATAACCTCAAAGTCGAAGTCGCAGTCAGGAAGGTCACTTATAAGTCCTAACTAAAGAAAGTCCTAACTGACCAAATTAGAGGAGTCAGAGAGAGTCCCTGAGAGTTCTCAGAAGAGGTTGTGGTGTGGAGTTTTCGTAGTTAAGAAGCCACGAGTCGAAAGAAATACCAGGTTGAGAGTATAGGTATGTACTGATGACCTTTTTTGGTAGGGAAACTGATCTACCTGGAAATAACCGTTTCATCACAGAGACGAAAATTTATATGACAGATCCAATCAGTATCAAAAAGAAAGTTCCTCGTTCACAGAAAAGTAAAGTACCAACGTCAGTGGTAGACGTCACTAAAACCTCGGGTTTTAATAGTGGCTCGGTGGACCCTTTGGGTTTCCGTGACTTATTAACGAGTCAAGAACAGTTTTATAATAATCTTAATACTAAGATAACTAAAAACACATTTTAAAATTCTCCATCACTATGTAAATTAATCATGAATCTTGTAAATGGTAAAATTACTCGTATAAGATTTATACATATTGTAGTATATACACATCAGTTCCTCATGCAGTTCCGAAATACAATAGTGGGACAAATAAATTGAATATACGTCTTACTTAGTACACTTTACGGTCCAACCTACTTCGTGTTCGACCTTAGTTCTAACGGTCCTCTTTATAGTTATTGGAGTCTACACGTATACTGTGGTGAGAATACCGTTTTCGTTTCTCCTTGGTTTCTCGGAGAACTACTTTCACTTCCTCCTCTCACTTTTCCAACCAAATTTTGAGTTGTAAGTCTTTTGCTTCTAGTACCGTAGGTCAGGGTAGTGAAGTACCGTTTATCTACCCCTTTGTCACCTTTGTCACTGTCTGAAATAAAAGAACCCGAGGTTTTAGTAACGTCTACCATTGACGTCGGTACTTTAATTTTCTGTGAACGAGGAACCTTCTTTTCGATACTGGTTGGATCTGTCGTATAATTTTTCGTCTCTGTAATGAAACAGTTGTTTCCAGGTAGATCAGTTTCGTTACCAAAAAGGTCATCAGTACATACCTACACTCTCAACCTGGTATTTCTTTCGACTCGTGGTCTCTTAACTACGAAAATTTGATACCACAACCTCTTCTGAGAACTCAGGGACTCTCTCTGACTCCTCTAGTTTGGTCAGGTAGGACTTCCTTTAGTCAGGACTTATAAGTAACCTTTCTGACTACCACTTCGACTTTGACGTTATGAAACCGGTGGACTACACTTCTTGACTGAGTGACCTTTTCTGGGACTCCGACCTTTTCTAACTTCTGTCCTCCTCTTCCCCTACTGTCTCTTACTCTATCAACCTACCGTAGTGGTTAAACTACATGTACTCAAACTCGTTCAAGGTCCTCGACCACTACCTGTCCCTCCGGACCACACGACGTCAGGTACCACAGTGTTTCTCAGTCTGTACTGACTCGCTGACTTGACTCGACTTGTTGTATATATACTTACATATACGTATGTGTCAGTATATTATATACTTAACTGATCAACATCTATTACAGGTGTCTAATAAAAATAATATAAGTCTGAAATTTTTTTACTTTAATAAAGGTATATCTGAAAAATATATGGTTGTTACTGACATATGTATATATTAAGCATATTAAAAACAAAAAGAATGTATGGACCGTGGTGTAACTGTATAGTGCCTAAGGAATTAGTAAATTCTTACAAAACAAACATACTTGTTATGACGAAATAGTAAATAACCTAATAACTGATTACATGTGGGTGTACACATGGATCACATCTTATATGGGATACTCTGTAAAATACTCTTGGACTGTAGAAAGTAAAGTGTAAACTAAATGGACTTTACCAGTTTCTACCGGTTAAAATGTTTGTATAAACTCTTGAACATAAAATAGGTAAAAGAGTTTCAACTGAGATTTATAAAACCATAAGTTTCGTAGGAGAGAACTTAGTGGATAACACCATATTTACTTAGAACGATTAAAAGAGACATCAGTTTCCGAAAAGGTTACTAGATACTGCATGGTGAAACATCGAAACGTGGTAACCGTCATGGTGAAACGTTAAGTAAAAGTAAAACATATAAATGTAACTTGCGAAGGTAGTAGGGGTCATCGGTCTCCGATTGGGAAGTAATTACTCCTATATAAGGCCACAAGTACTCCCATTCCTCCTTTTCTCTACAATCTCACCTCTGTTTAAAATATCACCAGTCCAGTAATAACTTACTAACGTCTTAGATCTAAAAAGGAAGGGATGAGTTATGTTAAAAAGACCCTACAGTCTATTATTTAGTGTTTATTTTTTATACGGAATACTGTTTTGTTTGGTTTTTGTTCATCCTTGTCTCTAAATCATTTCTATTTTAAAATTTAACACTTTGTCCAAAATTTAATTATTTTTTATATAATTTTTTGACTCAAGAGTCTTTTCTAATCGTTCGAACTAACTCTTTTTCTTTTTTTAACTTCTATATTTAAATCTTTAATCTTTCCCTTATACTCATCTCTGTACTTTCTTTAGTTTTCTTTTGAAAAATTCTCTTATATTAGACATTAAGTCACCGTTATATAAACTTTCAGATCTCTTTTGATAAAGACTATTTTATATTTACTTTTTTAACTGTGGGTTTTTCCTTATTTTATCTTTTTATGATCATTTATATCTTTGTTAAACAAATTTTCTAATAACTTCTTTATGATAAATTTTACCGTGGTTCGGACTCACTATAAAAAGAGAGAGTTTGGATCTTTTTTATCTGTTAAGGACATAAAATTGATCAGACTAAGTATTTTATAATACACCTTTCAGGATCAAATACTTCGATAGGACCAATTTATGGTTTTGGACCAATTCAAGGGGTTTGAATACTTATATGTACGTTCAAAAATTAATTTTATGATCGTTTAACTCAGGTAGTAACTTGACCTTCTTCTGGGAACGTTTCACCTTAAGTAAGGTTCCAATTTTACAACCCAAAGGAAGAATTAGTGGATTTACTGTTTATCTACTTCGGTTCTACAATTACCTTTTTTACCTTTATTCGTTATTACTTAAGGGTTGTTAATAAGAACTATTTCACATTAATGAGATTTAAGTCGTCCCTATAAACATTCTCAACGAGTTCACTTTTCGATGTTAAATGATAAAACATTGTCCATTCGTAGATATTCAGTGTGTTAGTATATTATTTTAGTTATATATACTTTAGACCGGTAAATTCTTTTATTTTCTTATCACGTAAAGTCTATCATTTAAAGTCAAAATTCGATTGATTTAATATTGATTTAATATTGATTTAATTATTCTGATAACTAAAACCCTTTTTTAAAACGATTACCGATATTACGTACAAGAAATTCCAGTTTTATTCAAAGTGATTGTATAAAAACGTAAAATCTCTTAAAAATTATGAAGAAATGTGACTTATTTATAAGTAAAATCTTAAACTTTTCGTTCTTTTGTACGGGTGTGTCTACGTCAGTATAAATTTAAGACTTACACTTTTTTTGTATTTCATTCAAACAAACAGTAAATCTTGACTTCTCTTTAAGGTATCTGAAATTTCACTATTTTGAATTCGGGAGGTTAATAATAACGGGTCGTGTTATGGACTGTGGATACTTCGTAAGTTTATAAACAACCTAAGTTGACTTTAGTCAAAAAATCGGTGACTTTTGGTAAAACCACAAAAAAGTAACTGGACAGGATACTATTTTCAGTTACTCGTTTACTTGACCCAATGCCATAGTAGAGGTGAGTATTCGATACACTGGAGCCTGTCAAGTAATTTATAAACCGGAATAACTCGATACTGGTCATTTAAGAGTCTGGAGATCCTGTACACTAGGTGGTAAAATACACACTTTCTTAAAAATTTTAAATATTTGATAATAAGGCATTGGCAAGACAAGTTGTACTCAGTGTTTACACTCGGTACATAAATTATATCTTTAAAGATCATCGGTGTAATTTTATTCATTTATTCCATTTTAATTAAATTTATTATATGAAATAAATTGAGTCATATGGGGTTTGAAATAGTAAAGTGACACATTAGTTATGTTTGTAATAATTATTCCATGAAAAGTATGACAGAAGTCTTAAGAAACATATAAAATATTGGGTAGAGTTAATTCTGAACCGTATAAAACTCCCGAGTGAACGGTGTATGGATCATTGACATAATAACCAATTACGTCAAGGATCCAGACAACTGAATTATTTTTAATATTTTTTATTATTTTTCTTACAGACGGTAATAATACACTCCATATTGTACTATACCGGTTTATTTGAAATTCTACTAAGAATTCGTGTCGTCACCTTGTAGTTCCTTCAAATTGGACTAAATATGTACTTACTTAACGTATTTCACCAGATTATACTCTTTACCAAAGAAGATAAAGACTATAATTACGACACCAAGATAGTTCACGGAACGTGACGTCTCGGTGAATCGTAACAACATTCTTTGTGGACCTTATTGTCCTTTTAAACCGGAACCTCATGTCTTACTTCGTCCCGTTTCCGATTATCTTAAGACGGTTCTCTTGCGTGACCAGTATCGTTTGTGGGAGAAGGTTGTTGTGTTCTCTTCTGAGATGTGTACCCGTAGTGGTCTACCAGTTGTGACTTTTGTCTAACTAATATAAGAGACGTCGGTTTCTACCTCTTCGAGATATGTCAGTCGTTTTTGTTCTGGTCCTCGTCTGACACCGAGTCTAGTACTTGAGGAATAATGGTTTAAGTCTGAGTTTAACTTCTGTCATCCCTTTTGGCGATCTGGTAAGGCCATACTGGATTTAGTTTAGGAAATACTGATATGTCGCCTTTACTCTCTATCTAAATTCCCTGATCTAGAATATCTGTCTCACGGACTACTTGATACCTGCCTCCAAGCACTGTAACATGTCCTCTGTCCCTAGTTCTGGTAGGGGTCCTTTTTCTTTACGTTTTTTCGTTTTACTCACAGACTCCTTCGGAATGTTTAACGACACTTATCTTCTCTTCACTTTTCGTTTNAGTTTAACTTCTGTCATCCCTTTTGGCGATCTGGTAAGTCCATACTGGATTTAGTTTAGGAAATACTGATATGTCGCCTTTACTCTCTATCTAAATTCCCTGATCTAGAATATCTGTCTCACGGACTACTTGATACCTTACTCCAAGCACTGTAACATGTCCTCTGTCCCTAGTTCTGGTAGGGGTCCTTTTTCTTTACGTTTTTTCGTTTTACTCACAGACTCCTTCGGAATGTTTAACGACACTTATCTTCTCTTCACTTTTCGTTTCCTCTTTTCCTTTCCATATGAGTAGACTTACGTCTCAAGGTTTCTTCTCGTTCCTCTCTATTCTTTCGGAAGGAGTCGCTAGTTACGTTTCTTTATTTCCTTTTCTTGTCTTACCCTTTCTGATCTCTAGAGAAGTTCTTTTAATCTCTATGGTTCCCTTGTAAAGAACGTTTCTACCCGAGTTATTTCCTGTCTTTACCATACCTGGATTGTCTTCGTCTTCTATAATTCTTCTCCACCGTTTTTTATTGTCTTGATGTGTATTTTCTAGAAGTACTGAGTCTATTAGTGCTACCACACTACTAAGTGGATCTCGGTCTGTAGGACCTTACACTTCAGTTCACCCGGAATCTTTCGTAGTGATGCTTGTTTCGCTCACCTCCACTATCTTAAGGTCAACTTGATAAAGTTTAGGATTTTCTACTACGACACTTTCACTATGTGAGTTATACGGTCCTTTAAACCTTTTGAGTCGTCACCGGTGTCCTGACCTTTTCCAGTCAAAGGTAAGGTTAGGGTTTCTTTCCGTTACGGTTTCTCACGAGTTTGATGGCGTGTTAACGTGAGTAGAGTGTGCGATCATTTCATTACGAATTTTAAGAGGTTCGGTCCGAAGTCGTTATGTACTTGACACTTGAAGGTCTACAAGTTCGACCAAAATCTTTTCCGTCTCCTTCGTCTCTAGTTTAATGGTTAAAAGTGACCTAGTAGCTTTTTCGCTCTCTCAAGGTCCTTTTGTAGATAAAGACGAAATAACTGATACGGTTTCGGAAACTGACACACCTAGTGTTATTTGACACCTTTTAAGAAGTTCTCCACCCTTATGGTCTGGTGGACTGGACGGAGAACTCTTTGGACATACGTCCAGTCCTTCGTTGTCAATCTTGACCTGTACCTTGTTGTCTGACCAAGGTTTATCCTTTTCCTCATGTAGTTCCGACATATAACAGTGGGACGACTAAATTGAAGATACGTCTCATGTAGTACTCTTTGCGACCCGACCTTCTTCGTGTTCGACCTTAGTTCTAACGACCCTCTTTACATTTATTGGAGTCTATACGTCTACTGTGGTCGGAATACCGTCTTTCACTTCTTCTTGATTTCTCGGAGAACTACTTTCACTTTTTCTTCTCACTTTTTCAACCGAATTTCGATCTATAAGTCTTTTGCTTCTAGTACCACAGGCCAGGGTAGTGAAGTACCGTTCATCTACCCCTTTGTCACCTTTGTCACCGACTGAAATAAAAAGACCCGAGGTTTTAGTGACGTCTACCACTAACGTCGGTACTTTAATTTTCTGTGAATGAGGAACCTTCCTTTTAATACTGGTTGGATCTACCGTATAATTTTTCGTCTCTGTAATGAAACAGTTGTTTCAAGACAGGTCAGTTCCGATACCAAAAAGGTCACCAGTAAATACCTACACTCTCAACATGACTTTCGACTCACGGCTTCTTAACTACGAAAACTTGACATTACAACCTCTTCTGGGAACGCTCAGGGAACCTGACGTTCCCCTAGGTTGGTCACGTAGGATTTCCTCTAGTCAGGACCCACAAGTAACCTTCCTGACTACAACTTCTACTTTGAGGTCATAAAACCGGCGGACTACACTTCTCGACTGAGTAATCTTTTCTGGGACTACAACCCTTTCTAACTTCCGTCCTCCTCTTCCCCTGTTGTCACCTATTCTACTAACCTACCGTAGTGGTTGAGTTACCTGTACTCAAACCCATTTGAGACCCTCAACCACTACCTGTCCCTCCGGACCGCACGACGTCAAGTACCCCAGTGTTTCTCAGCCTGTGCTTACTCGTTGACTTGACTTGGACCGTAAATCTAATATATCCATACGAAACAGAGTAAGGTATTTTCAAAAATCCGTCTTTAATAACACCTTTCTTCCTTTTACTTTTTTTTCTCTTTCTTTTTCCTTTCTTCCCTCCTTCTCCAATTTCCTGTTTTTCTCTCCCTCCCTTCTTTACCTCCTTCTTTCTCTTTCCCATCAACTTGGAAGAGGTTGAGGTAATCCAAATAACATTAATAAAGACCATAGTTCACTTGAAAGTTTGCCTTCGGAATTGACAACCCACGTCACGAGAAAATTCGATGTTTCATGTAAAAGGTACAGGGTACTTGGGGAATCTGACACCTGAACAAATATACACCGTATCCAAATTGTCTGGAACCCGAAACACTAGTATTGGGACATTGACATCTCGACTGCAACGGTACTCTTACTGGTTTTGGCGTTTTAGACGTCAAACGAGGGACCTAAAAGTACAAATTACTATAAATTTTCGTACAATACAATAACATTTCTATAAAGTGGGACAGGTAAAAATTCTAAATTTATAGAAAATGACCAAATTCGACAACTTTAGGTGAAATAGTCCTGTGTCATATCCGATCAGATGAAAATCCACTTAAAGATCAAACCTGACTCAACCCTCTATTTGGAGGTCTCCCGTCTCCTCTCTTCCCCCATATGGACGATACTGGTATTGACCCTAAAAGTCACATCACAAAGTCGTATTAAAAGTACCGTCAACCTGATTTTAAGTCCGAAAGAATTTTGTACCACGATAAACAACCTGAGACTTTATGAATTCGTGGTTCTTAGATGACGGGATCGTGGATACATCAGGGGTCACACATCATCCACTAAAGTTGGTAGAGATCACTGAAGTCCACAGTAGATACACAACTGTCGGAAACACTAAAACACAACATTGAAATCAGGTCCAAAACAAAAACAAAGTCTGGGTAAAACTAGTTCTGGGGAGGAACCAACCCTTCAGAGACCAACAGGTCACGGATTCTGAACCACGAAAATGACGACCCCGGGTCCAAGTTAGGGAACAACCCGTTGTTCGACTCACCGCGTCGGTTTTTTTTTTTTTTTTTTCTGGGGGTAAACCAACCAGGTGTCCATAAAGTGTGAGTTACACAGGACTAGACTCGGGTACAAAAGGTCACTTGGACGAGGAGGAGGTCCCAGGGAATTGAGTCACTTACATACCAGCAGGTGGGTCAAGAATCACTTTAGAACTGAGTAATCCCGGGGCTACAACTTGTCGGGTACAGTGACCCGGAGAGACTCACAGAAGTCTACCTACAGAACTTAGATGAGAGGAAGTAGAGACGAGTGGGCTGACGTCAGGTAGAATGTGAGGTCCTCGGACAAAGGAGACAAGGGTGTCCGTAGAGACACGAGGTCCGTGACACCTCTGAGAGTTTATACATGTAGTCTAGTGAAGGCAAGGGATCAATTTCATAAGTCACGAGAATCTTATTTATTTAAGATTCGAAAGTATTAACCCGTAGAATCTTATTTTAAATAAGATTCGAGATACGATAAATCCTATTTAAGATTTGAGGTGATAAACCTATAAAATCCTATTTAAGAGTCTCTTCCGGTACCATGGGGTGAGATCATGAGAACGGACCGTTTAGGGTACCTGTCTCCTCGGACCATCAGACGTCAGGTACCCCAGCGTTTCTCAACCCTTACTGACTCGCTGGAGTGAAAGAGAAAAGTGAAAATACGTAACCTCTTTCTTTACCGTTGGGTGAGGTCACAAGAACGGACCTCTTAGGGTCCCTGCCCCCTCGTACTACCCGACGACAGAGACCCCAGCATGTCTCAGCCTGTGTTGACTCCACTGCGTCGTCGTCGTCGTTGTCGTCATATTTAAGATTTGAGAGAATATACCAAAAGGTGAACATGGTGTAAAAGAAGTGTAAGACCAAGTTCGGAGAAAACAGAAGGAAGACAAAGACCATGTACCTTCGAGAAAGACGGAAGTCAAAGAAGGTTGGGCGATCAGTGAGTCGTTCGTGTGAATTAAGGTCAAGCAAATAGTCCGAAGGGGCATTGAGTGTGAAGGAGGGCATTCGGAAAAACGTGTCTCACCCAATTCAGGAGAAATACGTAAGAACATCGAGGGACATAAGGGGACACTAGGGTCAGCGTAAACATTGTAAATGTGTTACAAATAAAAAGGTACACCCGAACCTGAGAAAGAGTATGTAACGACATAGGGGTCGTTGATCGTGTCCCCACTGTCTATCGTCGGTGAGTCGTTAGTTATAATGAAACTTATGACTTCCTTGTCTCTATATATATATGAATAGAACTAAATTAATCGTCGACTAAAAACGAGAAATACGGACTGTTCAAACTTTCCGAAATAATATGAGGACTTATAAAAACGTACCATCATTATTGAATATTCTTATAATTTTAATAAGTCGGAGAAAGTATGTACTTATATTTTATGGATTATTTCTACAATAACTTTTTTTAACTTATTTTTTTTGTCATAAACAAAAAGTATACCGTACTTTATTTACTACAGATGTCAGTTGTACTCTTAATCTTTTACCGTCCCGATAATTTAGTACCTCAATAAAAACCTCAACCTTTCACAGAATTTTTAGTGGGTCAAGTGAAATAAAATTAGAGTTAACATGGTGTATTAGTGAACCTAGTTAATTTAATTTTAGAGACCCCTATCATATAAGACTTTGAGAATTTCACTAAGACTACAAGTAGGTACTTTCTCTTGATGACTAGACCGGATTGAAAGGAAATAAGATATTTACTCTTTAACTTCGAGTCTCAAGAATTCACTGAAGAAGTTCCAGTGTGACAATCAAAGACATAATCACCAGGTAAATCATCTTATACGACGATTCAGTGAAGTCAGCACAAGCTGAGACACGCTGGGGTATCTACCGTCGGGTGGTCCGAGGGGGCAGGGACCCTAAGAGGTCCGTTCTTGTGACCTCACCCAACGGTAAAGGAAGAGGTTACGCACTTTCACGTTTCACTTTCACTTCAGCGAGTCAGCACAGACTGAGAATCGCTGGGGTACCTGACGTCGGGTGGTCCGAGGAGGTAGGTACCCTAAAAGGTCCGTTCTCATGACCCCACCCCACGGTAACGGAAGAGGTAATCATCTTATATAGAGGGGGATATTTATATATAATCATCTTATATAGAGGGGGATATAATTATCGATCTTTTTTTACCTTTGAATATTCCTTCTTATGACGATTCGGGGACTTTAATTATTAAAGAAAGAGGTCCTACGGTTTAACAACTAACAGTTGATCCGGACTTATAGAGTAGTCTAGTCGACCATTTTATGATGGGTCATCGAATTCTAGTCACAGAGGAGTTAAGTAGACTAGTACTCTTAGTCCCCTACGAACAATTCGTAAGTCTAAGGGTCTGGGTATAGGGTCTATAAGACTACATCATCCAGACCTTGTCTCGGGTCCTCAGTTTTATAAAGTATTCGTGAGTTCACTAGAATAGGAGACAATACAAAACCTTAGTTGCCAGATCTATTACAGTATTAAAAGTAAAGGGTTCTGAGGTCTTTTGTCCGGTATTTCTAATTGAAGTCGTACCACTAACCCCAAATGAGGGTTCCTTCTTTCAGTCACAGTTTCTGATACGCCGTCTTCACTCAGTTCCACACACTATCCTTTCCCTCGGGTTCTCATAACTTTCGTTTCTCGGTTGTCTCCCGAGTCCGACCTCTACTCGACCGTCTTCCTCCCATACGACCGTCACCACAGAGGTCCACCGTCACTTGGTATACTCCACTGGAGCATATCCCACCTCGGATCTACAGTGCCATTCCAGTCCCGTGTGTGAAGACACTTCATGACGGAGATAAAGACACCGTCGTCTTCCGAAAGGTGTCTTCAGTTGAACATTCCTGAGTGACTTCTAGAAGAGACTCTTATCGGACATTTACACTTTATACCATGGTCTTACGGTGTCTTAACATCAGGTAGACCCGTTTGTACTCTGAAGTCGTCTATAGTCGCTCAATTTAATTCCACGATCCACCATACCCTACCTGATAACCCCGACTCTTGTGGAACTTTATCTTTCCAGACCTACTCCGATGACAACAGTCTCTTGTGAAGTGCTTCCCCGAAGTCGGACTTGCCCCAGATTTTCTCACCAGTCTTAAAACTGCCTCTCCGTGTCTCTTCCCTCTCATTCCTTTGGGGTCCTAAGGTCCTTGTCTCTTCGCCCAGGGGGAGTCGGTCAATCATTCTGTCGTTCCTAAAACCGTCCTCCTCCTCTCTGTCGTACTGTTCCCCGTCTCTCTCTCTCTCTCTCTCTCTCTCTCTCTCTCTCATAAAGTTCCCTGAACTTACAGTGAATCACTTTAAATTTGAACTACGAAATCCTTTATTCCTAAGTAATCGCGAAAATTCACCTCTTCCGTTACCGTGGGGTGAGGTCATGAGAACGGACCTTTTAGGTACCCCAACACTTCTCAGCCTGTGCTGACTCGCTGAAGGGAAAGTGAAAAGTGAAAGTGTGTAACCTCTTCCTTTACCGTTGGGTGAGGTCAGAGGAACGGACCTCTTAGGGTCCCTGACCCCTCGGACCACCCGACGGCAGGTGTGTCTCAGCCGGTGCTGACTTCACTGAATCGTCGTCATCGTCGTCGCCACGAAAATTCTTAGGCGGACGTCACGTCCTCTAGGACCAAGTCAAGGACCCAGTCCTTCTATGTGACGTCTTCCCGATCGGTGGGTGAGGTCATAAGAACCCGAAGGGACCATCGAGTCTGTCATTTCTTAGGTGGACGTTACAGCTCTGGACCTAAGCTAGGGGCCCCACCTGTCTAGGGGACTTCCTCCCGCACCGTTGAGTGAGGTCATAACAGACCTCTTAGGGGTACCTCTCGCCTCGGACCGTCCGATGTCAGGTACCCCAGAGTTTCTCAACCTGTACTGACTCGTTGATTCGTGTCGTGCATCACCTTGTCATTGAACCACTCAATTAGTGACGTCTTCTAACTAGTCCGTCGTCCTATGATTTACCTCACCATGTCACTTTCGGTGACTTCGCAAAACCGACAACACAAATCACTCCAGGTTCTTATCCTACCTCAAGTATCTTTGTTTTTCCTCACCTTCTCATACGTATAATGAACCTCTCCCTGAACCGTCCCTTTGTCTCCCTCTCTCCTTAATTTTTACTCCGGAACATTACAAAATTAAGTGTCAAAAATTTTCCAGAAATAACTTAAACAATGTCATAACGAAGACGAAATACAAAACCCAAAAACCGGTACTCCGTACACTCTAGAATGAGGGGATGGTCCATAGTCTGGACGTAGACGACGTAACCTTCCGTCTCGGGTTCGGCGGCCTCCTGGTCCCTTAGGATCAAGTGAAAGACTTCATCACGGTAAGAACCAATAAATGGACGAGGCACACCCTAAATGGTTTTGAGACATCGAGAGTCATCTTTATGACGCTAAGTCCTCAATACCCGTACTCTACTCCTAAGGACTCTAGTAGAGTGTCGAGACATTTCCACTCGAAACCGAGGTACTTCCAGGCCGACACCCATGTAAACACCCATTTCGGTTCCCTCCCGTACTTCTGTTTATAGTGATATCCACCCTCTGTAAGTGTGTCAGTTCTGACACCTCAGTCGACTTGGACCCGTCCAACCCGGCGAGTCCGTTCAACCACTGTGTCTACAGTAAAAGAATGGATGTTTTATCTCTTCTAAGGTACCCGTGTCATAAAACTCCTTAGTCATTTTATCTCTCGACATCTCTCGAGTCAAATCACGTCGCCGAGAGTTGGTCCCGACTAAAACGAGAGGTCAACACGAACGGGACTGGTCCCTATGCGACGACCGTAGACCACCCATCTCTCGTCCATACCCGATTTACAAGACGTTCCGTGTCCTGTTGGGGGCGTCGTTTCTTAATAGACAGAGTTTTACAGTTAGTACGTTTTAAAGTCTTTACGAGGACCTTACGGACTGTGTCTCGTCCGAGAGTTTTTGTCGATGTTAAAAATTTCAAGAATTTTACACATTCTGATGTCATATGACTCTTATATTGTAATAAAAGATGAAATTAAGAAAATTTTCAGGACTTCCATCAATGAGAATAATCCGGGTACAATGTCCATTTCTTTCGCCCTCATACTCTTTAATTCATTGAGAGGGTTTCTGTCTGTCGTCTGTGCGTCTAAGTTTGTCAGACTGAGATCCCTCGACAACACATTGGTGGTACGACAGTCAAGTTATTACTATCTATGATAACAAAAGTAGTGACAACACATTTCTTTTATATTTCAAGATTTGGGTAGGTAGTTAAGTTGTTTAGATCATGGAGACTCAGTCCAGACAAGATCCATGTGTTCTGTCTGTTCATACTTGACGACACTTGTTCAGACTCGACTTTGATTAACCGTTCAATTCGGAGAAAAGCGAGGGAAAAGACTTATACCCGTTCGGTTTGGTTTCCGGATACTACCACTGAACAGCGTCGACAATAAGGTTACTTTCCAAAGGTTCGCCACCGGTGTCACCGCTACCACCACGAACCCCTGTGTGCCATAATCGGACATAAGGGAGGTCCTGAAAGTTAGCGTACAACAGCGACATGTTCTCATTCTTGACCGGTGGTGACGACTGACGACTAGATCGAACGTTAAAGTTACAGTGCACCTCAACTCTCATGACCCTCGACAATGCGGGGTTCGATCCCTCATAAGACCTTACTGATCCGGTCGAAATGATTTGTTCCTTCGTTTCGGAAACCAGAAAGTCGGGAACATGAACCGTAAACAATTGTCTACTTCGACCTTCTACAGTGATAGAAGTTCCGGAGGTTTCAAAAGTAATAGAAAATCCTTTAGAGGTTGAACTAAAATTATAAGTATCATTATGGATCTTAACCAATAAGTGGAGGTAATAACAAAAATAAACATTTCACAAAAGTGCATTTATTAATTGTCTAATTAGAATTTTATGAATCATGAGTACCCATGGTACCGACAATCAAAATTGTGTGAGTACCCACAAGATCATTCATGAAACCTTCTTGCGTCTTCTTATCGTTTCAAGAACTTTTTAGAACGTACATGTGGGTACCACCTAAGTACAGTTACATACCGTTTTGGTTATGTCATAACATTTCATTTTATTTCATTTTTATTTTTAATTTTTTTTTTTCTTTTTAGAATTTGAGCCCACTCCTCTGTTTTATATTTGTCTACCTGACTATAATCCTGTTAACGTTTGGTTAAGTGATGGTATATTTTATTTCCGCTGATCAGGGAATGTACGTTTTCGCTATGTCTTTCTCTTTTACTCGACCCAAGTATCCTATGTCTATACACTTCTCACCGGAATACTATACCTACATCCCGTGTTGTTCAGGACCCATCATTGTCAACCTCCTACCCGTCCCGTAGTGTCGCCAATCCCGGGTCGGATACCTCGGTGTATGTGACACTGGTTTAGGACTGAGTCACGATGGTCGACACACTAGAACCGTTCACTGAAGGTGAGAGATGTAAAGTCGAAAGAGTAAACATTTCACTTCTAGTAGTATCGTCGAAGTAACTCGACAGTGTTCCTAATTAATTTAGTGTCATAGGAATTCACGAACTTTAGGACCGTCCGACTGAGGTTTTGAACTCGATATGTGGAGATTCGATACGACGACGATTCAGCGAAGTCAGCACAGGCTGAGACACGCTGGGGTCTCTGCCGTCGGGTGGTCCGAGGGGGTAGGGACCCTAAGAGGTCCGTTCTTGTGACCTCAGCCAACGGTAACGGAAGAGGTTCGATGTCGTCGGATCTTGACAGTAGTCGCAACGACACGACCAACAATAATGTTATCGTACACTTCGTTACCCAGTTCCTCTGTTATTTATACTCTCTGACAGGTTCCAACGGCGTCTTTAGATCCTTATGTATCCTGGACGTAATTCCGTCACTAAGTTTTTATCTAAAATTTTTTCCCTTATTTACCTCTTTTCACGGTGTAAGTTTTCTGTTACACACTATGTTTAGTCCCCCAACAACCGACTACTCCGACTTCATATCTGTCACTTTACATTCTGTTGTCCTAACTTAGGTCCACCAGTTTTCAACCCACTACGGCAACTTTTATTACTTCAAAGGTAGAATAATACCTTGTTACTGTTCAAGTCCAAAACTTTACAACACAAAGCAAACGGTTTCCCTTTAGATTCACTTCTAGTGGACATCTGTTAGTTTATGTACCAGTCATTCTTCGACCTCTGTCTTCATCTCTAAAAGAAAACGTGGTACAACGACAACACAGTGACCTCCCTCCCAACCACATAACGGGGGGAGTGGTACAAGAACTGTATCAAGACCCCAACCCTACCGATCAATTGGAATCCACGGCAGTAAATCTCATGAAAGTCTAACAGAACAAAACGAAACTACATAAAGGAATCGAAATTTGGTGAGATCAGAGGACACGTCACGACTTCACAATGTTTCCAACCATTAGAACAACGATTCATCGGTTCTCCAAGAAAGGTCCAGTAGTAGGTAAAATAGTCGTTATTATGAAACTGACTACAAATAATTATTAAGTAAGTTTACAAAGACCCTAACTCATACCACTAATAATAGCAGATTAACAAAATCGTCTCAAGTTTAACGATGACTAGTTTACACCTTGTACTTTTTGGTCGGGAAGGAAGAAGGAACTCTAGTTACAGAGAGAATCAAGTCTCATGTCACAAAATGTTAATAAAAATCTTCAATATGTAAGGATCGTCAACTGTTCCTCTCTTCAGTATAGATGTATTCTCGGGTAGTATTGAAAGTTACAGTAATATCACTGAGTCTTTTTTTAATGTTAAAGAACTCCACCTTCCCAATCTAGTCTCAAAAAGTTGGAGACTGATAACTAGAAGCCCTAACCTATTAAGAAACATTACCCCTCGACAGGACGTGAAATATCCTACAAATTGGGGTAGTGACCGGAGCTGGGTGATGCACAATCTTCGTCGAGGTGGGGGTTTAACACTGGTGGGGGGTTTATTGAGGTCTGTAACGATTTACAGAGGTCAGTTTTGACAAACGAATTCAAGAAGGTAAACCAACAAATACAACGATTAAAACTTATATCAAATTCAGAACTACGATATACTTTATCGAATACGAAACATGTACAAGACTGTGGTTACTAAAGTTTCTAGGAAAGAAGACTCCCCTCACTATACGGACCCAATCTGACATACTAAAACTTTACACTCCGTGTTGAGACGTACGTCCCACCACACATATATATATATATTCTTGTTCATGTGAACCCTGAATAAAAGAATAGAAGAAAGACTGTCATAGAACGACTTACGAGAATTCGCTCATAAATTTTAGACGAGTTGTAAGTGAGTTGGTTCTGACATAATTCATTGATAATACATGGACTGTGACAACGATAGGTGACTCCCTTGTTTCTCCTTATTTGAACAGAGATTGAAGTTTCTGAAGCGTCAGTTCACCCCTTCGGTCTGTTCCTTTGTGAATATGGTGCTACACTATCTATAACATCGACTCCTTACTTTTTCTGTTTTACTTCGAGTCTCCTTTCTCATAGATCAAGATAGACTCTTTTAGTCCTTTTCGCAAAGTCTCCTTGTTTTGAGTATCGAGGGACTGGTCCCTAGCTTGGGTACGGGGGACGTCGCTTGCACATTTCAGGATTGGTGACCTGGTGGTCCCTTAAGGAGAGTCTACCTAAAAAGTCTACTCATCCTTGAATGGTCCGTATTCTCCTCTTGTTCTTGAAGTCCGGTTCCTTTGTCGGAATCGTTTCGAATCTCTGTACCAAAAGTTCTATACCATTCGGACAGACGTATTAACCTCAACCCCCTCATACCCCATGACCACCTTCTCTTCCTATCCTTACACCCGTTCCCCCTCGACGACTTCCAGAACTTACGGACCATCTCTAGAGACTGGTAAAAAGGACAACCGGTACTCTTCGGGTTCTTCCTAAATATCCGGTCTTATCCTATATCCGACCTTATCGGACAAGAGACTTAGTCACCATTGGATCGGTTATGACTTTAAAATATTAACAAAATCTCAACACAAATGACAGTTGAAACCCCGTACACTAGACAAGTTAATTTTTCTTTAAGTACTCACTGACATTACTTATTCCGGAACACGATGTACAACCCCTTTGTCTGTTCAAAGGGGTCTGTCTGTGCCCTTTACATACAGACATGTAGTACTTCTCAAGAGTCTGTTCCTCCTTATGAATTGAGACAGACTCTCTCAGACTATCAGTCCCGAACCTACCGGAAAGGATCTACCTGTTTCCGAACCACTGTCGTGGAACTTCCACACGAGTACAATCTTTACCTTACAAATGAGAATGGGAAGTGCGAAAACAAAAGTACTTTCGCATAGTGAAGTCAAGTAGTGAAACTAAATTCGAATCTGATACACTCACTCACTCACTCACTCACTTCAGCGAGTCAGCACAGACTGAGAAACACTGGGGTACCTAACATCGGATGGTCCGAGGAGGTAGGTACTACAAAAGGTCCGTTCTCATGACTTCACCCAATGGTAAAGGAAGAGGTCCTCTAGAAAGGTTGGGTCCCTAACTTGGGTCCAGAGGGCGTAATATCAGTCTGCGAAATGACAGACTCGGTGGTCGCTTCAGGAATCTGATACATCTATTTGCATTTCCGAGTAAGTCTAGAAATGAGTATCCGTTCAAAAAGTAACTCCTAAAGGGACTAGTGGACAAATAAATAGAGTAAAAGGGGGTATAATGGAAATGGTGGTACATTGTCAGACACGACGTATAATATAATTAAAACAAATAAAAGAAGGGGAAGATCTTACATTTGAAGTAAACCGTTCCTAAATACAGATAAAACAAGTAACTACACAAGTTGTGACGGATGATCTCTCGGACCGTATATAGTCTAAAGTTATTTACTAAAACTTATTTACTCATATTAAAAATATTAATTAATACAACTGAGTAGATTTTAAGTCAACAGACGGTATAGTAATAAAAAGAGGCAAACCAAAGTATAGATTCAAGTTTTAAGTACTTATTAAAATATTACCGACTTTACTATGTTAAAATTTTAACTTCAAGATTTTGGTAAAATCTTTGAAATTCTGGTTATTTAACAAAACGTTATGAATACAAGTCTTAGATATGTACGACGACGACGATTCAGTGAAGTCAGTACAGGCTGAGACACGCTGGGGTATCTGCCGTCGGACGGTCAGAGGGGACAGGGACCCTAAGAGGTCCGTTCTTGTGACCTCACCCAACGGTAACGGAAGAGGTTGCGTACTTTCACTTTGCACTTTCACTTCAGCGAGTCAACACAGACTGAGAATCGCTGGGGTACCTGACGTCGGGTGGTCCGAGGAGGCGAGTACCCTAAAAGGTCCGTTCTCATGACCTCACCCCACGGTAACGGAAGAGGTAGTCTTAGATATGTATGAGTCAGGATTATTGCTCTAAACTGAAAGTCATCCAGTTTTACATAACTTAGCAAAACAAATTCTTGGATAGATCCCAATTACCTGTAAATAGAGTTGAGTTTCTTTGGGATTCATACAAAGAAAAGGGAGGGAGAGAAAGAGAGGAGGAGAAATAAAGAAACGATATAATGTTATCTTAACAAAAATTCAATCACTAAGTTCGTCATCTCTGAATAAGATTGATATTTCTCCTTACTTACTTTCAGTTTACTACAGTCATAGACAGACAACAAAGTTTGACTCTCTTACATAAACTGACTACGTCACCCCCTTCTACAACCAGGACAAAGTTAGTTGCCACCAGTCCCTCTCTCGTAGTGAACAAGGACTCTAAGTAGAAAGGACACCCCGTTACGTCCTTCGTTCCCCATATGGGTACCCTCTCGACCCGTCCCTCTATCACCCTCCTCCGTCAGTGTGTCCATCGGGACCTCACGGAGATCATCATTGAGGTGTCGCCCGTGTCTCTTCTTTCTCGAAAAAAAGGAAGGATTCTCGTAATTTTTGTAATTTTTTTTAGTAATTCTAATTGTCCATTTTAAAACGAAAAATAAGACTTCGACTTCAAGACAAGTAGACTAGAAAAACGACAAAGGATCAATATTTATGACCTCTTCCGCTACCGTGGGGTGAGGTCATGAGAACGGACCTTTTAGGGTACCTGTCTCCTCGGATCACCCGACGCCAGGTACCCCAGCACTTCTCAGTCTGTGCTGACTCGCTGAAGGAAAAGTGAAAAGTGAAAGTACGTAACCTCCTCCTTTACCGTTGGGTGAGGTCACAAGAACGGACCTCTTAGGGTCTCTGTCCCCTCGGACCACCCGACGGCAGATACCCCAGTGTGTCTCAGTCTGTGCTAACTTCACTGAATCGTCGTCGTCGTCATTATTTATGATTTCAACTCAATTATATCACGTCAGGATTAGGAACCTAATCCTTTTGACAGTCTTAAAAAAAGAAAAGAAAAAGAAAAACCGAAGGAAAAGGAAAGGGGACGACCCCTTTTCCTTTCTATTGTAAACAAAAGGTGAACTATCGATTCTTTTTCAGATCTAAGTTTAGTTCTTCGACAAAAAAAAAGAGAGAGAGAGAATCTTCTAGTTGTTTGAACAATTCACAAAATGTAGTACTCTTGGTCTTAGTCTGTCGAGGGACAACAAGTTCTAATTCTTACACGAAACTTTGTTCCAAAACAAGTCAAATAAAAGTGACAGAAAAAAGATAAAGGTAGAAAAGGAGGGACGGGGACGGGGAACTACGAAAAGTCGTCAAACACAAGGTATCATTGTTAAGTTAAGGAAAAGTTCAAAAAAAAAAAAAGAGATTGGGTTTTATTTGTTATCCTTATTGTACATTTTAGGAGACCATACTTTTGACTCGGGCGGGGTCGATTCTGCCTCTATCTAAATTTACTGGTGTACAAACAAAAGGAGCAAGAGTCTAACGACAATTTCTGTATCCGACTCAGTGCCGGTTTAGTCTTCCGTAAAGAACCGGGTCGCACCTTCTGGTGAAAAGTAGGTCGTACGGAAGATTTACGGACACGTCTTACTTTTATGTTCGGTGTACGTCATGAATGGTACGTCGGCCGGTGTGTAATGAGGAAGTGCGGGGTTTATTTGCGGTCGAAGACTCAGACACGAACCGATCCATCGACGTTTGTACTCACTCGGTCTGTAGACAGAACCACTACATCGATCTCTCCATCCGTCCATACGTCTGGGAACAGAAGACTTCACTATTTACGATGCTATACCTTTCACGTAGAAAACGACACCCTCGACACCCCTAGGGGTTCGGGTCGCACTGACGTACATGGGAAGGTAGTTCCGAACACCGTGGAACCGGTCTCAAGACCTTCGTGTACTTTTAGTCGAGTCGGTATAGGCAGTAGATCTCCTCAGGAGGACAAATCTTTCTTCACTACGAAAGATCAAGTGGGTCAGGAGAGGACCTGGTGAAGTGAACAAACACAATTAGACAGACCATAAATTTGGGAAGATTGTAAAATTGGTACAGTTTCTCTATTACAAACTAACAGAGACGTACACCGGAGGACTCTGTGAGTCAAGAGAGAGAAACACTTGGATACCTGATATCGGGAGGTCCGAGGAGACAGGTGCTCTAAAACTAGTCAATATAGGGTTATGTTTTTTCAAAATTTTTTATTTATTTGTCCTTTTTTTCCATTACAAACCGTCTGAACTATGTATTTTTACATTGTAAAGATATACCATTTCCTGGAGACTTTGTTTCAATTTGATGTTTATTGTGACCCTTTTATAAACTTGTATATTCTCTGTTTCCAATTTTAAGATTAGTAAAACAGATAGTTGTCCTTTTTTTTTCTTTCTTTCTTTCTTCTTTCCTTTCTTTCCTTAGGATATCTTTTTCTTCGACTTCCATTGTTTGTCCTTTAAGTAATTTTTTTGTATTTACCGGTTATTCGAATACTCTTGATATTTAATTTTGTGGTTGTATGATAAAAAACGGGTAATTTAAATACCGTTTAATATTGTAATTTTGTGTAGGGGGGTATACATATCTCGTCTCGGTGAAGTAGGGTTCGACGGTCGGGTAAGTACGTAAAACTGACCGAACACAATCCACACCCTATATCTCAAACCCTAGGGCTTGAGGTCCCTCGGGGCAAGGGTAACATAAGATACAGTCATAGTAGACCTCGCACAGAGATATCTTTCACTGGATACTGGGAACCCTGACTCGTTGTGGTACTCCGGATCCACACTCATGCTTCATAGACGTTTGAAGTAAAGTCTTCTCTTTACTGAGGAGTAGAGAGGGCGGTTATAAGTCGATCACTCAAAACGGAAGGACGAAAGAGTAGACCCTACCTTAGGGCCTTTCCTCTGCGTCACGACCCTCGTCTCTCTCTTAATCCTCTGGGACGGAATGATCGAAGGACACAAAAAGTCAGGACAGACTAACGAAGTAGAGGACGCATAGTCGATCTCTATTCTTTCTTAGACCCCAGGTTCCTACTGAAACTTACACAGGGGTCCGGTCAGTGAGCCGGGAACCAGTCTACACAAAGCAGACACTTAGGCACCGTTTCTAGGGGTCTGACAGTCAGTACAGACTCAAAGAGATCATGACGTAAAAAGTGAGTAACCCACTGTCGGAAAGACTTGAAGTTCAATACTCGTAGTTTGTTTTCCTCCCTACGCGTCATAATAAACGATACAATACTTCTGAACCTTAATTAGTACGGTGAGACGTCCGAAATGAAGGAGAGACTCTGATAGAGAGAGATATTTGTTATTTCCAACGATAAGATCCGGGTACTACCCCTTCGAACCTGGCTCACCACTCTACCCTACCTCTGTCCTCCTACCTTAAACGGGGTGGAGGAGTGGGGTCCGGAAGGTAAGTCACAGCCATATCTCCACAGAATTGTCCTGGGAAAGTGGAATGGAAAGTAACCGGGGTGGAAACGAAGGAAGAAACACCAAGGTAGGGAAACTATAGAAGAAACTGACGTCTGTGAGAGAGACCTTAAGACACCGAAACTAGTCTACTGTACCTATACGTGCCTCTACTCCTGGACGAGCCATGGAAACTGATGAAGCCGAAGTGTCGTAACTTGCCCCCGGGTTGCGTTGGAAAGTCGGTGACTTTGACCCCTCGTTCCTTATCCCGAATGGACAGGTCGCACTCGACATCCACAGAGACCTCTGGATGGCCCTTAACTGGTTCTCGAACTTTTAGTGTTCCGTCTCGGACTTTGGACTAGTGGTTTGTCATACGCGTGGGGCGTGTAACAGTAGTCCGTGTTGACCTTCCTCGTGTAGTTCCAGTGGAAGAGGTCTCTCCTCTCTCCCGGCACGGTACGTGCTGTTACGAACATATACGTCAAACCCGAGTTTCTACTTCACCTTCACTTTCGACGACGCAACACAAGGTGAGAAACGTTTGGGTACCTGACATCGGACGGTCCGAGAAGACAGGTACCTTAAGAGATCCGGTCTTATGAGCTCACCCATCGGTAAGGGAAGAGGTCCCATAGAAGGGTTGGGTCCCTGATTTGGGTCCAGGGGGCGTAACGTCCGTTTAAGAAATATCAGACTCCGTGATCCCTTCGGGAGTTTCTACTTTGGGTACAGGTAAAGGAGGTCCTCCTGTGGTCACACGAATGTCACAGACAATCGGAGTCTAATAGGGAGAAAGACCAGAAGAAAGAAGGAGGAATAAATAACTTAAGGTTTGGTAGACAAGTGAGAGACGGAGGAAAAGGGGGTCCGTCTCTACACTTGTGAAGATGTCTCATTACGGGAGTGGAGTGTCACTCACTCACAATCGTCGAGTCAGTACAGACTGAGACACTAGGTATCTGACATTGGGAGTTCCGAGGAGACAGGTGCCTTAAGAGGTCCGCACTTATGACCTCACCCAATGGTAAAGGAAGAGGTCCCCTATAAGGGTTCGGTCCCCAGTTTGGACCCAGATGGTGTGACACCCGTCTAGGAAATGGCAGACTCGGGGTTCCCTTCGGGAACGTTACACAGTAGTTTAGTTTGTAGAACTTCTCGAAGGGGACCCTCCCGAAAAGGAAGGGACCCCACGTGTCAAGTCTCCCTCAGGATAAAAGCACAAATTACGTACGAGGGGTCTGTCTACTTGCGATATCTGTACTGTCTTAGAATCCACTTAAATGGAAGTAGAATCCGACTCACGAGGATCCTAGGTCGTATCGTCATGACGGACGGTACATTGGGGGATGGGACGCACATGTGTCGAGACCCTAGTCGTTATAACCTCTGGACGAGATTTTACGTTTTCGGTGTCAAAAGTCCTTTTTTATAGGACAGGGACTTGGTGAAGTCTCGAGCCGACAGAACATCTCACCCCGTCACCTCTCCTCCACCCCTCTCTACCGGGGCCTGTCCTCAGTTAAAATACCTAGTTCCAACCTTAGGTCAGATGTGAGGTCACCACCTTTCACTCGACTCAGGATGTACTTTGATATATGTCTAACGAACAGGTCTTACAACCAGGGAGAGAAACCGGAGGAGGACTGTCCCCTTTCTTCTACACCTATACCGAAATGGTACGAGTAAAAGGGGGTGGGGATGGGGGGTTCATGTCTCTTAGGACGTCAGTCCATCGACTCCAATGGTGCGTGTATATGTGGACATGGAGAGTGGACTCGAGAAAGGTGGACGAGACGTCACTCCGTGTTTCCCTTCCAGACAGTGGACACTTGTCCTAGAGACTCTTGATCGAAGAAAAGGAGACAAGGTCTCCCCACTTGTTCTGAGTCATAGGAAGGACAACGGACGACAGACAGACGTATGGAGGGTTAACCGTCCCTCTCGATTCGGCTCCAGTTGGAGGAAAAGTCGGGGACCAGTGGAGACTCTCCGGTCTCGTCCTGTCATCCCCGATTTCGTCTGAGGAAGGACTCTCGGGTTTGAAACCTCTCAGGGATTTGTTTTGGGTTGGTGTCGTGTTTGTCTTCGCTCGCATAATCCTCTCATTCATTCAAATCTTTCTTATTTATAGGAACCAATACTCTTTGTCTCTAACCCCCGGTAGGAGAAGTCCCGTACACCATCGAACACCTTATTAAGTAAAAAAGATTAACGTGACTTTATAAAGAAACTCTCTTTCAAAGGACGAGTCTCCTCTCCCCTTTCGAAAGAACGACTGAGTCATTTTACGTAGGGACTTCTGTTTCTGACCCTACCACTCCTCTCGTCGGTCTCCTTCGGTCGGACGAAGTGAACGGGAATCCCGACTGACTCCCATGTCCCCGAGTCCCCTACCCCCACTGGGTCCTTGACACCAACTAGGTACTAAGACTGTCAAAACAAGATCTACCGTTTCTATCATGGAAGTACCCGTAATCACACATGTGACTGTCCTAAAACTATCTTATCTATTTTAAGACATCGTCACAAATTAAATAATCTCAAATTCACTTGACACACATATTTTCTCTCATAGAAAAAGAAAATTGGTCTACCTTTGACATCATAAAGATCTTTTTTTTCCGACATTATATACGTCGGATGGGGGTTTTAGATAAAGAGATAGGTAATTAGACCTGTTTCTGTTTCTCTCTTACTCACTCGTTTCCCTAGAATACCAATTTTCTCCCGTTTAAACCCAGTACCTACATATCAGTACGTTGAAAAGAAAACCAAAATAGTAAAAGGGTTCAATTTTGTTACCAGAAACCGAGACAGAGGGAGAGTAGGTCTCCGTACGTAGTAGAAAGTTAATAATGATTTCAATAAATTAAAAGTAATACTTTTTAAGTTTGCATGTGTAGTCTCCTTTTTATAGTGGAGGATGGAATTTTGACAGTAAAATGGAAAACACTGTCATGGTGGAATTTGTTCATCTCCTTGTCAAGTCAACTTAAAGCACCGGGGTAGAGATCCTCCGTCACGGTTCGAGGGAGTCCGGGTGGAACGCCTAGACGATCTTCAGAGGACCAGGGAGTGGTCGAGTCCAAGGACGACCCTCCCGAAGTAAGACGTTTGAAGACCTCTGAAACCAAAACGCCCTGGTCTCCTCCTCGTCACATCCATGCTTAGGTCATGACTCCCTGACCAACTTTCAGACGCACATTTCAACTTTCAGGTCAAAGGTTGAGTATGAGACTTGTCGGGTTAATGGAACGGAAGAGGAATGATCAGAAAGGAGTACGGGTGAAATGGTGCCCATCGTCCCAGTAATCGGATTAATATAATCTCTTAAGGTCTTGGTTAAGGTCTTTTGGGTCCTGACTAAGTCTCTTGGGTAGGAATTTAAGACAAGGGGCCTTGGTAAAGACCATGATTCAAGACGCAGTAAGTCCCAAACCGGTCTCTTCATATTGATCGTCCCATATATAAATACATACCTATACTTATACGTATATATACCTGAAAATGTTCTTTGACTGACTGTGGTGACTTCCCCGACCGGTTCGTACGGGGTTTGACCAACCCGTCTTTACCTTTCAGTACTTGTCCGACCTCAAAGTACCCGTACTCGTCTTCGAACGACAGACGTCCGTTAACCCTTGTCTTCTAATACTCATACCGAATTCGACTTCGAATATTGAACATTAGTCTCTGTAGGAGTTGAAACAGTGAACTGATTCATCGAGATACACCCCTTCATAATGTCTTTAGTTTACAGTCCTTCCACCGGTGGTAGTTGGACCATAATAGATAACTAAATATAGACACTAGAGGATCCTCTAAAAGGAAAGATGAGTATTACCTATAGAGGGTAATCTTACTACGAAAGTTGAATTTCCTTACTTTCATCCATCCTTTATTGTAGGGAACTCCTCGGAACTAAGAAAGGGACCTTACTTGTCTACGGGAGTACCGAACAGGTCACGATCAGAGTCCGTCGTTACAAAAAATATCATTATTTATGAGAAATAACTTGGGCATGATATACGATAGATTGACCAAAGAGTGTAGACACGTTCAGAACGTTCGTCTCCGTGATGGACGGAAACAAGGATTGATAGAAGTTCCCATAAACATGTGTCTGAAAGGTACACTGAGTCGTTAGGATGTGGATCCAGAATTGGATTCTCTTTACCTTTGTTCATTTGTGGGAATGCCTTTTTTCGCTCCTTCTTGATTTCTCGGAGAATTAGTTTCACTTTCTCCTCTCATTTTTTCAACCGAATTTTGAGTTGCAAGTCTTTCGCTTCTAGTACCGTAGGTCAGGGTAGTGAAGTACCGTTTATCTACCCCTTTGTTACCTTTGGTACTGTCTGAAATAAAAGAACCCTAGGTTTTAGTGATGTCTACCATTGACGTCGGTACTTTAATTTTCTACCAACGAGGAACCTTCTTTCGATACTGGTTGGATCTGTCGTATGATTTTTCGTCTCTGTAATGAAACGGTTGTTTCCAGGCAGAGCAGTTTCGACACCAAAAGGGTCATCAGTGCATACCTACACTCTCAACCTGATATTTCTTTCGACTCGTGACTTCTTAGCTACGAAAACTCGACACCACAACCTCTTCTGAGAACTCTCAAAAAACCTGACGTTCCTCTAGGTTGGTCAGGTAGGATTTCCTTTAGTCAGGACTTATAAGTGACCTTCCTGACTTCGACTTTGAGGTTATGAAACCGGTGGACTACGCTTCTCGACTGAGTAACCTTTTCTGGGACTACGACCCTTTCTAACTTCCACCCTCCTCTTCACCTACTGTCTCCTACTCCACCAACCTACCGTAGTGGTTAAGTTACCTGTACTCAAACTCATCCGAGGCCCGCAACCACTACCTGTCCCTTCGGACCGCACGACGTCAGGCACCCCAGGGTTTGTCAGCCTGTACTGACTCATTGACTCGACTTGACTTAAGTATGTTTTTGGACTCGCCTTTAGTCCAAATAACGGGTAACATTTTATTAAGTCAAGTGATATAAACTCCAAGGAGAAGACATTGTATCGGGTAACGTAAGCATTCACTGTGGACCGGAAGAAACGTCTTAATCTCGACTCCCTTGAAAACGTTTACGACTATAAGACCGTGACGATAAGGGCCCTCGTTCTTTGACAAGTAACGAGACTGAGTCCTCAGAGTACCGAAGACGGTGGGAGGTACTGATTGAACGATTGAACTTTCCTCCCACTTTAGAGTCTAAGAAACTTCAAGATCTGTTTCATAATGTACACAGACTAGTTATTCATGTTTTCGGGATACTCCCTTCTTAAGAAAACCCCTACACCTTTGTCTAAATCCCTCCATTTTAAACGTTTCCAGTGGTAAACATTCACCGTCTCTTCCACCATTAACTCTCAAAACAGAGACCTCAACCTAACAGACCCAACTCCAGGACTGGAGTGGTAGCTTATCGAACACATTCTCCCCCTAGACCAATCCTTAAGAGTATAACAGAGTCGACAGTACGAGACATTAAAAATCTTTAAATAAAAAAATCAACCTCCTATTAACGAAATGTTATAACACAACCAAAGACGGTATGTAGTGATACTTAGTGGTGTCCATGTGTAATACAGGGAAGGGAGAACTTGGAGGGAGGGTGGAGGGTGGGGTAGAGTGGGGAGATCCGACAGTGTCTCGTGGGTTAAACGTACGAGACATTAGAATTCGTATTTCCGATCACTCCTTTATACTGAGGTATTGAGTTATATTTGGTTCACGAGTGAACTTGTGTCTAACAGTCCCGGAGACGTAGTAAACACCCAAAGGAATATGTCTTTTATTCTGTCCTTGACTCAAAAATACAGAGGAGATTGAGACTTCAATGCACAAAATTAGATATGACATGAAGGAGAGGATAAACATAAATCCTAAGTCTCCACCTGGTCCTTTAGGATGCTGGAAACTAGACTCCCACGATGTTACCGGAGAAGGATATATGGGGGACTGGGAGGTCAACCTCCTTTCAGCATTATTTTGTCCTAGTTAAACTAGAACCTTCACGTTATACGTTCTTTTATGTGACGAAGACTCTTGGATTACGGTCACTAAGACAATCTAAAGACAACTATGAACATGGAGGTTCCTTCAGAAAGAAAAGATTGATGTGACCGAGTATAGTTCGCTCTTTCGAGTCCGAGGATTTCAGTTGTTTTGTTTCAAATGTATTCCGTATCATTCCAGTAGTCAAACTCAATCTTTTTAAGGAAAATAATCCATACTTCTAAACGAGTAGATTTACATACAATAGAGTTCACGGATCTTATCGTACATCATACCTCATCCTCGAGTTATTTAAAAACAATTAATTTATTTACTTACTTATAACTATGTCTCCTTATATAAACGAAAGGATTCACTTTTTTACATTCGGTATCCTGTCAAACTAGAAGAATATTGACGTATAAATTAAACACAAGATAATGGATGGTAGAGAGAAAAATACTATTGTGTCACTTTCACAATCCGTGAGTCAGCCAAGACTGAGGAACACTGGGATAACTGACATCGGGTACTCCGAGGAGACAGGTATCTTGAGACGCCCGTTCTTATGGCCTCACCCAACGGTTAGGGAAGAGGTTACCTAGAAGGGTTGTGTCCCTAGTTTGGGTCCACAGGACGTAACGTCCGTCTAAGAAATGGCAGACTCGGTGATCCCTTCGGGACTATTAGTGTCATTTTTCTGGTTTTTTAGAACGGCGTTTATCCGAGACACTGTATAATACCAGAACATGATAGCTTCATCGAGTACATTCGATAAATGATATGTTCCCCGTTATAAACTAATACCCTTTCGTTTAAGTTTCGTTAATAGAAAACATCAATCTACTCAAGAACTAGTTTCATAGAATCGAATACATAAATATTTTATGGATATGAAAAGATACGGAACTTCTGCGGTGAAAGAAAAGACGGAACCTACAAAGTCGAACGATGAAGATCACGTACCTTAGAACGGAATAACTGAATCGTGTACTTTCGAAAGTCAAATTTCCAGTGGAGGAATATCTCCGTAGACAACAAAACGTGGGTTGTAGGTAGGTAGGAAGAAAACCATTTTGTCACTGTGTTAAAAGGAGACCTCAAGGTGGGACTAGGGTGAAAATTCGAACTCCAAATCCACCCTACCTGGGATACCGGTCGAGATCCACATCAGGGTTGACCACATTCAGTTGTTCGTATAAGGAAATGGACCCGGTGACACTATCGAAATCCCTACCCGAACATTGGGTCAGTCTCGGTTCCTCTACACTCTTCTGCGAATAATCCCAAAGACTCTTTCTTTTAAATTAAGGATAAGTAACTCTCAAAAACTTTCTCTGAAGGGAAAAGGAGATCCAAGAACTTGTCATCAATGCGAGACCTTACCTTCGTATAGACACATAAGAATATCCTCCCCTCTCGACCCCATTCCTCACCTCCCGTTACTGACACCTCCCGGAGACCTACTAAAGTAGTTACTCCTTTCGTGTCTACCCTCCGCCCGACTTTTAGAAGACCTTCCTGAAACTCGACGATCTGGTTTGGGACGTCCTTTACTCCGGATAAGGGTCTGTTTCGTTATTTAAGAAAAATTCGGTTCAACGAAAAAAAAAAAACACCAACAACAAACAAACAAAACATCAACAATAAATCTTGTGTTTCGCAAGACTAGTTATGTCGTCACGTCCCTCCTAAAAGGACTACTTGGATGGATTTCACTAAGAGAAAGGGGTAATGATGAATAGTACTTGAGAAAAATGAAGGAAGTACAATGAAAGGTGTTAGTTTTAATTTAATAAACTAAACGACCAAATGAACAAATAATAGACAGAGTCGATACTCTGATATTTCAGAAGTCCCGATCCGTGAACACATAGATCAAGTGATTAATAGTGGTCGTGGACTTTGTCACAGACTCTTTTACCTTTATCACAAATAACCTACTTACCTAATCCTTGAAAAGACATCTAGGCCTTCACGTAAGAGGTGGGGGAAGGGGTTAAAGTGCGAGATACGGGGAGAAATTTTCGTTCTTTTATTTATCAAATATTTATGTGACGGACTCGAGTAGTCATACTTAAGACTGTCGCAAAAGGTTTGTTTTACCTTAGTAAAAGGACCTTCGGTCGAAAATTGTACTTTAAAATAACAAAATGGATTGGTGTTAATCTGAAGGTCTTCAAAATATCAAATCGGAGTCTGTTTCTTAAAAAAAGTGGTAGACGAAAATTAAAACTTTACCGAGAGGTCTTCTGTGTGTGACTTTCCCACAATTTCGTCTTGAATCCATCGAAATCTCCTCCTCGTGTTACAAAAGGGGATCTTGATACTGGGTTTTCCAACCTTTAATTAAGGAAGGATGAAAATCCGTTTTTTTTGTTGTCCTTTTTTTTTATCTGTTTTTCGAAGAATTAAAACACTATCAACGTCTATTACTGGTCCTTATTTACTCTATATTTGTACCATTTTTTATAAAATCTACGAGACTTTATACGACTTCTTTGTAGAACCTCTTCTAATGACACACCTACAAATTAGGATAATCATTAAAAATTTAAATAAAAATAAAAACTTTAAAAAAATGAAAATTAAATAAATAACTTTATATCAATTAAATGTCATAACACGATCTAAGACTACATATCGTTTATATATATTCTGTCTATTATAAAATCAGTAACAAAATGTACATTGTATCGTTAATTGTCGTTTCTTAAGAGAAAAGATACAAAAGAAAATGTATAAGATTTTGTATTTGATCAAATTCTTTTTTATTATTTTATATGTCGTTCTAGGATAACATATAAGTACAACAAAAGGTAATATCCAATAATGTCTATAACTTATCTGTCATCCTAGAATGACAAATAGGTAAAATAATAAAAAAAGAATTTTAAAAAGTAACTTCATATCAATTAAATGTTACAAGACGATTAAAGGTCGTATGTCGGTCCACTAAGTCAATACACGTATATACACACACAACTAGTGAAACAGTACAGACTGAGAAACACCGGGGGACCTGACATGGGGTAGTCCGGGGAGACAGGTACCCTAAAAGGTCCGTTCTTGTGCCTTCAACTAACGTAAAGGAAGAGGTCCCCTAGAAGGACTGGGTCCCTAACTTGGACCTAAAGGACGTAACGTCCGTCTAAGAAATGGTAGACTGATATCCCTTTAGGTGTACACACATATATCTGTCTATTATACTCAGTAACGAAATGGACAGTACATCACTAATTATCGTTTCCTAATATAAAAGACAGAAAAGAAAATGTGTAAGATTTTATATTTGATCAGAATTTACCCTTTTCTATTTAAAAATTTGTACGTGAAACAGTTATAAGAGTCTCACTAAAAAGTTAAGACCCCTCTCATTGTGTTATTAAACCTCTTCCTTTACCGTTGGGTGAGGTCATAAGAACGGACCTTTTCCGGGTACCTGTCTCCTAGGACCACCCGATATCAGGTACCCCAACGTCTCAGTCGCTACTGACTTGAGACCAATCGTTGTGTTATGAAAAAGATTAAAAAGATTACTTTTATAGATAGAGACCTATAAATTGTTATAAGTAATTAAGTGAATTTTTATTAATAATTTGTAGATGTCATAAGATTCGTAGTATAATCTGAAACAAACGTGTTCTACTGTCCCAAGGTCGAGAATTCCATGGATATTCGATCGACATACCATTTACAAGAATCGTGTATCAAATATAGAATTTACACAACTATTGTCCTTTAAATTTTCTACTTAACGAGTTTAGACGGTGTCACATGTCAAAATTGGTAGACTGGGACTTTACACAATATACTGATAAACCCTTTAAATCAACTATATCTTCGGACCCTGAACGTTATTGCACTTCCTAGGATCTCCAGTAGATTAGGTAAGGAACGCAGTTTATCGTCTTCTTTCTTCAAGATCTTTCATTTGTAAGTAAGGTAAAACTACAGGACTCTTTATACTGAAGGATTTATAATTCTGCAAAGACAAGATCCCATTATATGAATTTTACCATCAAAATTTCGTCTATAACCTTAAGACGACGAGACAGGAAGTTAATAACCTGAATTTTCTGTTTTCTAACTAAAAATCCTTAAAGTTTTGGATTTTCTCGATTCTTTCTTTGTACGAAAGATGTAGGCCTTTCCTTGTCTTCGGGTTTATTAATTAATTATCTGTCATTTTAAACTCATCGTAGTCTGTGTATCGTTCCTATAAATTAGTTGGTTCTGTAAAATTATTACGTTAATAAGATCATACATTAGGTGTGTTCGGAAAGTCACCAGAAGAAATATGTCATGGGTGGGTGCTGAACAGTGGCAACATTCATAAGTAATACCAAAAAGGAAGTTCTTGTGGACTGCACACAAGAACTGAGGAACATATTACGTACTTTCCGAAGGGAAGAACAGGGGACTGTGACTCGTTTCTGGAAAAGATGGACACTATGGGAGCGTTAGTCTCGTGAAAAGAACGGTGACTTAAGAACAAAAGAGACGACTGTGGGGGAACAAAAATTTTTTTTATAGGTCCCCTCACTTGTACACAGGAGGAGGTCGGGATCAACTGTAGTTCCTAAGGGATCAATAAAAACTCCGCACGCGGACATAAACTTCGAGTGAGAAGACAACTAATTTCCGAATCTCAAACCCTTCGATACACAAATAAATATCTAAACAAAGGTCATTTCTACGTTTACTATTCATATTTCCCGTCAGGATACTAATACCACTAATTCCATAGTGAAAAGACACTCTGTAAGTGGTCAAATTATAAATTTGATCTTTAGAATAAGATTGTAAGAAGGAGTTTTAGGAGACACATGGTCAAAATGGTCAAAGGATCAAGAGAGTAATTAATCTCAACTTATTTTAGAGACTCTACATAATTAAAAAATAAGTATTCTCAGTTCAAAATTGAAAAACTTTTGAAATATAGGGAAACCTTCGAAGATAACGATAAAGGTTACTCCGTGTCTTAGGTCCGGGACAGGTGGGAAAAACCGCCCATAATAATGGAACGATGTAGTTATACCTTAATTATACCGGTCACGGGTCCCGGAAGTCCACCCGATGTGCGAGGATTTGGACAAAAGGAGTTATGAATGTATCCAAACTTTCCCTTCCCGAATTTAAAACTCCGGTCCGAATTCTTAGAAACGCCTCCAACTGATTTCTTATAATAACAAAGACCGTGTAACATTCAATTTGACGGAAGGAAAACCCCGATCGGTCTCCTGAAATAGTGTGTATAAAACATAGACAACGTTTTGTAATCGTCTAAGGTTGACATCACTTTTTATTCACAATTAATGAGCCAATACAGGATGAGAAACGGTGGGGTACCCGGGCGGTCCGAGGAGACAGGTACCTTAAGAGGTCCGTTCTTATGACCTCACCTATCGGTAAGGAAAGAGGTCCCCTAGAAGGATTGGGTACTCAACTTCGGTCCAGAGGACTCACCGTCCGCCTAAGAAATGGTAGATTCGGTGGTCCCTTCGTTTTACATTCGTATAAGGTTGATTGGTAACATCTTTTCTGATAAAACTTATATTGGTCTACCATTTTACTACCGATAGTTAGGAGAAACGTAGAGAGGTAGACCATTTGTCATGAGACTAAAAGGAATAAAAAGGAACCTCAGAATCGCCCTCAAAATGAATCTTACAGAGTAACAAAGGATCCGTCCCTTACTGTATGCTGGGGTTGGTTATCTACGAGACCTTGAACTGAGAATTTCCACGTTGTGTGGTAGACTTTATTACTGACACCGAGTAAGTAGGGTTCCAGTCCCGGGACTTCTCCGACGGTCGACCAGGGACCGTGGATTTGGAGGTATTCACGGACCCAGGAGAGGAAAGAGTCTGGACCAAGAAGTTGAACGGAAGATAAGACACTCGATAGGACACTGAAGATTAAACAAGGTTCAAGGGTTTTGTGAAGGAAAACAATAGGTCCCATCTAAATATCACAAACATGGACCTCTTGTCATTCACTATCTAAACGACTAATATACAGAGTAATTTTACCTTTGTTGTTTGTAAGATAACAAAAGAATAATGAACAATTTTGATTCGTATCATTAACATTCTTGATTATTTATTACAACTGATTCACGAACAGAAACAAGTTCTTATTGGATAAATTAGGAGTGTAACCGGGATACTGTACTTCTTTGACTTCCAGTCTCCTCATTTACTGACCGAGATCGAATGTATGATAATTCAGCACCCCGACCCCAAACTTGAACCCGTCAGACTGTGGGTCAAGGAACGAGAAGTAGTCTAAAGAGGAACCCTGTTTTTGTGGGACAATTGACTAACTTTTTCGATGGAACATCCACTGAAGGACGACAACTTACTGAAAATAAGAGTCCTACTAAAAATGAAAAGCTTAGATTGTGTTAGGTTGTCTGCTGAACTTCAATATGCAAATAATTTCGTAACCGTACTTCCTCTCGTAAGACACGAAAGACTTACGCCTCCCCGAGACGTCACCTAACTTCCTTCCCCAAAGTCAAGAGGTTCCACTGAGAGACCCAAAGACCTTCCTCAAAGGGGTTCAAAAGATGCGATCATGACACACTTCCTAGTTGTATCGTTGAGACCTGACGAAGGAAGCCACACGACCCTCTTAGACTTAGTTACAAAACATATCTATCCTGACATCTGATGTTTAATCCTTAATTAGAAGACGAGAGACGAGGGAGTGACTTAGACGTAAGAGACGAAAGAAATATAGAGAGAAGAGGGGAAAACACCGGACGAGATAACTTCTGGGTGGGTCGACCTGTGTCTCGACTGACTCCTCCACTGACGTCTTCTGGGTGCGACACAGCAGAAAGGAGATGAAGGGGCGGACGAATAAAAACGGAGTAATTAATTGGACAGACTCGTGGTCTTAGCGACCCCTTTAGAAATATTCAGTACACCCAAGGGTCCGGATAAGGTTCGGAAAATCTTCACCCTAGATCCTTAGACTCAGAATACAAATCCCAGGGAACGTTTCCTTTCTTAAGACTCTTAGGAACCCAAGAAAACTGGGAATGGCACCAGAAATTAAAGAAACTTATAACTAAAGGGTCCGACATCTTACCCCTTTGTTCTGGCCGAGACAAACGGAATGACCAATAATACTCCGGCGACTGATACTTTTGTAAAACCACTTTCGAAACGATGGGAACAAAATTTCTTTTCCGTCAAACATTTTCTACAAAAATGTGACAGTCCCTTTACTTTCGAACGTTTCATAGTCACAGTATTTGTGTGTGTCAAGAGAGTTTACGTCTACCATATTCTGTACAAATACCTCTGAGTAACGGTAACGACCGGACGTAGATGGATTCTTGTCTTCAGTAAGACTTCTCCTCATATCCCTTAGGAGGTGGACGTGGTGGTGGTGTTAGGGTTTGGACCTGTTACTCCGGCTTTCAAGAAAATTGTCTCTTTTCGGAAAATAAGGTATTTATTCCGAGAAGAATAGAAGTTTTATTTCTGGTACCGTAGACCAGGGTAGTGAAGTACCCTTTATCTACCCCTTTGTCACCTTTGTCACAGTCTGATAAAAAACCGAGGTTTTAGTGACATCTACCACTGACGTCGGTACTTTAATTTTCTGCGAATGAGGAACCTTCTTTTCAATACTAGTTGGATCTCTTCGTATAACTTTTCGTCTCTGTAATGAAACGGTAGTTTCCAGGCAGATCAGTTCCGATACCAAAAAGGACACCAGTACATACCTACACTCTCAACCTGACACTTCTTCCGACTCGCGGCTTCTTGACTACGAAAACTTGATACCACAACCTCTGCTGAGAACTCTCAGGGAACCTGACGTTCCTCTAGGTTGGTCTCGTAAGACTTCTAGTCGGGACCCACAAGAAACCTTCCTTACTACGATTTTGACTTTGAGGTCATGAAACCGGTGGAGTACGCTTCTCGACTGAGTAACCTTTTGTGAGACTACGACCCTCCCTAACCCCCGTCCTCCTTTTCCCCTACTGTTTCCTACTCTACCGACCTACCGTAGTGGTTGAGTTACCCGTACTCAAACCCACCTGAGGTCCTCAACCACTACCTGTCCCTCCGGGTCGCACGACGCTAAGTACCCCAGCGTTTCTCAACCTGTGCTGACTCGATGACTTGACTTGACTTGATAGAAGTTTTGTGTGAAGTACTCTAATTGTCGAAATGAGTTTGACAGGGTCACCACTTTATGACTGACTTTAGAAGAAGGTACTAGGGATGAACTCTCATCGAGGCCTCTCCCGACTCGCCACACATCCTTTGACACGTTTGGTGGGTCGTCAACCCGTTCCCCCTTCCCGACGTTAATTGTCCAACCTCTCGTGTCTGGGCTTTGTGTCCCTCTGTTCGCATTTTTTCATGAGTGTGAAGTTTTAGAAAAGATGCCGGTCGAGGACCAAACTATGGAATAAAATAATTATAAAGATTCACCCGTCGTCGAAGTAGAAAGAACGATAGTTAAACGGACGGAAACCACTTACAAATTTGATAGGAACTTTAAAACGAACTCTACTATTTGTGAACATTCAAAGAGTTAACGTTTATCTTGATGGAATACTGGGTCGTTAGGGTGACGACCTGTATGTGTGGCTCCTTTGGTCTTAACTTTCTCTGTGTACATGGGGTTACAAGTAACGTCGTGACAAATATTATCGATCCTGTACCTTTGTTGGATCTACAGGTAGTCGTCTACTTACCTATTCTTTCGACACCATGTATATGTGTTACCTCATAATGAGTCGGCAATTTTTCTTAAGTAAACTTAGTCAAGACTACTCTACCTACTTTGACCTCGGCTAATATGTCTCACTTCATTCGGTCTTTCTTTTTGTGGTTATGTCATATGATTGTGTATATATACCTTAAATCCTTCTACCGTTACTGCTGGGACATACGTTCTGTCCCTTTCTCTGTGTCTACACATATTACCTGAAAACCTGAGTCTCCCTCTCCCTCTCCCACCCTACTAAACCCTCTTACTGTAAGATTGTACATATGATAGTACATTCTTAGCTTAGTGGTCAGATACAGACTACGTCCTATGTCGTACGAACCTCGACCACGTACCCCTACTGGGTCTCTCTACGATACCCCTCCCTCCACCCTCCCCCCAAGTACAAACCCTTACGTACATTCTTAATTTCTAAAATTTTAAATTTTTTTTATTTTTTATTTTGTAAAATTTAGAATTTTTTTTTATTGACCGAGTATATAACGGAGTATAAAATAATAACCCCCTTTCCTCTCCCCTTCAATCTTTAGATTAAAGATTAAGTTAGATCGTCAAAACTTCAATTGTAAAAAGTCAACCAACTAAATTGACCCAGAATAAGTTTAATATTAATGGACTGAGGGGTCATTATGTATTGTAAAAACAATTCAACAAGAAAGTTCTATCGAGACTAAGGTACCCTCCCTTTCTGATATATTTTTCAAACGGTAGTTCCGATGGTAAAGGGAAAGTCTTTAGTACGTACGAGATAAATTCCAGTACCCATAAAACCCTAAACTCTATCGTTTGTTAGAACTGTAAAAACCAGTTACGAACGTTTTATTGTTTCTGCGTGTCCTCTTTTCTTAACGTCCTTCACCTCGACCGACCACCTCTCGCCTCTCCTCTAGGCCGGAACATACGAAGTCGGAAGGTGTCCGACCCCTGAGAGTGATAGCCTGTGGAGGTCACTGCACACGGTCTATAGTCGACGTCAGGGTTTCTGACGTCTGAGTGTGACTAGTTTTTGTTTGTGCGGGGCTTGGCTTTTGTTGAGCCCGTGACCGACCTGAAGTCATGAATCCCTTTTTTGACAAACAACCAAAGTAGAAAGAATTGATTGAATTATTAGTCATACACCCATAACCTGTTGTGTAAACACCAAACCCTGAGACAAAGTTTCTTTCCTTCTTCTCTGCTTTCTCTGTTCCCTTCCTCCCTCCCCTTCTTTCTTTGGATAATCGATCCTCAAAAAAACATTTAACGAGACGGTCGCAATTTTGTTCTCTACTTTACAGTATGTCCTGACTAAATTACAAATAAAAAAAGGGATCTGTCTCCAGGTTCTTAGTACGTATTTGGTTTGAGAAAGACATCAAAATTAGTGAATCACTCCAAAGGTCATAAGTGCACCCTTAGCCACGTTGAACTTTCGCGGAACCGGAGACGTCTGGATACACTTGGAACTGTGGTTAGGAAGAGAAGGCGTTTGAACCGCAGGTCAAAGGGACGGTTTCACCCGTGTACTTTTGTCGACCGAGTCGAGAATTACCACTCTCCTTTTTTTTTTTATCTGTCAAACCTGAAGTAAAAGACGACTGTGGTACAAAACTTAACCATACAGAACTGTAAAATCTACCTTTTCTAGAGGATTCAGTCTTTCATTCAACAAGCCATTACGTCCCTTTCGTTGACTTTTTTATGGGAACCCCTTACACTCGGTGTCAAGGGTAAGACGACACTTTTGGAGTACAGAAATGTCATAATGGTGGTCGGGAAAGGAAACCCTTTTTACGTTAAATCTGAAAGAGGATAGAGGAAAAAAAAAAGAAAATTTTCAATAATGTACGTAAAAATCTTACAAATAGGGTATCAAAGTCGTACACATAAAGTCGTAAAAATCGTGGACATGGGATTCTAGGTACCACCTGGACAGGAGGGTCTCGCGACCAAGAGTGACAGGAGTGTTCCGTCGTCATGATGAGTGTCCAGTCAGACCTCCTGACCCCTTCCCCAGTGACTCAAAAAGGTGTGGTGAGGGTCGGTGGAGAGGGTCGATGTTGATTTATAGGTTAGTTATATATTGATCTCGACTAAATGAAAAGACATATCGTCTTTGATTGTGTTGTGACCCACCACCAAATCAGTGATTCAGCACAGGCTGAGAACACTGGGATGTCTGACATCGGATGGTCCGAGAAGACAGGTACCCTAAGAGGTCCGTTCTTGTGACCTCACCCAACGGTAAAGGAAGAGGTTGTGTTGTGACATTTTGTTGATGTGTGAGGTTATTTTTACAATTTTTTTGTTTTGGTTTTGACACGAACGATACATCAAAGTTCTGTTCAGGTAGTCAAGGGGAGACAACACAGAGGATTCCGGTGTATCTGTCTGAGGTCTCAAGGGGACGGGACGTCATAAACCAACAGATCCACTTTACCTCTAAAAATCCTAACACGTTATTATCGATGGGGTGTACTGATCACTCCTAAGTTACTCTATTCATCCATTTCGTAGGTCGGATTAATCAGGGGTTGACCGTTATCTACGTACGATTTTTACAATCATTATCAAGAGATTCAATCAAGTGGATCCACGAGACATTAAGTTTACAGATGATCCAGTACAAGAAGTTAGGTGAACTTAATCAAGAGATTTTCCCCTCGTTTGCTTTAGACTTAACCATTTCCCCGGTCTAAGGGTTAATCTTCGTTAAGATGGACACAAGAGAAATTACCCTAAATTGTAGATCTACAGTATCCATAAAAAAAAAATTCAACAATTACTTATAGAGGTTCTCGTTAAGTTCTGTTATTTCAGACTTAAGGATTCTGCCGTGACTGGACCCCGAACAAAGTGTGCTACACAAAAGACGGACAGATGCATCTGGAAGGCGAACGTCGATACTACAGACAGAGGTCGTCACGGTTTTTTCTAGTAGAACCTCAGGACCTTCTACCGGTTCAGTGTAGAAACAACACTACCAACCGTGTCAAAGACCCTATTTTCTTTAAAAACGAACTTCCCTGGGTAAACAAGAATCCGAATTCAAACGTTATACACTCGACTTGGGACCTTAAATATATACATTAACGAAAACGTCCCCATTCTCTATATCTCTCGGTCAGCATTGACCAAACAAGTTTAACTCGGGTCTCGGTCCTCTGAACACTGTCCTCCCCGTCTTTTCGGTCTAGTTGAACCGTCGTTCTCAGAGTCCGACAAGTCTGGTCAACTTGTACGAGTATCCTCGTCTAACGTAGGACCCCCTTTGGTCCAGGTTTTTATTACCGGAATGGGTCGTACTCCCACAGTACTGAAACCAAAAGACTCCGACTGAGTAAAGCTGTTTCGAAACGTTTCTACCGTTTACATATAACATGTTCAAACACACGTTTAATCTTTAGTTCTTATACCTAAAAATACAGTCCACCGTCTGACATTTGAATTTTTAATCAAGATTACTACCTTGTAAGATGAATAATACCATATCTCGTGGTAGGTCAAGAAAGTACCTACAGACTTTACTACTCTTGTATCATTTTCTCTCTTATTACAAATAGTTCTTAGACACCTGTGGATCTCCAGATTTCTGTAATAAAAGTCCAGGAACATAAAACACCATACACACAAAAATCAAGATACCACTATAAATTTTAATAATAAATGGGAATGTACTCATTTGAGAAAAAAAGTGTCAACATGTTGGTTTTTCAGGAAATCTTTGTATAGAACCGAACTATACAAAATTTGGTCCCTGAACTGTATAAGAACTAAGAATATTTTTAAAAAATGATTTAAAAGGGACCACCGAGTCACCATTTCTTGGACGGACGTTACGACCTCAGTATTCAAACTAGGGACCTAGTCTTTCTAGGGGACCTCATCCTTTACCGTTGGGTGAGGTCCCAGAGAGAACGGACCTCTTAGGGTACTTGTCTCCTCGGACCGTCCGATGTCAAGTACTTTAGTATTTTCCAAACCTGTGTTGAATCACTGACTTGTTGTTGTTGTTGATAAAGGAGTTCGCACTCTTTGTGATATTAGAACCCGTCTACTCAATTGTACTCGGGATTAAAGAACTAGATGTTTTATCCTAAATATTCCGGAGGAAGTCTTCTAATTTACCTGCTTTCAATATTTCGTGAACTTTGAGTCACCACTATCAGTGAGGCAGTATAGACTGAGAAACGTTCGGGTACCTGACATCGAACGGTCCGAGGAGACAGGTGCCTTAAGAGGTCCGCTCTGATGACCTCACCCGACGGTAAACGAAGAGGTCCTTTAAATCGTCCACGAGTGATTTACAATCAAGAGGAGAGAAAGACTCGAGGAAAGGAAGTAAGAGACTCTAATGCTTCTTGGTTTACACATTCCTGAGGTCAACGTTTATCAATACAAGAGAAGGAGGTCATTTCTTTCATCTAACCAAAAACGTTTAAGTCGTAAACAGTCCGAAAATCTTTTAATGTGAGTCAGTACTCCAGTGAGACCTCAGAACTCTTCCTTAGACTTATCTTGTGACTTCTACTGGGTTCCCATCGACCTCCCAGAATATAAAAGGTCGGAAGACGTCAACAGGAAGGAGAATTATTTATTTAGTTTTAATAAACTTGAGGGTAAACGAACGAGTTTACTTCGAGCAAAGGGAGGGTCCACAAAAACTCTTAGGGGACCTTATACAACTGGTCTCCTAGCCACTGTACCTCGGAACCAAGAATTCCGTAGTCAACTTCTCGGCAGTAGAAACGAGGGTGCTCGACGGAGGGCCTGGGCGTAGTCTCTGACCTTTGTGTCCCGACGGGGTCACTCTCCCGGTCCGTCCGGGAGACCAGACCCCACGGGACCGAGACGAAGACGACGTGTCGAGAACAGTTAGTACATGATAGAAACCCATATCCGTGACTTCACACTACACCTGACAGGTGTCAGGTTTTATCGTCCACCTAATTAGACGCAGCATACCTCGACAAAATCAATGTGCACATGAGAGACGTGATAAAGCGATTCCTGTAAAGGGACGTGTAAGACTGACAAGAGACTTGTGTAGTTCCCGCATAAACGGGAACAAGTACGTAAGTGAGAACGAAGAAGGTAGGAACATAGGGAGGGAAGAGAGAAAAAAAGAGAAGGAGGGAGGGAAGGAAGGAAGACACGACCCCCGCTTATATATTTAAAAATACGATGATGAATAAAAACTAGAGAATTGACACCGGTCTATGAATTACTAAAATATCTATACAGTAAATTAAAGTATATCTTTATACATAATATATTATATTTTAAAATATATTCATCGACTGAGTTACCTTTTCTGTGACTACGACCCTTACTAACTTCCGTCCTCTTCTCCCGCTGTCTCTTACTGTACTAACCTACCGTAGTGACTGAGTTACTTATACTAAACTCGTTTGACGTCCTTTATTATTTCCTGTCCCCTCGGACCGTACGACGTCAAGTGTCCCAGCGTTTCTCAGTCTGTACTGAATCGCCGACTTGTTGTTGTTATATAGTATTTGTGTTATTGTATGTTTATATTGTGTGAAAATATATATTAAATTTATATTTTAAATATAAACATATTTAATAAGTACGTAAATTAGGAGTTTGGGTGCAAAATGGGCACAAACATCTATTTGATTCCGTGTCTCTACAGACGAGAGTTCCTTGAAAATATCTACAACCTGATATACAAGGGCCAGAGAGGTTGGCACTGATTTCATTCTAGTGTTAAGGGGGAAACATATGTCCGAAAGTACTGTGTTTGAAAGTTGGATACACTGACCGGGCTCAGGTCATAAGGAGACCAAAGAAAGACGTTTATGGTGGTCCTCTCAGGGTTTCGTATGCGGTGTCTCATTCTTAACTCTAAGAGGGTGAAGTCGGAAAACCGGAGCGTCGCACAACGAAGGAGTAGCGATCGCTGGAAACACTTCCAATTGACGAGGTCGTCGGAGTCGTCAGGAAGTCTGTGACAGATGAGGGAGTGACACCGGAACTTTTCTTTGTGACGACAAAGCAGAGAGTCGAGAAGGGAATCTTTGTGTCAGTTCGACGGTCCAGTGACTAGATTCGTACTTGGGCCTTCGTACTTGGGTCTCAACCAATTTGCTGAGCTAGAATCTATGCGAAGTGTCTCGTCCCTGGACAAGTGGGATCGGGGAACCTTGGAGACGCTGAACCTTAAGTCCGGGGTCTATATCTACCACCTTTAAAGACGGATGACGGCGTGTCGATTCACTCATTTTCTGAGAATCTTCACCAAGAAAAACCTGTTTTTGTTTAAGGTCCAGAAGCTAGGTCTTCCGTCTTTAACTAACCCTCAAAATGTTGTCGTGTAAGATCTAGAAAACTCTATCAGAATTGTAGGTCTGTTAAACCCCGTGTCTTCTGTCACCTAAGGATGTCGGAATTTATTGGTGTAGTAGTGTCACCTCGGGGGTGGAGGTCGAACTCGTAAAAATGGTGCCGTTGTCACGAACTACGGGAATCCTCTCCCGACTCCGTAAAATTAAACTACTCCTATAATTTAGTATTGTAAAATCTCACAAAATCTTAGTAAGGTACACTACTTACTCGACACTAAACATTTACTAGGAGACCTTCTCTTGTAGACAGAGTGTGAACCTCGATGACTAGACACTTGTGGATCCGTTCTCCTTGTCCCTCCACCTCCGATACTAGACGAGTGGACCATCATTAATTTGGTGTGTGTGTGAAGTGTACTGAAGAGTGACGATTGTGTCCGAAAATATTGGCCCGGTCAAGTGCAAAAACGGGAGGGGTGTAGCTAGGGGAAGAGAAAGAAAGAGACAACAGACTCAATGTACACACTAATCAGCGAGTCAGTACAGGCTGAGGAACACTGGGGCACCTGACGTCGGGTGTTCCGAGGAAACAGGTACCCCTAAGAGGTCCGTTCTTATTACCTCATCCAACGGTACGGGAGAAGGTCTCTTGGAAGGGTTGGGTCCCTGACTTGGGTCCAGAGGACGTAACGTCCACCTAAAAAATGGTAGACTTGGTGGTCCCTTCGGGTACTTATGACCTCACCCATCGGATAGGGAAGAGATCGTCTAGAAGGGCTGGGTCCTTAGCTTGGTCCCAGAGGACGTAACGTCCGTCTAAGAAATGGTCGACTCGATGGTCCCTTCGCCTTTTCACAATATAAACATTAAAAAGAACACAAAAAGAGAGTCCGGAGTATATGAAACGGTTTCAAAGAGTAATCGTGTACTTACCGTCTGACTTCGGACGTCCCCTTACAGAAGGTGTAGAAGTGGTAGTTGGTGTGGTCCCGCCAGACATGTGTGAAACTTCGGAACGTTTACTCCCGTCTCCGTCTCCTTCTACCAGTAATCTTACTTAGTCTTTGAGGTTACTGTGTCAGTGCTTGATAAACACTTTTTGACTCTTTATTTTAACAACGGAAAAATAATAAAATCTTAACAAAAGTTCCCGAAAAATTTTTCGTTCAAATAAGAAGAAAAAGGACTCTTCGTAATAAAAACGTAACAGACGGTCTAAAACAGTCAGATACAGTCAAAGAGGTTAAACAAAAATGTCACAGATAATAAATACAGTTTGGTGTCACGATAGAAGTTCATCTTCCGACTTAACTATCAAAATAGAAACTCCTTTGATGACATCCAACAAAAATATTGACCAGATTGGAATTCGTTTAATTCGTATTCATTTAACTTTTAATTAAAGAAATCCTCTCGTAAAGAAATTAAGTGAACCAATGATCCGTTGGTTTATTTTTTGCTACTTAAAGGAGAATTCATTAGAATTAACTGAAAAATGATAATCAATCTGATAGTACGTTACAAAATCATACCTGATACTTACTCGAATTTATCATGTCAAAATCCTTTCCTGTCTGTTTTAATCGTACCGTTCACCTTGGTGAAACTTCACGATACTTAATTACATATCCGGTGTATAATAACAATAAAAATCAAAGAGTCAACATAGACTGGGAAAACACTGGGGCACCTGACATCGGGTGGCCCGGGGAGACAAATACCCTAAGAAGTCCGTTCTTATGACCTCATCCAACGGTAAGGGAAGAGGTCCCCTAGAAGGACTAAGCCCCTAGCTTGTGGACAGAGGAGGTAACCGTCTTCCTAAGAAATGGTGACTCTACGGTCTCTTCGGGAGTGTATAATAATGATCTTTTTACTCCAAGGGTCTCGAAAGATCGTTCGGTATGAATACAGTGGGTTGATCAAACAACCGGAAGTTTGACCATTTAGAAAAAAGACAGATTATACAATAAAGACACCTGATCTATTTTCTTTGAAAAAGAGGTACGACGGTCTTAAGGTTTGACTCATCGACCTCACATTCCTCGAAAATCTTATGTTACACCTATCGACTTTGTCGATGATCGGAAACCGAGTCCACAAATAAAATAAAATAAGATAGACCCCCTCCCAGTACACCGTACATCCTAGAGTCAAGGGGCTGGTCCTTAGCTTGGGTATCGTAGACGTCACCTTTGTGTCTCAGAATTGGTGACCTGGTGGTCCCTTCAGACCGAGTCCACAGATAACAACTCTACCATTGTATACTGGTCCGACTTTCTGTTCACAGTCGTGATATTATCCTGACAATTACCTTTCTGCTACACTTACTAAAGGCTCCTTGTCCCACTTGTTAGAAACCAACGACAATTGACAATTACAACCACTAGTAAAGAGAAGGAAAGATGTCTACGACACTAATCGCCAGTTATTGAGTTGAGTCGTCGATAGGAAAATATCCGAAAGTACCTAACTATCTTGAATATATAAAGTTTTTTAAAATTATAACCTCCTAGAACCTTCAGATCACTTAAGACAGAAAAATATCTACTCCTTTTACTCCGAGTCCCGTCTATGTGCTGTAAGATATAACCTAAAAAAACGACGTCTTACTCCAGACCTAAAGCCCAGAGGACCGAGGATCTAGTTAGAAGAAAAAGGGTATAGTGGCATGGAGGAAACGTATAGTCAAAGTAAATGAGTGATATCCATCTTCACTGGTTAAAATCCTTAAAGAGGATGTTCTCCTCTTCTACAAAGAAGGATTACGTACTTCATACCGGCAGACATGTAGAAAAGAAAACCGACACAACTTAGGAACAACTCTGTACACCATAGAAATCAACGTCGTACGTTTGAGAATCGACGTCGTACGTTTGAGAATCGACGTCGTACGTTTGAGAATCAACGTCGTACACCCTAGATCAAGGTACTGGTTCCTAACTTGGACTTGGGGGATGTAACCCTCGTACCTTAGAATCTGTGATCTGACGGTCCCTTCTGGGGGGAGGAATATGTAGAACGAGTTCAGACACGTAGGAAAAAGTCAGGTAGTGTGTTCCATAGATAAAGGGTTTGTGAGTGGTCTATAAATCTGAACCACGTCCCCGAGAGATTACCTTTGTTAACGATAACTCAAATATCTTATTATGACAACAACAAGTCAACGAGTAAACACAGACTGAGAAACACTGGGTACCTGACGTTGTGCGGTCCGGGAGGACAGGAAGTGGTAGAGGGCCTCAAACGAGTTAGAACACAGGTAACTCAACCACTACGGTAGGTTGGTAGAGTAGGAGACAGTAAAGAAAGAGGAGGACGGAAGTCAGAAAGAATCATAGTCTCAGAAAAGTTTACTCAATCGAGAAACGTAGTCCACCGATCTCATAACCTCGAAGTCGAAGTCGTAGTCAGGAAGGTTACTTATGAGTCGTGACTAAAGGAAATCCTAATTGACCAAACTAGAACGTCAGGTTCTCGAGTGTTCTCACAAAAGATTGTGGTATCAAACTTTCGTAGTCAAGAAGTCCCGAACCGGAAGAAATTCCAGGTTGAGAGTGTAGGTATGTACTAATGACTTTTTTGGTATCGAAACTGATATGTCTAGAAACAACCGTTTTATTACAGAGACAAAAAGTTATACGAGAAGGAGTCATCGAGTCTACATTTCACAGTCGGACGTCACGTCCTCTGGACCCAAACTAGGGACCCAACCCTTCTAGGGGACCTCTTCCTTTACCGTTGAGTGAGGTCCTGAGAACGGACCTTTTAAGGTACCTACCTCCTCGGACCATCCGGTGTCAGGTACCCTAGCGTTTCTCGACCTGTCCTGACTCACTGAAGCGACCGAGTGACCATCCAAACAGCACCGAAAAGAAGGTTCCTCGTTCGTAGAAAATTAAAATACCGACGTCAGCGACAGACGTCACTGAAACCTCGGGTTCTTTTATTTCATACAGTGATAAACATAACAAAGGGGTAGATAAACGGTACTTCACTACCCTGACCTACGGTACTAGAAGTAAAAAACTTGCAACTCGAAATTCGGTCGAAAAAGTGAGAGGAGAAAGTGGAAGAGAAAATGAGAAGAGAAAGAGGAAGTGGAAAAAATCAAGGAGCAGTGAAAGACGGAATTCCTACCAGAGGTTTTTGAACCTATCCTTATCCACCGTTAATAACTATTTGGACAGTAATCAAGTACCTTTTGACGTTTTTAATTCCTGTTATATCATTTAAAAGTCTATCGGTTAAACTAAGTTAATTAAAAACTTTAGACTCAAACCTCAAAAAGTAACAAAAGAAGTAAGTCACAAATACTGTTACCCCTGACAACCTTTATGTTACTGAACAGGAGTACATTTTCACTTCCTGTGTTTAAAACTTGTTAATTTTGTATAAAGTGTACTGTCATTCAAGATACGTCTTTTATTTCACCTTATAGTTCTGTCTCTTACGGACCTCATTCTGTTCCCATTCGATTGAGTCCTTCTCACTAATCCCACCAATCCTTCCAGACACTCCTTCGTCTTAAACTCACTTCTTACCTACTTCTCTTCCTTGGTGGTTCATTTCTGAATTCCTTTCTTGGAAAGACAGTCTTCTTTCGTACACGTTTCAAGGACTCCACCCTTACCCGAACCACCATCGTCTGTACCTTACTCTTTTTCACCTCTTGTCTTCACTTACTCCGGTGTCTTTATCAGTCCCCGGTCCAGTACGTTCATTCCGTAAACCTAAAATAAGGTGTATATTGTCCTTCAGGTAACCTTTCAACATTGGATTATCTCATCGTCTTTCTTTCTTTCACTTCAGCGAGTCAACACAGGCTGAGAAACGCTGGGGTACCTGACATCGGATCGTCCGAAGAGGTAGGTACCCCAAAAGATCCGTTCTCATGACCTCACCCACCGATAAAGGAAGAGGTCCCCTAGAAGGGTTGGGTCCTTACCTTCGGCCCAAAGGACGTAACGTCCGTCTACGAAATGGGAGACTCGGTGATCCCTTCGGGGTCATCTCATTGTCTCTCCCTCTGCTCAATTCTCCAATATCGCCATCACGATTACTCTCTTTTGCTTCTGTCTCTGATCCCTCCGACTCAACGTTTGCCTCCACTACTTTTCACCGTCTACCCCATACAGAATCTACAACTTGACTGTCTTACACGACTTTCTGACTCACCCTTTTTATGTTTCTTTTTTCTTTTTTATGTCTTAACACCGTCTGTCTGAAATTCCACCATACGGACTGGTGACGTAGAACCACAAGTACACGAACAAATTAGGAGAGGGGGTGAAAAGACGAAAAAAAAAAAAGGACATAAAAATTTTTAATAGTTTATAATTCTAACATGTTGTAACTCTTCATATCTTGTTTCGTGTTAACAACCTCCTGTTAAAGAGATGTTATAACACAACGGGAAACGGTGTTCAGTTGTGCTTAGTCGGTATCCTCACACCGACCCTGGACGCTGATTGAAAATTGGTCATTTTATACCGTTTCCACTACCCTACACTGAAGACACTAATGTAATCTTTTCTTAGGTAGACCGATCTTCCGAAAGAGAGAAAGAGGAAACGGTCGAAACTCTTTCGTTCGACGATATGATAGACTCCCGGATACCTCTTTCGGGACACCGTTTCTTGACACCAACCGAAGATCCTTAACTGTCACCGGAGGTCGATTGTAGTTCGATCTTCGGACCCGCAAGTCGGGAAGTTGGTGTCCTTGACTTACAACGGTTTTGGAGTACTCGAACCTTCGTCCAGTGATCGACTCGAAGGTCTACTCTTGACTCGAAGATCTCCTCTTAGTTCTAACATGTAGATCTAACGTCGGGGACGTCACGGAACGACTTGAGACTGGGGACTGGACAACTTTTACGCTCTATGATTTACACAACAAAGTTCGACGATTTAAACACCAGTAAACAATGTGTCGTTATTTTTACATTATGTGTCTCCTACAAATTGAGTTGAAAAGATCAGAATCATAGTACTTCACAAATTCGTTATTTTTGGGGTACTAGGACCCTGTACCGGGTGGACTAAATGTCTGACCGTTTTCTCGGTGTCTCATTCGCTGTACAGACTCCGGTGCCCTGAGAGATCCTTAATCTTCGGGTGGAGGACGAAGGGGTCGGTGACGAGAGGGACTACGTGACAGGACGGAAGATCATTTGTAACAAAAACAAACAATGACAATCAGACACGCTAAGATAAAAATAAATAACTCCGAACAGTCTTTTTTTCTGGAGAAAGACATGGAGTAGGTCCTCTAGACGGGTACACACTAAATAGACCTAAGAATGGAACTCTGGACACGCCGGAGGAAACACCCTTACTTCACTGTAGTCTAATCCTTTTTGGGAAATCTGAGGAGGTGTGTGTCGAGTAAACAGTTACAGGACGGGTCGGTTCCGTTGTGTGGAGAGAGGTGTATTTAAGAACCCTCGGAAGCCTTTGAGAACGGGACAAATACACCGGAGAGGGCCCTTTGGCTTGGTGTCATCCCCAGTGACTTCCCGGTGACCCAACTCCACCTTTCGGTTATTTATCTTTTATCAAAACTTTATCTTCCTTTCTTCCTTCTTTCCTTCCGTTCGTTCCTTCCTTCGTGTCTTCCTTCCCTTGATGTAGTGTCGTCACGTTGGCTTTTACGGTCACTGGGAGCCACGAGTACTAATTTGTATGTTCTAATTTATGTCACTTGCAGAGAATAATCGACGGCAGTTTGGCCTATCTACGTCGAGTGTGATAAAAGATACAGGTACCGGTCTCTGTTCTGTGTCCTTGACCTTAAAACCAATTACGACGAGACCTTCAACGAGAAAGAAATACATCAAGTACTTCATAACCCTCCTAACTCACTTGTCGGAGTAGTACAGTCCGAACAGTTATTAACAACGTATAAAAACGTGGGAAACAGAGAGCTAGACAAGGAACGAAGAGATTATGTTTCCATGATAAAAGTAAGAAGATAATTGTTAGGGTCCTACTCCTCTTCCTTCAGGAGAGAGAACACATACTCGGTTCCGTAGCCCCAACTCACTCACTCTGTCCATGGTCCCTATCACGCTTTCTACTGTTCAGTTGTAGGTACACGTCGCCTGTTAGTTTACAACAAGACACCTAACGTCATTAAAACCTACTGAGTCCTATTTTACTCTGAGTATTTACTAATATCAAATTCAATGGTTGGACATCCAACCTGAGAATGAATCGACAAACTATATTCGTTTATGATCGTCTGTGTAAAATACCCCTTTACCAAGTGGATTCATGTATCCTTATAAATGACATTAAGACTTTTATTACACTCTAATGTTTCGAAGGGGTAAGGAAAATGACTCTTCTACGGATGAGGGACGGTTGGGGTAAGGGGGACGACGACGATTCAGCGAAGTCAGCACAGGCTGAGACACGTTAGTAGGGTGTCTACCGTCGGGTGGTCCGAGGGGGTAGGGACCGTAAGAGGTCCTTTCTTGTGACCTCACCCAACGGTAAAGGAAGAGGTTACGTACTTTCACTTTTCACTTTCACTTCAGTGACTCAGCACAGGTTGAGAGTCACTGGGGTACCTGACATCGGGTGGTCCGAGGAGGTAGGTACCCTAAAAGGTCCTTTCTCATGACCTCACCCCACGGTAACGGAAGAGGTTGGGATAACGGGGTGGTGGGACGTTTTCATGAAAGAAGTAAACGGTCCTAGGACTTTAACTTCTTCATTTACAAAATAAGAAACGAATAAACAACAAATAGATTTTAAATATATTAAGTCCTTACTATTGTAAACTTCGAAACAGTCGATAAATATGTACTTTCACTCAGATAGGGTAGTAAAGGACCTCCGTCACATCCCCTCCCCACTCCTCCGACCAAACTCTCACTCCTTCTAATATTCCCTCCTCCTTACTCCCCCCGTATACACCCTCTAAGTGAACCCCTTCCAGTCCGTTTCCCTTCCTCCGAGACATTTGGTTTCGTTGGATGAACTGTGAGACGGGTCGGTTTGTCGTCAGATGGTACTAGAGTCAGACCGAAGAAAGGACTAGGACCATTCTTTACCATCTACAGACTTGTCCGAGTTCTTGGATTTATTGTTAACTACACCGTGAGTTCTCGGTGTGGAACAATGTGTAACAGATCATTGTATTTATAATAAGACATATCAAGGTACGTAAGTTTCGAAAATTTCGTGTGACAGTCCAATGGATTTGTCGAGGGTACCATAATAATGAAGAAACAGACTACTTCTATATAATTACTATACGTTTAAAACGACATATGTCCGTTACTTATGAACATCAATGTAAAAGACTCAAAGGTATAAAACTCGTTTAAATTAAAAATTAGACCCATGAAATATGATACAAATTATTGTGATAGTGATAAGTCAAGTCAAGTCAAGTCAAGTCAGCGAGTCAGCACAGGCTGAGAAACACTAGGGTTCTTAGCGTCGTGCGGTCCGGAGGGACAGGTAGTGGTTGAAGGCCTCAAGTGAGTCTGAGTGCAGATAGCTCAGTCACTACGGTAGGTCGGTAGAGTAGGAGACAACAGGGGAAGAGGAGGACGGGGGTTAAGGAGGGTCGTAGTCTTAGAAAAGGTTACTCAGTTAAGAAGCGTACTTCACCAGTTTTATGACCTCAAAGTCGAAATCGTAGTCAGGAAGGTTACTTGTGGGTCCTGACTAGACGAAATCCTACCTGACCAACCTAGAGGAACGTCAGGTTCCCTGAGAGTTCTCAGAAGAGGTTGTGGTGTCAATGATTTTGACCAATTAATCAAGTTGATTCGTTTACTNTTACTCAGTTAAGAAGCGTACTCCACCAGTTTTATGACCTCAAAGTCGAAATCGTAGTCAGGAAGGTTACTTGTGGGTCCTGACTAGACGAAATCCTACCTGACCAACCTAGAGGAACGTCAGGTTCCCTGAGAGTTCTCAGAAGAGGTTGTGGTGTCAATGATTTTGACCAATTAATCAAGTTGATTCGTTTACTAATTAAATCCTCTTATAATAAAGTTAAACTGATAAAATAAGACAAATTTTTTATATTTGTGTCACTTATATCATTTCAACGTCCTATATTTTAGTTGTGTGTCTTTAGGGAACGTAAGGATATGTGTTTATTACTCTTTCTTCTTTTTCTTTAATTCCTTTGTTAAGGTAAGTGGTAACGTTGCTTTTCTTATTTTATGAATCCTTATATAGATGGATTTCTTTGATTTCTGGATATATATCTTTTGATATTTTGTGACTACTTTCTTTAGTTTCTCCTGTGATTATCTACCTCTTTATATGGTACAAGTACCTAGCCTTCTTAGTTATATCACTTTTACTCATATGATGGGTTTCGTTAAATGTTTAAGTTACGTTAGGGATAGTTCGATGGTCGGTGTAAAAAGTGTCTTGATCTTGTTTATTAAAGTTCTAAACATACCTTTATGTTTTTTGGAGCTTATCGGTTTCGTTAGAACTCTTTCTTCTTACCTTGACCTCCTTAGTTGAACGGACTGAAGTCCGAGATGATGTTTCGGTGTCAGTAGTTCTGTCATACCATGACCGTGTTTCTGTCTGTATATCTAGTTACCTTGTTTTATCTTTCGGGTCTCTATTTAGGT